>BSBK01001520.1:602500-1010000 GCA_027943335.1 Chamaecyparis obtusa | reverse complement strand
TGCCTAAAGTGGTTAGCCAGAACAAAGTGCAGATTATAAATTTTAGAGTAACGGACCATCCAGCGTGAAGTACTCAATCAACACTTTAAGCATTTTAGCCCATAACTTCTTGATTTTCGTAATATCTATATAGTCCCCTTTACTTTTGGTCATCAGAGCTTCTTCATCCATAGTTTTAGGAAAAAGATTAAAGGCATCCGAACCTGTACACTTATTCTCCCTATAAAAGTGCATTCCCTCCATGGATAAACCAGTAATTTTAGAAATAAGGGTAAGAGTAAAGTGGAAAGATTTGCCCCATAAATTAACTTTGCCATTAGCCCAACCCTCAGAAAACTTAATAGTTACCTATTTATCATAACCATGAAGCTTTTCAATGTACGGTGTGACCCCTTCTTTCTTCAGCTTCTTCCAGACCTTCTTCTCTTGTCTCCATTTCTCATAGTCAAAAGGCTCCTCCCTTCTTAGACCTCCTCCCATTTTCTGAATGCTATTACTGTTCTGGCTCAAAATCTTACCAATTTTCCAAGACTCACTACTCGGCTTGCTCTTGCTATTCATAACTCTTCAAGATTACCCAGAATCTGTGTCTCATTAAGTTTGAAATGATGAGCACACACATTACCTTACAAGTAGCACTCCTTAATAATTGCTTCATCCTTGTCATCATTATTTTGAGTGGTTTTTCCCTCGTGATTAATTTTATCATAAGTGATTAGACTTATGATCTCTATTTTTAGATTTGCTTCCCCTATCCACATTTTTTTGACATCATTCTGGGCCCCCTCATTTTCCAACCTGTCCACCGGCTTATTACCTTCATGGTAGATATGGGTGATGTGGCTTTCCTCAAAAGTTTGGATTATCATCTTGATTTTATCAATTATGTGAGATATAGTCCATGAGCAATCATTTTTACCTTTAATACAATTAATTATGTTGAGGGAATCACTTTCCAGCCAAAGCTTCAAGCATCCTATATCTTTTTCCAGCTTCACCACGTAGAGCACCGCCTCGGCTTTCACAACATGGTTGGTTTGAATTCCCTCTAGCCCTTCCAGGGTTACCTTTAGCAAAGCCATCAAAGTTCCCTTTTAACCATCCCATAGGGGGTGCAGTCCACATAATATTATCTCTTGGATTCATATATGTCCTGCTATTTAGGTTGTCCCAGGAGAAGGTCTTATCATTAATGGAATTCCATAAGATGGAGTCTTTCTTGCCAATGCTCCTAAAATTTTCCATAAGGCTTCTACACATAGAATTAGCAACCTTATGAGAGGGCACTATTTTTTCTCTAAAGACTTCGTTGTTCCTCTCCTTCCATATTTGCCAAGTGAAGTGAGGGAGAACAAGATACAAAAGAGCCTTAGCATTTTTGTCATGAAAAGGGCATTGCCATTGCTAAACAAAGTCCTGGTGATTGTTGGAGAAGTAGCAATGTGGGAATTTGAGTGTTGAGCATTATTTGACTTTGTCTCTTTCTGGTACTATGATTTTGGGCTTGGTGCAATTTCTTTTTCTACAACTCAATTCTTCTCTTGTTTTGCATAACCATGTAGTCATGTGGTTTATGTCTTTATTGCTCTTATGTTTTGAATGAAGGAAAATTACCAATGAAATCTATGAATCTTGTTACATTGTTGGATTGCATTTAAAAATGACTCTGAATGTTGTTGTATAGTATGTCCAAACAACACATCATTATTGGAGTTGTTTGCATTCATTAATACATACAAATAATCTGATAAACTACAACCGATTGAATATCTCAAGGGAAATTTTGACAATGGAATGGATATTTGAAAGACAGTGATTGATGATCACTAAGCTACTAAAGTGTATGTAAGACATTAAATTAGTTAATGTATTGTCATTGATGTCAACTAGTTTTGACTGTACTTATCATGATGGTTACAAACATCTTAAGAAGGAAAAATGGTAAAGGAATGAGATATCTAAATGAAGATGAGATGGATGATACAGATATGGATATGGTATACATTGGGTAACTTATTGATGAGTCTATGACATTATGTTAGTTATTTGATTGTATTACATGAATCTATTATGTATTTAAGATCAAGAATGAACAAGTTTATGTGGTCAGTAAATGAAGAATTCTGTATACACCGAGCAAGTGTAGTGCATACCGAGTATAGTATTAACCAAGCTAGTTATCATCGACACATTTTGGTATTGACTGAGTGAAATAAATAAATGGAACGTATGACTACCAACTAAAGATGATGAGTTGGACAATTGTTTATGATTCCAAGGTAAAAGATAATGTTTGTTATGATGATCAAATGACTGACAAAATTCAAGGATGATTAGATGAAGGAGAATGAAATGTGTTATTGACACAATTGTCAAGGAAGGTTAAAGAAAAAAATTCAACAGTGAAGATTAAGAGGAAAAATCTATGGATGGAAATAAAATGGTTTATGATGTGTATATAAAGAGATCTAAGATTCATTATTGAATATGCTGCATGAGAATTCACGTTTGATTTCATACAACGCTGATCAAACTAGTTGAAGAGAGAACTGAGAAAATCTGTAGACAACACCGAGCGACAAAGAAAGCAATTACCAAGCATAAAAGAGTTGGAGGAAACAAAGATATTGAATTGATTATTGATCAGAGGTATTTTTGAGCTTATCATAGATCTGAAAATCTGCAAATCAAGTTGTATTTGAATCAGATCATTACTGTATCAGTTTAACCATTGTTATAGATAAATCTCTTAACCGAGTGGGACTTAACAATTTTTATATTTCAATATGACATTCAATGAATGTTGATTATTTTCTTGTTGACCCCATAGTGAATGTTTGGTCAAGGGAGAATTGTTAGTTATAAATCCTCTAACCAGGTCACACCTCACAGTGTGTTTTGTAACCTTTAACAGGGTTGGCTCCTAACTGAGCTCACTTCGTAAGAGTGAATTATTTTGGGTTACCAGTCCTAAGTAGTTTTTCCCCTAACAGGGTTTCCACATTAAAAATATGTGTTATATGTGTATGGATGCGTTGAATTGTTATTTTACTTTACACATTGCTATAATTGGATAGATTAGTAAACACAGTATTTAATTTACTGGTAATCAGTATATGAAGATAAAGGTACAGTTGATATTTATCGAGTTGATTAATTGATTTGAAAGTTTCATTATATACATCTGGGAGTAAGTGGGACTATAGGATAACTGGACTTAACTTATTCACCCCTCCTCTTAGTTATCTAACATACTTTATAAAGGAGCATGTATGTGCATTTATTAACTCATGTTTATGTTATGGAATTGCATTCATAGAAAACAAAAGGAATGATAACTTTAATTAAATTTGATGGTTTCATCTATACCAGAACCCTTACCATCTGCATTGAGTTGGAATCTCATTCTGTGAATCAATTTAATCTACATGCTAAATGTATTAGCTGGTTGAGTTCTTGTGTGTTCCTCATGCACAACATAATGAGACAACTCATGTGACACTTTCATATCGAAGGAGTTGTAATATTTTTTTGAGTAAAAATTAAAATTTAATGAAATGAAACATATAAATAAATATATGTCTATCTTTGTTTAGAGGAAACTAGTGGGGTCAAAATCCTTATAATCTAATTTTTTTTTATAATTTGTCTGACTTGGGACCCTTTGATCTATTAATTACTCTTAAGGGTTATAATCAAGTTTAAAGTATGAACCAAACTCTATGAGAATTAATTATAAATTCTTTATAACCTCCTTAAACCTATTATGAGACTAAACCAATTATGATGAAGCCCTGGGATGGGTAGAAATCATACTTATATAGTGTCCCTCCATAGAAAGTTAATGCGACCAAGATTGAGATATTCGATGTATTAGACTAGGAGGTCTATGGAACAAGTTTGGTGGTGACATTCACTATGTAGGGTATGTTCTTATACTTTTAAAAACTTTTCCAAGGTGGTTCCATGCTACAAGTAGCATACGTTAGTCACTAGGACAAGTAGTGTAAGATCTAGCTAGTGGTGCAGGGGCACCTAATCAGCATAGGGCCCTCACCAATAGCAATTTTGTTGTGCTTTTCTCTAAGAGAGCCTTGTAAATGCAACAAAGGTCTGATGACCTAGTTGTGTGTTTTGGAAATGTTAGTTAGGTGATTAGAAGTCCTAAGAGTCCTTGGATAGACCTCAAGGCTAGTGAGGTACTTCCTTGTCATGAAGTCCTACTGTAAGGAAAGGAGTTATGTTAGAGATTTTTCAAGATGTTAGTAGTGGGAAATAGGTTTTCTATTCCTATAAGTCACCTAGGAAGGGTCTCTAGTCTTAGAAAGCTAAGAGTTAGCCATTTTGGCAAAAAATTGTAAAAGTTGCAAAGTGCAACTTTGCAACTTTGGAAATGTTGCTCGACAACATTTGGCAACCTCATCCTATAATGGTGGACTTGAATTATACCATGATAGGAACCCTAGTTATGATGGGAAAAGACCTAAGAGACCATATTTAAACTTAACACATCCTAAAATTGCCAGAACGTGTGTGTCAAAGTACAGACAAAATGCTATTGTGACTGATCTGTATATGAAGAAGTATCACAATGAATGAATGAAAGCTTTTGTGTGCTAAGTTTGCTACTGTAACATCTTGGAATTGTAATTTTTGTTGTTTACGATAGTTTTGATTCATTAGATTAGGTGCATATAAGTTTTCATTTGCAAGTTTGTAAATAGTTAGGTTTTTACCAGTCCACTGTCCTGAACCAGGCAGTTGGTATTGTGAGCCATGTAACTCACTATCCCACTGTAGAAATAGTACAAACTTTTGGGGATAGTGAGTGTGATCAATGTAATATTTGTTTGCAAGAGGAGGGCCCTTCAAGAGCCATGGAAGCATTTTTAACCTCTTGCCCTAGGCGAGCCAGAGCAAGCTCGATTAGGGAAGAGTGATGTTGTAGAGGTTCTAACTTGCAGGGTTATAAAGATGTGGAAGAATGGAAGTGTGGAATGGATAGGGGATTAAGTAAGAATTATTTGGTGTGAAGAAAGGGCTCTTACCAATCTAGGAAGGCACCTAGCCAAGCTAAGGAACAATTAGACTTAAACAAGGCCTATAAACCCTCAAAAACCCTCATATTGTGTTAGGGTTCTGTACGGCCGTTTGGAGGCCCAAAACCCCCAAAATCCTTGAGCCCTAGTTGAAAGAATAGGAGTATCAAAAGGAATTTAGGAGGGGTTAATGAAGAAAGATTGAGTTATTTCCTTATTTCTCGGAGCAGGAGGGCTAATAGGGGTGCTTTCCTTGTAGCTCTGTTTTGACAGAGAATCTTGAAATCGGTAAGAAGAACCCATGCATGAGGCTAAATTAAGCATTGGAAATAGTATGTTGGAAGGTTATTTATCACCTCCATGACCCTGCAAGAAGCTAGGAGATTTGTGTGTGATTAGACCTTGGAGAAGGCTAATGAGCCTAGTGTATTCCTCACCCAAGATGAGTACCTAGAAGTGGAAATCTTGAAGTTTTGCATTAGATAGAAGAGTAGGGGGATAGGATTGGGGGATATCATGTATAGAGGAGGTCCTATAGATCAAATTGGTGGACTTGAAAGACACCTTAGGTCTTAGTGGTAGACTAGAAGCATGAACTTGTGATTAGTTCATCCCCTCTCCCTATCAAGTGGTATCAGAGCCTTATAAAGGTATGGGAAAAGCAATTGAGGAGCAAGGTGAATGATTTCACCTACTGAATCTAGTGGATCAAGAAAGATGGTGACCAATGCAGAATTGGCCAAGAAATTTGAAGAGCAAGAAGAAGATAATAGGTTGTTGAGAGAAAGACTAGCACAACTTGAATGATTGTTAAGTGATGTCCAAGAAAAGGCAGACAGAGTTAAGGACAAGATGGAACAAAAGGAAGAGAAGGAAGCCAAAGAGAAGGAGATTGAGTTGGAGGAAGAAGCCCCAACACCAGACCTTGTTATACCAGAGGAGCATTTCTTGAAGGCACTAAAGACAATCAATAGCAAAGCTTTGGAAGGCAGACCTTTGTTTAGTGGCAAGATGGATCTAGATCTTATCATGGATTGGATTGATGGAATGGAGAAACATTTTGAATGTGATGGTGTCTCTGATGCTCAAAAGGTCAAGGTAGCAAAGTCATGGTTAAAAGGGTCCGCCTTAACCTAGTGGAAATTTGTCCAAACAAAAAGAGAGAAGGAAGGAAAGAGCCCCATAGTCACTTGGAAAGGAATGGTGGCTAAAATTAGGTAAGCTTATATTCCTAATGATTATGAAATAAAATTATATAGGAGAAGGTAGAACCTTAGACAAAAGGAGATGGATGTACACTCCTACACTGAAGAATTTCAAAAACTATGCCTAAGGTCCAGGGTGGTGGAAGATGAAAGTATTAGGTTGGAAAGGTATTTGAATGGTCTTAAGTGGTCCATCCAAGAAGACATGAGTCTTGTCACTCCTAAAACAGTCCATCAATGCTACCAGATTACTTTAAAGGTGGAAGAGAAAGGAAAAAGGAAGCATGACCAGACCTCAAAGAATAGAGGAAGAGGTAGAGATGGTAGGGGATGTTAGAATAAATAAGAGAGGGGTGAATCAATTATCTAGTGTCCCAATTCAAAATGTATAATCCAAAACATTTCTACTACTTCTGCTACTCGGTAAACATAAAATACTTTCATTGTCTGTGTTTTTTACTGATTGCCAGTCTAAACTTTATAACAGTTACTGATCAAATCTAACATGTAATATGCAAAGTATGATAACAAAAAAATATCACAATCAACACCTAACACAAGAGATTTAACGTGGAAACCCTGTGAAGGGAAAAACCACCTAGGACCGGCAACCCAAAATTGTTCACTCTTCTGAAGTGAGGTCAGTGAAGACCCAACCCTGTTAAAGGTTACATACACACTATTAGGTGTGACCTTGTTAGAGGATTTTAGACCAAAAGTTATCATCCAACCAGCAGTCACTCTGGGGTTGACAGGATAACAATGTTCACTCTATGAATGAAACATCAAAAGACTTTCAAAGTCCACTCGGTTAACAAATTTGACTGTGTACAATGGTTAAATATGTAACAGTAGATGATCTTCCTTGAAACAACTTCAATTGCAGTTTACAGATCAATGTTCAGCTCATTCAAATCTTTCTAATCAATATACCACTTCATATTCAATACTATATCAACTTACTTTCCATTGGTAATTACTCTCTATAGCTTGGTAATTGTTCTACAGCTCGATTCTTATTAACCAGTATGATTAGAATGCATGAAAACTTGTTCATGTGATAATTCTATAGTATCTTCTTCTTCTGGTGATGTTTCAACAATGAAACCAATGTCTCTTATATAGACGAGTAAATCATTTTATTTTCCTCCATCAAATTTTTCCACTTAATCATATTCATAGATTTTTCCGCTTTAAGCTTCCTCAGCTAATGTGTTAGTAACACATTTCAATCTGCTCCATTAGATCCCTTTTGATTTATGTTAGCCATCAATCTTCATAACAAACCTTATCTGTTACCTCGATTTCATACACTTTACAGCTCATCACTTTATCGGCTAAACTGATCATTTAATTCCTTTTTGTTTTGCTTGTTTAACAAAGAAATGCATCAGTGAACACAAGCTCAGTTAACATTATGCTTGATATACACTACATTCCATTGGTGTATACTAGAATGCTTTATTTACCGACAACACTGCTCTTTGTCTTTCAACTCTATTCTTCATCATAGATGAGTGCAACATAATAAAGTCAATTTCATCAAGTCATATATTCAACAACAAGTTACTCATTGTATTCCTTATCCTCATCTGACATATACATCTTCCTTGTGTGGATATTTCTATTATTCATCTCTTTCACCTTTCTTCAAATGTGTCAATATAGTAACTTACAAGATAAGTACTGTCAAGCTAGTTGACATCAATGACAACATAATACTGATTTAATCATCTTGCATATCTAATCAACAAATCCTTAGTAATCTTGAATTACAGATTCTCCATTCAGATTCTAAATCAGTTGTAGTTCATCAATCTCTCTCTTTGGAATTCATGGCAACTCAAGTAATATGAAATGTACCGTACACATACCAAACATGTATTCTACAACTGTGTAATCAAATTCTATGTAAGCTCTCCCTGGCTTAATATGTTTAATCACTATGTTACTAAACAACATTATAAAATACAACTTTTTCATTCTGTAGATATAATCTTTTCAACTCTCAGGTTCCTGTTCCTGTTTCTTTCTTTCAGATTGTCTCTCCCTTAGATAGTTCTCATCGGTGCATATCTCTCATTTTCCTTTTCATATTATTTATCTCTCCCTTTGACAACAATGCCAAAGAAACAAATAAACAATCAGCTCTGTAGTAGCCAAGTAACTCTCTGTTGTCCATTACTTCCTATGTATCTTAGTATACTGATATCCCAATCTGTTTCAGTTCTTCAAACTTAATCACAACCTTGAACAATATCCAAAGTGTGAACTATGCTACATCAATATGTGTGATCATCTGATAAGATTAGGCTGATGCAACATCTAGATCACATTAGTGACCGATAGACAAGGGACGGACCCCAAGTCTAGTCCTCAAATATTCAAATGTGTCCTTCGGTAGAGGCTTTCTAAAAATATCTGCAAGTTATTCTTTGGATGTAACAAATTCTAACTTCACTTGCTTCTCTTGCACTTGTTCTCTTAAGTAGTGATACTTAATTGATATATGCTTTGTCTTAGAGTGCATCACTGGATTCTTTGAAATATTAATAGCACTTGTGTTGTCACAGTATATAATCACTGAGTCAGTGATTACCTCATTCATTCCTTCCAACACTTGCCTGATATATGCAATGTTTGAGCAATTAGTAGTAGCAACAACATACTCTGCTTCAGCTATAGACTAAGAAATACAAGCCTGCTTTTTACTTGTCCAAGTTACAAGTCTTTCACTAAAGAAAAATGCTCCTCTGGTGGTACTTTTTCTGTCATCCACATTTCCAACCCAATCAGCATCGGTATAAACCTTCAACTCAAAATTACCTTCCTTAGGATACCATAATCCATAATACTTTGTCTTTTTTAGATAGCTTAAGATCCTTTTGGTAGCAATCATGTGTGATTCTCTAGGATTAGCAGAATATCTAGCAACAATTTCCACAGCATGTGCTATATCTGGTCTACTGTGAACTACATACATTAGTTTACCAATCATGGATGGTAAAGTGTCTAGTTTACCTTTGTAGTTTCATCTTCCTTTGTCAGTTTACTTCCAGTAGCCATCGGTGTTCCTATAGGTTTAGCATCTTCCATGCCAAATGTCTTCAAGACTTCCTTTATGTACTTGGACTGTGTGATGAATATCCCATCATTCTGCTAAATCACTTGTAATCCAAGAAAGAATTTAATCTCTCCAAACATAGACATTTCAAACTCATTCCTCATGTCATCAACAAAAGATTTACATACATGATCTTGACCTCCAAAAATAATATCATCAACAAAAATTTCAGTAATAAGAATAGTGTCATCAGTATCACCTTTCATGTACAAATTGTTGTTTTCACTAGTTCTTACAAATCCAATACTTAACAAGTAAGTATGCAACCTTTCATACCATGCTCTCGGTGCTTGCTTCAAACCATATAAAGCTTTGTGTAATCTACATACCATGTTTCTATTGTCTGGATCAACGAATCCTTCAGGTTGTTCTATGTAGACCTCTTCTTCAAGTATACCATTCAAAAATGCTGACTTCACATCCATTTGATAAACCTTAAATTTCTTGTGTGCAGCATATGCAAGTAGCATTCTAACTCCTTCCAATCTAGCAACAGGTGCAAATGTCTCACCATAGTCAATGCCTTCTTCCTATGCATATCCCTTTCATACCAATCTCACTTTATTTCTTGTCACTTCACCATTTTCATTTAGTTTGTTTCAGAATATCCATTTAGTATTGATAACATTCTTATCTTTAGGTCAGGGTACTAAGGACCAAGTTTTGTTTTTCTCTATTTGTTCTATTTCCTCCTTCATTGCATTAGCCCATTCTTCATTCTCTAATGCAACTTTCACATTCTTTGGTTCAAATTCACAAACTAAACATGTACCTTGTCTTGTTTTGCTTCTTGTCTGCATTCTAGCTTATCTGTCTCCAATAATTTGTGTCTTAGGATGATGTCTTTTGAAAAAACTAGCCAGTACTTAGTTTCTTCTTTCTTGTTCATCTTGTTCAGGTTCATATGCTTGCTCAATAGCACCATTTTGTTCATCGGTTTCCCTTTCCTATTCCTTGGGTTTATTTTCCTATTTACCGGTTATCACAGGTTGTGACTTCGGTAGATAATCAGGAAGTTCAATGTAAGTGAATCTACCATAGTCTTCTAGTTCCTTTCTTTCTTCTGTGTTCATGTCATCAAACTCATCAACACAGACTTTAGTACTTTCAATCATCTTATTTGTAACCTTATTTAGACATTTGTATGCTTTACTCTTAGTAGAATATCCTAAGAATATTCCTTCATCACCTTTAGAATCAAATTTCCCATTTATCTCATCTTTCTATATAAAACATTTGCTTCAAAAATCTTGAAATAACTTACAGTAGGTTTGTGTCCAAACCATAGCTCATAAGGTGTTCGGTTGGTGTCCTTCTTTAGTTGTACTCGGTTAAGCACATATATAGCTATATTGACAGCTTTTCTCCAATATGTTTGAGCAACATTCTTTTGTATCATCAGTGTTCTAGCACAGTCAATGATTGACCTATTCCTTCTTTCAACAATCCCATTCTGCTGAGGTGTTCTTGGTGCAGAGACTTGTCTCTTAATACCATGCTCATTACAGAAGTTAGTAAATTCATCAGAGATAAATTCACCTCCTCAATCAGATCTTAAGCATTTTAATTCTTTTCCAATCTCTTTTTCTACTTTTTCCTTATACCACTTAAACATCTTAAATGCTTCAGATTTCTCTTTCAAGAACATAATAGTCATCAGTCTGGTATAGTCATCAACAAAAAGAATAAAGTATCTATCACCATAATAGCTCTGAGTTCTCATAGGACCACATAGGTCAGTATGAACCAACTCAAGTATCTTCTTTATTGAGTAGTCTTTGCTCTTAAAACTAGACTTAGTCATCTTACCTTTCTGACATTCATGGCACATAGCATGATCCGGTTTTGACAAGTTAGGCAACCCTCAAACTCTTTTCTTCTTACTAATCTTGATCATGTTATCAAAATTCACATGACCTAACCTCTTATGCCACAACCATGCATCTTCATCCTTCATTAATAAACAAGAAGACTGATCAATATCAAGAAAAAATAGATTACCTCTAGATTGTGTACCGGTTCTGACAAGTCTTCCTCCATTATCATAGATTCTTACCTTTCTACTCTCAAAAGAAAGTCAGTGGCCTGAGTTATTTAGTTGTGCCACACTTAACAAATTACAGTTCAGTCCATCTACCCAATATGCATTTTCACATTTTATTCTATCATTAATCATCAGTGAACCTTTACCTCTCACCATACAAGGTGCATCATTTCCCATTCTAACAGATCCTCCATCATATTCATCAAGTAGATCAAATTTCTCTATATCACCAGTCATATGATGTGTACATCCACTGTCTATGATCCATGTATCATTTCTACTTACTTTAGAGATTAGTGCTATTTCTTCATGTTTTTCTTCTTCCTCTGAATCATCTTTCATAGCAACAAATACTACTTCTACATCATCATTAGTGTCAGATTCAAATTCAAATTCCTCGGCTATGTAACATACCTTTTTCCCTTTGTTATAGCTATCTCAGTTATCTCTATTGTTGTGTCAGTAGCCTCTATTGACTCTTCTCCCATAGCTTCCTTTAGATCGGTCTTTGGATCTATCATCATCTTTCTTATTCGGACATCTAGCAGTGATGTGGCCAACTTCTTTACAATTAAAACATGCCAAGGGTAACTTGCCTCTATACCTTCCCTTACCTTTGGGCAATGTTCTGGCCATACGAGCTTCAAGCTCATTAAGCTCATCATCGATATTACTATCACTATCATTATTCTTATCATTCCAGCTACTAGACTTACCAATCTTCAAAGAAGATATGAAAGTGGATTCAACAGAAGGTACAACACTGTTGTCAAAATTATTCAATTCAAAGGTTGTAAGCTTACTGATCAGAGTGTCAAGAGTAAGGTTGGATGTAGCCCTTATTTCATGAATTGCAGAGATCCTAATCGCATAAACTGGCAGCAAAGTTATGAGAATCTTGCTTATTATTATTTCATCGTCAATAACTCCACTGGATGCTCTAATAACATGTACTATCTCTTTTAGTCTGTTTGTGTATTGCACAATGTTCTCACCTTCTTTCATCTTCATATCATCAAATTGACCTCTTAGGCTTTCTGCTCTGGCTCTCTTAACATTTGCATCTCCACTATATATTAGAGTCAGTTTATCCCACATGGTCTTAGCTATATCACAATCCTTGATGTCTTTAAATTTGGCATCGGTACATGCAACAACAAGTTCCATCATAGTAATATTGTGTTCATGCCAGTCCTTCAGTTGATCAAGTGTCAGGGGACCTGATGTTGGTTCAATGTAGCCATTCTCCATCAGTTCTATTGCAGAATTCCCAATTCTAGATATGTGTAATTTCATCCGGCTTTGCCATACTGCGAAGTTATCTTTGTTCAGCTTTGGCACTTCCCTCTTATACATCTTGAGACCTTTTTGTTGAAGTCCTTAAAACTTTGTTCTAAGCAACTGTGGCTCTGATACCAATTGTTAGAATAACTGAGAGGGGGGTGAATTAGTTATCCAGTGTCCCAATTCAAAATGTATAATCCAAAACAATTCTGCTACTTCTGCTACTTGGTAAACATAAAATACTTTCACTGTCTATGTTTTTTACCGATTGTCAGTCTAAACTTTATAACAGTTACCGATCAAATCTAACATGTAATATGCAAAGTATGATAACAAACAAATATCACAATTAACACATAACACAAGAGATTTAATGTGGAAACCCTGTGAAGGGAAAAACCACTTGGGACCGGCAACCCAAAATTGTTCACTCTTCTGAAGTGAGGTCAGTGAAGACCCAACCCTGTTAAAGGTTACTATTACCCATTATTTCCTATCTATTTAATTTTGGGTACAGGCCCTCAAGTTTGAAAAATGTGACCGTTAGAGGCAAAAAACCCTAAAAACCCTATGACCTACTCTATTTCATCGTTAATTTTCCAGCCACTTAAAGTCTTCATTTCCCATGTGCATTTTTTCATCTAAGGCTAGTCACGAGATCTCTAAAGCTTGAAAGAATATTCTTTTCTATCTCCCAACCCTGTGAGTTCCTTTTGTCTCTTTATCTCCCAATCGAAAAGCATATTCCATTCCCATTTAGTGACCTGGTGATTTCCCTTCAGTTAGACAATCTCTTAATGAAACCCAGGGTTGGGAAATTATCTGGAGATCTTGCGACTAAGGTGTTTTCCCTAACTACAACTATAAATCATGTGAGCCCCAAGTTAAGGATTTCCCTTCAATTGGGAAGTCTCATGAGTTAACCACGGTCAGTGAAAGTTCATGAGATTTCAAGTTTTCTTCAGTCGGGAGGTCACCAGATTTAATCGTGATCAAAGGTGGTCAGCTCAAGGTAAATAATGATACAAATCATAAAGTACCACGTGTCTCTAGCAGGCCCAGGCTCTATAGGCTCAATCTCTTAGTCGTGTGAAGTAGACTAAATATTCCAATCCATTCAGCGATAATGAGATTTTCCTTAGTCGGGTGATCTCAGAACATAAGTGGAATATTCTTTCTATCAGGCAACTTGGAGGTTAAGGTGCAGTCGCTAGATCTCCAAATTCAAATACATGGTAAAAGCTGAGTTAGAATCTTTTCAGTCGTGAAGTCTCAGGAAGGTAATGAGTTAAGTTAAGATGTCTCAAGACCTAGAGACTTAAGTGTTGTTGCTAGATCTCCAAATATTATTCAGCAATTCAATGACTAAGGCTCAGTCGGGTGATCTTGTAATGCAGAATGAATATTCTATGAAGTCACAAGATCATGAGATTTATGTAGTCGGGTAATCGCCTAATGCAAAAGGAATATTCCAAAGGATTAGGAGACTTGGAGATTAAAGGCATAGTCATGTGATCGCTTGATTAAAGGTAGAGGTTAAATATGAGTTGAAAAGCCCTTAGTCGGGAAGTCTCCTGAGTAACTCATGGTTAAGAAAATCTTTCAGCAAGCTAGACAATACATAGTTGCCCAATCTCCAGATCTCCTGTGGTCAATGACAGACTGAGTTATGTTAGAACAGTTGGTGGTTGTTAGAGATGATAAATCCATCGAAAGAAAATAAAAGAATGACAAGTGGCAGGATGGGCCCAGGTTTGTAGCTCAGTCGGGTTATCGCCCAATGAAAAAGAGAATATTCTTTCTATCTGGTGATTACGAGATTACCTTTAGTCAGGTGATCTCCTGACAAGAAGGAATATGCTGAAGACATTAGGAGATAAAGCAGCCACCATCAGATCAAAAAAAGGATCAACGCTTGTCGTGCAATCACTAGACAAAGCCAGGGTTAATGAAAAGGTTGTGAGATCTAGCGACTAAAGGGAGAAGAGAAATTGAGGTGAATGCAGAGTTAAGGTTAAATCCAAGGCAGTGCCTGGGTAAATTGAAAGGATCTATGACCCTATTTTAAAGTGAGATTGAAGTTTAAATACCAGCCGTTGATAAAGATAAAATCTTGGTGTCGCCTGTGACCGTTTATATTTTAAAATTCAAATATCTGTAGGATATCTGATTTCAAGAGTTATGGCGAACCCAACTTACAACGAAGTAGATGGATTGGCTGACCTTTCAAGAGGTAGTTATGGTGATGGAAATTACATTAAAAGCCTATATCTGATTGGCCAAGATATTTTAAGGATGCATTTATGATCAGAGTTGATTGAGTTAGGGTTTTTATTATTCTATGAAAATCTATGTAACCCTAATTAGATTTTTGGTCCTACCTATGTGCAATAAAGGAGGTGTATATATTAGTTTTAGAGCTCTTAGAGCTTAGAGTTTACAATTGTAAAAAGAGAGGTTTTCTTTCTTAGGAGTTATCCATGGCAATTGTTTTGCCCTTTGGCTCTTAGAGTTTGTAATCTTTCATTGATTTATTAGATTCAATAGAGGCTTTCCGTGGTATTTGTTTTTCCCTCAAGTCTTTCCCTTGTCTGTATTTCTCTTATTGGGTATAATATACTGGCTTTGTTAGAGAAATCTTGGAGTTCCAGAGCTCTTCTTTCTTTCAACTTATTTGTGTACTATTGTGTCTAATTTGATTTGAATGAGTTTGTGGGTATACTTCAACCCCCTGTCATTCTGTCTCATTCCTATGCCCTTTTGCTGAAGAGAACGTCTGCTTGCAGGTCACAGTCTGTCTTTTGTTCAGACCCCTCTGTGAAACACTTATGCAAGCCTGTTTAGAAAGATTGTGTTCTATTAGATTTGAGAGATTTCATGCTAGTTTGGTCAGTGTATTATGTTCATTTCATTTCGGTGTATCACCTAGTAGGTAGTTTGCTTTCAGTTATTTCCCTTCAGCATTCCTTCTATCCCTTTTCCCTCAAGAATTTACTTTCCTATCAAGAAGCAAATTAAGGTGATTATCCAAGAGGAACCAGCCTAGAACTTGGAGGTCTCATCTCAGTTAGCATAGGTCCCACAACCTGGAGATGATTCCCATGTTATACTAGGTTATCAAGACCAAGAGAGCTTGAACCAAGGGTGCAAACTTAGTGTATAATAGTTACATACACACTGTTAGGTGTGACCTTGTTAGAGGATTTTAGACCAGAAGTTATCATCCAACCAGCAATCACTCTGGGGTTGACAGGATAACAATGTTCACTCTATGAATGAAACATCAAAAGACTTTCATAGTCCACTCGATTAAGAGATTTGACTGTGTACAATGGTTAAATATGTAATAGTAGATGATCTACCTTGAAACAACTTCAATTGCAGTTTACAGATCAATGTTCAACTCATTCAAATCTTTCTGATCAATATACCACTTCAAATTCAATACTATATCAACTTACTTTCCATTGGTAATTACTCTTTGTAGCTTAGTAATTGTTCTACAGCTCGGTTCTTATTAACCAATATGATCAAAATGCATGAAAACTTGTTCACACGATAATTCTGCAGTATCTTCTTCTTTCGGCAATGTTTCAACAATGAAACCAATGTCTCTTATATAGACGAGTAAATCATTTTATTTTCCTCCATCAATTTTTCCACTTAATCATATTCATAGATTTTGCCACTTTAAGCTTCCTCGGCTGATGTGTCAGTAACACATTTCAATATGCTCCATTAGATCCCTTTTGATTTATGTTAGCCGTCGATCTTCATAACAAACCTTATCTATTACCTTGATTTCATACACTTTAGAGCTCATCACTTTGTTGGCTAAACTGATCATTTAATTCCTTTTTGTTTTGCTCGGTTAACAAAGAAATGCATCAGTGAACAAAAGCTCAGTTAACACTATGCTCGGTATACACTACATTCCATTGGTGTGTACTAGAATGCTTTATTTACCAACAACACTGCTTTGTGTCTTTCAGCTCTATTCTTCATCATAGATGAGTGCAACATAATAAAGTCAATTTCATCAAGTCATAGACTCAACAACAAGTTACTCTATGTATTCGTTATCCTCATCTGACATATACATCTTCCTCATGTAGATATTTTTTTTCTTCATCTCTTTCACCTTTCTTCAGATGTGTCGGTATAGTAACTTAAAAGATAAGTACTGTCAAGATAGTTGACATCAATGACAACATAATACTGATTTAATCATCTTGCATATCTAATCAGCAACTCCTTAGTAATCTTGAATTATAGATTCTCCATTCAGGTTCTAAATCAGTTGTAGTTCATCAGAGGACATAGGGGAAGCTATGGAGGTAGAAGCAATGATAGTAGACCTCAAGGTGAGTCCAAGCTAACTAAACAAAGTGGAGAGACTAGTCAAAGGGGTGGTTCAAGTAGAGGTAGAGGATTTAGAGGAAGAGGTAGATCACCAGGAGGAAGAGGACCATCTTATTTTGCCACTATGAAGTGTTACTACTGTCAACAATTGGAGCAGCCTACCTATAGGTGTCCTAAAAAGGGATCATCATCACAAGGTGAAAATAAAGTAGCATATGTACATGAAGATACTTCAAGTGTGAAGTCTCTTGATATTCAATTGGATTCATAGAGTGGTGAGAATTTGATGATAAAGAGGATCCTAATTAGGGAACCAGCCAAGGAGGAGCCTAAACAAAGGAGGTCACTCTTCAAGGTAAAGTGTAAAATCATGGGAAAAGTCTACAGAGTTATCATAGACTCAGGGTCTACTGATAATATAATCTTAGAAGAGGCCATAACCAAACTCAAGATTCCCAAAATACCTCATAGCACTCCTTACAAAGTCACTTGGCTAAACAAAGGGCAACATGTCTTGGTTAATGAACAAGCATGGATTGAGTTCACCATAGGAGGGTATAAAGACAAGCTTTTATGTGATTTTTTGCCAATGGATGCATGTCACCTATTACTAGGTAGGCCATGGCAGTTTGATAGAAAGGCCATGCACAATGGTGAGCTCAACTCATACACCTTTATAAAGGATGGAGTGAGTTATAAAATTCAATCATTACTTGAACAAGACAGCCAAGGAAGTGGACCTAATGTACTGATGTTGACGGGGAAAGAGTTCATGAAAAATCTTGAAAAAGAAGGAGTGGGTTATGCTATTGTAGTGAAACCCAAGGAGGAAATAGAGATCAAGAAAGAGGACATACCTCATGAAGTGCAACAGATTTTGAAGGAGTTCAAGAGCATCATATTAGATGGAGCACCTATAACCCTACCACCCAAGAGAGCAATCAACCATCAAATAGATTTGATTCTAGGGGCATCATTGCCAAACAAGGCACCTTACAAGCTAACTCCTGAACAAAATAAGGAAGTTGCAAAGCAAATACAAGAATTGATGGATCAAGGGTTAATAAGAAAGAGCATCAACCCATGTGTTTTACCTACTATTTTGGCACCCAAGAAAGGAGGAACATGGAGATTGTGTACAGAATCCAGAGCCATTAACAAGATTACAATCCGGTATAGGTTTCCCATACCTAGGATTGAAGACCTAATGGATTGCCTAAGAGGGGCTACGTATTATACAAAGATAGACCTTAAAAGTGGCTATCATCAAATAAGCATAAAAGAGGGAGATGAGTGGAAAATGACTTTCAAAACCATTGAAGGACTCTATGAATGGCTAGTTATGCCATTTGGCCTCTCCAATGCTCCAAGCACATTCATGAGGCTCATGAATGAGGTGTTGAAAGACTTCACAGGTAAGTTTGTGGTAGTCTATTTAGATGACATATTAATTTTCAACATGAATAAAGAAGAACACTTAATGCATCTCAAGATTGTGTTATCTAAATTGAGAGAGGAACACCTAACCATCAATCTAGACAAGTGTGATTTTATGAAGCAGGAACTAGTCTATTTAGGCTTTTTTCTATCTCAAGGAGATCTAAAGATGGATGAAACTAAAGTTGTAGCAATATTAAGTTGGCCAACTCCTAATAATGCCAGTGAAGTGAGGAGTTTCCATGGCCTAGCTCAATATTATAGAAAGTTCATCAGGAACTTTAGTGGGATATGTGCTCCTATGATGGATACCATCAAGGGTGGATTGAAAACTAAATTTGTGTGGACACCTGCAGCAGATAAGGGATTTGAGGCATTAAAGAAAGAGGTAGCTACTAAGCCTATTCTAAGGTTACCAATGTTTGATGAACCCTTTGTTATAGAATGTGATGCTAGTAACATAACAGTAGGAGGAGTTTTGAGTCAAAGCAATAGACAAGTGGCTTTCTTTAGTGAGAAGCTAAATGCAGCAAAACAAAAGTACCCTTCCTATGACCTACAACTTTATGTACTTGTTCAATCCCTTAGAAAGTGGAGGCATTATCTTTTGCCCAAGGAATTTGTAGTGTTCACTGATAATCAAGCTTTGAGATTTCTTGACTCCCAAGACAAGTTGAGTCATAGACATGTCAAGTGGGTGGAGTACTTGCAGTTATATACCTTCACCATAAAACACAAGAAAGGGTAGCTCAATAAAGTGGCAGATGCTTTGAGTAGAAGGAAACTCATTGTTCAAGAAGTCCAAATGAAAAGAATAGGATTGGATAAATTCAAGGAGCTGTACCAAACTAATGAAGATTTTGTAGCAGCATACAAGGTGTGTCAAGAACATTTGAATCACTTTCATGGTGAGTTTGCAGAGTATACATTGCAGAATGGACTACTCTTCAAAGGAGGGAAATTATGTGTTCCAAGAGGATCCATGAGGGAGAACCTCATTCAAGAAAAACACAATGGGAGTTTGAGTGGCCATTTTGGCCTCAACAAGACCTTGGAATTGGTCCAAAGATACTACTATTGGCCTAAAATGCAGAGAGATGTCAGAACCTATGTTGAGCAATGCATCATATGTCAAAGAGCTAAGGGTACTTCTACAAATATAGGACTTTATTAGCCTCTTCCAATACTAAGCAGACCATGGGAATGTGTAAGTATGGATTTTGTGGTTGGTTTACCTAGGACAAAGAGTGGCTTTGATAACATCTATGTGGTAGTGGATAGATTCAATAAAATGAGTCATTTTATCCCATGTAAAGTCACTCATGATGCAAGTCATATTGCTTATTTGTTTTTCAAAGAAGTTGTAAGAATTCATGACTTGCCAAGTAGTATTGTATCTGACAGGGATAGAAAATTTATGGGACACTTTTGGAGGTCCTTATGGAAAAGACTAGGTACCAATATAGCATTTAGTTCAGCTTACCATCCTCAAACTGATGGTCAAACTGAGGTGGTCAATAGGACACTTGGAAATTTGTTGAGATGCTTAACCAAGGAATATGGTTTGACATGGGACTTAGTCCTTCACCAAGCAGAGTTTTCCTATAATGATAGCATTAATAGGACTAGTGGAAAAATTCCCCTTGAAATTATCTATGGGATACATCCTAGGGGTGTATGTGAACTAATAAATTTGGAAAACCAAGTCCCTAATAGTGGCTATGCTAAAGATTTCAGTAAGTCTATGAAAGAGGTGCATGACCAAGTGAAACAGTCCCTCATTGAAAACACCAAGAAGATCAAGAACAAGGTTGATATCAAAAGAAGAGAGGTACAGTTTGGTGTAGGGGACTTAGTCATGGTCCACCTAAAAAAAGCAAAAATGGCACAAGGAGTTCCCACAAAGCTTCAGATGCGGAGAGTTGGTCCATGTCCTATACTGGCCAAGTATGGACAAAATGCTTACAAAGTTTGGCTACCAGATGATCTAGCTATCTCTCCCATCTTTAATGTAGCCAACCTGGTTAAGTACAGAGGACCCTTACTAAGGTAGATCAAAATGTGGAGGAAGCTAAGAAGGAGGTTCAAGCAACAGCCCTACCTCCTAAACCCAAACTACAAGCAAAGAAAATACTAGACTCCCGGGTTCACAAAAAGACCAGGCATAGTACCTATAAGGAACACCTTATCAAATAGTAGGATAAACCAGACTCAGAGGCTACTTGGATCCCTAAGAATCAGTTCAAACTTCAGGGCATAGATCTCCACCTTTTGTCTCCAGAGGGGACTTAGCGTCTTTGGTGGGGAGTATGGTGTAGGGGCACCTAATCAACATAGGGCCCTCACCAATAGAAATTTTTTTGTGCTTTTCTCTAAGAGAGCCTTGTAAATGCAATAAAGGTCTGATGACCTAGTTGTGTGTTTTGGAAATGTTAGTTAGGTGATTAGAAGTCCTAAGAGTCCTTGAATAGACCTCAAGGCTCGTGAGGTACTTCCTTGTCATGAAGTCCTACTGTAAGGACAATAGTTATGTTAGAGATTTTTCAAGATGTTAGTAGTGGGAAATAGGTTTTCTATTCCTAGAAGTCACCTAGGAAGGGTCTCTAGTCTTAGAAAGCTAAGAGTTAGCCATTTTGGCAAAAAGTTGTAAAAGTTGCAAAGTGCAACTTTGCAACTTTGGAAATGTTGCTCGACAACATTTGGCAACCTCATCCTATAATGGTGGACTTGACTTCTACCACAATAGGAACCCTAGTTATGATGGAAAAAGACCTAGGAGATCATATTTAAACTTAACAAACCCTAAAATTGCCAGAATGTGTGTCAGAGTATGGATAGAATGCTGTTGTGATTGATCTGTATATGAAGAAGTATCACAGTGAATGAATGAAAGATTTTGTGTGCTAAGTTTGTACTGTAAAAACTTGGAATTTTAATTTGTGTTGTTTAGGGTATTTTTGATTCATTAGATTAGGTGCATATAAGTTTTCATTTGCAAGTTTGTAAATAGTTAGGTTTTTACCAGTCCACTGTCCTGAACCAGGCAATTGGTATTGTGAGCCATGTAACTCACTATCCCACTGTAGAAATAGTATAGCCTTTTGGGGATAGTGAGTGTGCTCAATGTACTATTTGTTTGCAAGAGGAGGGCCCTTCAAAATCCATGGAAGCATTTTTAACCTCTTACCCTAGGCGATCGAGAGCAAGCTTGGTTAGGGAAGAGTGATGTTGCAGAGGTTCTAACTTGAAGGATTATAAAGATGTGGAAGAATGGAAGTGTGGAATGGATAGGGTATTGAGTAATAATTCTTTGGTGTGAAGAAAGGGTTTTGACCAATCCAGGAAGGCACCTAGCCAAGCTAAGGAACAGTTAGACTTAAACAAGGCCTATAAACCCTCAAAAACCCTCATATTGTGTCAGGGTTCTATACGGCCATTTGGAGGCCCAAAACCCCAAAAATACTTGAGCCCTAGTTGAAATAATAGGAGTCTTAGAAGGAAGTTTTGAGGGGTTGATGAAGAAAGATTGAGTTATTTCCTTGTTTCTCGGAGCAGGAGGGCTAATAGGGGTGCTTTCCTTGTAGCCCTATTTTGACAGAGAATCTTGAAATCGGTAAGAAGAACCCATGCATGAGGCTAACTTAAGCATTGGAAATAGTATGTTGGAAGGTTATTTATCACCTCCATGACCCTGAAAGAAGCTAGGAGATTTGTGTGTGATTAGAACTTGGAGAAGGCTAATGAGCCCAGTGTATTCCTCACCTAAGATGAGTACCTAGAAGTGGAAAACTTGAATTTTTGCATCAGATAGAAGAGTGGTGGGATAGGATTGGGGGATATCATGTATATAGGAGTTCCTATAGATCAAATTGGAAGCCTTGAAAGACACCTTAGGTCTCAGTGGTAGACCAAAAGCATGAACTTGTGATTAGTTCATCCCCTCTCCCTATCAGCTAGGAAGGTCACCTAATAGGAAAGGATGTCTTTAGGATGACTAGCTATGATGGTTGTGGGTTTTACACTAAGTCTTAGATGGAAAGAAAATAGAAATCATACTCGTGTACTCCTGGGAAGGACTAGGCTACTTCTATGAGAAGTTGTGTGGGTTAAAGTTTATCTCAATTGAAAGATCCATGGTTGGGTGGTAAAAACCCCCGATGATACTCTTTTGCCCATGATGGATGATTTTATGGGAAGGAACAATTGAAAGGATTAACATGTAAAAGTTCTAATTTTGTTAAAGAAATATTCAGGTACTTAAATGCTTTTATTTTTTTAAAATTAATTGAGAAAGTTAAATCAGCTTCATGTGTGAAGCACTTAGTAACTATATTGGAATGTTAACTATAGTTTTTTTCATGCTCTTAGGAAAAATAAATTTCGTTGTTATTTCGTTACCTTTTCGATAATAAAAGTTTAACTTTAATTTTAATTATGCTAGTATGATTTAGTTGTTACACATACCATATCAGAGAAACCAAGTTCTACACTGGACTTAGAGGCTTGCCCCCTTCATACATATTAAATTGAGAAACATCATTGATGATTTACAAGATGTAAAAATAACACACACCTTGAAAGTGAGTTTGAAAACCTACTATAGTACAATTATGGATGTTTCACACTAGATATGATCTTTCTAGAGTCATAGCCCTAGGAGATAATAAGACCTTATCACATTATATTTGTCACTTTCATAGGGAAATGCATAGATGGTCAACATCAGACGAGGAAGACTTTGAGAATCCAATAGAAAACTCTAAGGAAGCCAAGACTAAGGAACCTCTAGTTAAGAGTGTGGGCTTTAGTACCTACCCTCATATATTACCTTATACCTTTTGAGTTTGATGATCAGGAGGAACCTATCATTGATTATAGTGAATTGTGAAATGATCACTTTTGAACAATTTTGTCACTATTGAAAATAAAATTGATGTAATCAACATATGTTGAAATCAATAAAGGAATTGTGTTGTTCCTATCTATATGTCTCCTTGCCTTTTCTTGCTTTGCATATAATAATTAGAATAATGAATCAATAATAGGCAATTAATAAAATAATTCTTCCTATTAGAAATATGTGATTTGTAATGCCCAAAAATAGAGCAAAACACAACTACAATTTTTTTTCTTTCTAAAATCCACTGTTCAACTAAAGTTACACACACATGCCACTATGTTTGCTGAAGTCCACACTAACTAAAATAAGTTTCAAACAAGTTAGGTGAAATCAAAGACCTAATTGACTAGGTTTAACCAATACTACAAATGGGTCAAACCCTAAGGTCAATTTACAAAGTTTAAGTAGAGGGTTAATCCGACTAACCAGGGTTAATGATGCTACCAGAAGTAATCAAGGAAGAACTTAATATAAGTTTGATCACCAAGTGATTGAGAGTCTATCCCAAGTCTAATGTTTGCACTATTTGATAAATGACTAAACACTTAAATAGATATTCATTCGATCTACTAAAGTTAAGTTGACTATAAAAAATTATAAGTTCCAATGTGAGTTAATACCTCTCAAAAGACTAAGATAATTAAATCAAGCAACTATTTATAATTATATGACTAAGAAATTTAACTAGCCTTAATCTAACAAACTTATTAATATACCTTGACTTATATAATTAGGTAATTAATCTAATTGTAATGTTTATAAAGACCTAACGTACTCAAACTGATCAACAAGATTGAACCTCTAGGGTCTCCTGACCTTAGGGTCAATACTTAGGTCTTATAATGCTATCTCTTTTATATTTAATCCTTAATATAATCTTTATTACTTAATCTATTAAAATAATTAACACTTATATTAAATTATAAGATATATAAATTTATTTTTATTCTAAAGCCCCAAAGATATGGCTAAATAATACTAACAAGACAATTTCCTAAAGTATTAATAAGATACTAACACAAAGATTTATTAAAGTTAAACAAATCAAATCTCCCTAACCTCTTGTAGAATAGCCTAGATAATTCTAACTTCTAGTCCTATCTCTAAAGTCAACATTATACAATATGAACCAAATTTTAATTAATTTGAAGTTCATAGAATATAAAAATATTATAATGTAGATTACATATATCTATAAATAAGCCAACACCCAAATGAGAGAGTTTGGGTTTAACCCCTTTGGGCATACTGGTTTAAATATTTTAAATTTAATTATTTCTTTGTTTAAAAAAAATATGTAACCCCCTATTTTTTTTTCAAAATATAATAATATCATTAAATAAAATCTCTTATTGTTTTGTTTTTATTCTAACACTAATCTTTATTTTAATCTTATTTTAATGCTAACCTGAATAGGGTTTTGCATAATGCAGAAGGGGGTCGAGTTGAACACAGTGGCGACAGCTATGACAGTTGCCACTGCGAGCAGCGACGACTACCATGGCTGTCACCACCGTCCAACAATGACACCTGCAGAGCGAAGGGCGAGGATGGGAGAGCAACATAAGCATGGGGGTCACTATATTGTGACCACCGTGTTCACATAATGGATACACCACTGTGTGGTGCACAGTGGCTATACCCCTTGCGTGTGGTTCAGAAGGGTGAAGGGTATGGGGTTAGGGCTTCGACCCGCCCCATACTCTTGTTTGATTTTTGGCCATCAAAATTTTATAATATAATTTTTTGTTTTTAAAATAAAACTTTTAAATTTCATTTAAGATAAACACGGTATCAAAAATTACATGCTAAGTTTTATTTATTTAATGGTTATATATATATGATATACTCAGGTTTATTAAATAATCTAGCAGAGACTAGATTATTATTATTTTAATCAGAATTTTAATAGAAGTATAGTTTCCTAACTCTTTTTTTATTTAAATAAATATATATTTCTATTACTATAGAAATATGTATTACTTTAAAATCTAAAGGGTATAGTTATAACTTGTTGGTTTATATATACATTTATATATTAAACTCTTAATATAAATAGACATATGTATATTCAATGCTTAGATAAAAATTTAATTTATCTAACTATTATAAACAATAATATATATAAATGTAATTGTTAGCCAAATGGGTATTACCTCCTAGTTTTTAAATAACCAAGGCTTTAATTTTAGGAATAAATGATTCCATAAGGAATGATAAGAAACCCTAAAATACTTCCAACCTTAGAAAAGAAAGTAAATTTGAGAAACATGTTATTTATTTTCATTAAAGGTTTAACCTTATTAATATTTGCATCCTATATAAAAGTTTAAAGTGGAACATTTAAACCTTTAAATAACATTTGACTTTAAGCTCATTAAGGTATAGTTTAATATACAAAAAATCAAAAGCAAATGTTACGAAGTATTGCACAAATTTGATAGAAAAGTAAAATCTCTTTTCTTTCTTATTCAACTTCTAGATAAGTTCTATTTAATTTATAACAAGGATTCTATTCTCAACCTTGTGTTGATTTAAACTATAATTGCAAAGGTATAACTTCAAATATTCTACAAATAGAACCTCATACAAAGTCATTTTCTATAGTTTGATTTAAGTGAAATATGTCTAAAATTAAAATTTACAAAAGAATTATGACAATTTAACAACAATAGGTATAAAAAATACTTCCTTCCATATTTTATTTAATCAAGCAATAAACCATTTCACCATTTTTACAACTTTTATAATCCACAGATTCCAAGGATTTACATCTTTCTCCTATAAATAAATTTCCAAGGGATACAATAAGATAAACTTTATAATCAAGCCTTGCTAAACATTTTTGTTCCTTCCAAGAGCTCCTTTAAATACCTGTATATAACTTAGGTTGACCATGGAGGCTCACCTCCCAACCTAAGCCTTTTTAGGCCACCCTTGAGCTAGGGGTTTCAGATACCAACAGGTGCAAATAAGTTCATACACAAGACAAACAAGAAGACACACACAAAATATACTCCCATCCAAGGTTTACTAGGCCACAAAGTAGGACCTAAAACAAGGGGTGAAGAGGGCTCACTCATGTGGAGATAGCCAACCTAAACATATTGCAAAACTTGGAATAGGCCACACATGGACACTAATTCAATTTTTACAAAACTTACATAAAATAATCATGGCTCCAAGCCATCAAACTTCTCCTTATTACCCCAAATTACCTTAGCATGGTTGGCATCATGGGGACTTTCCCACCCATGTACATCCCTCCACACATGGGAGACTTTGCACATCATGGTAGCCTGTAAGCCTTCACCCCATCAAGGTTACTCTTCCCTCCCAAGGGTGAATGTGCCTTGATGAATCCCACAAAATATTCAACACATAAAAAAAACAAGACTTACATACCTCCATGGAAACCCATGGAGTTGAAACAAATAACATGTAAACTCCATTAAAACATCCTAAAGCTTTTACAAGCACAAAATAAATTAATCTAAAAGTGCTAAATAAAATTACAACCTTAAGTCCAAGCTCAAGGTGAAAAATGAAGGATTTGAGAAGCTTTCTCCCTTTATGTCTTTTTCCTCCTCCAAAACTAGGTGTCTCTAAGAGTAGAGAGTGGGTGAAAAACCTCACTTTCCTCCCCAAATCCCCTTAAAAAGGCTCTAGCCTAGAAATATCTGATTCTAACATTAATGAGGAATCCTCTAGAGTATTCCCTTATCCTTCCAAGTCAAGGCCCTAATAAATGGTATTAATGACTCACATGGGAAGGATGAGATACATTGCCCAAATTTATCAAACTCTCCAATTTTCGCCACTTTGAAGAGAGGATATTTTAGGGGTGTTATAAATTAGTTCAAAATATCTTAATGGGTTGAAAATGACCCCTAACCCCTAAGGCACCAAGTAGGGTGGTCAAAACTAACCCTAACTACCTTCTGGAAGCTTATTTGCTCCTCTTAAACTCTACTTGAAGTTAACCTCCGAATTTCAACTCCCTTCACCCAATCTAATCTTCCTAAACCTTAGGGTATGCATGGGTACTACACTAGGTAACCGCTAGGTCATGACTAGGTCTACCCTAGTTACATTTACTAACCATGCCAACTCACATAGATGTGTGTCAAGTGACACCACATAAATACATTAGGCATGACCCATTTAACATTTGCAAAACTAATTTAAATACAACCATGCTACATACTTTCACGAATAAAATGCATAACAATGAGGTTCGTGTCTCTTCACAGACATGACCTTAGGATCACGGTGAGTACACATAGGTTAGTTTCTGAAACCCCAAATTTAATACCACGGTCAACTTCCTACACACTCATTGCACACATTAGTAGGTCTAATAAATCCACATATAACATAACAGAATACATAATGTAACACACACACCACTTACATCTTCATTCAAATACTCACTTGGTATTTTAAACAATATCTGCATCTAGCTTATACACATAAACTTAAGTCTTATTCATTTTGCATTCTGATATATCCTAACATGTATGTCCCTCATAATGCATCATTAAATTTAATCATAAAGATAAACTGCATAATTAACCAAAGGGTATCACCTGAATAGTTCACAATAAATCACAATGTATAATAACATGGTATGAGATCTTACAGATCCTCAAAAATAACATATGTTTCAAAGTATCCCGAGTCTCAAATAGTATCAATTGAAATCATAAATAGGGAAATATAGTGCTAAGCTATGATGGGCTGGGGTAGGCCTCACATGATTTAAGAAATTGAAAACAATGGAAACTCAATGAACCCTCTTGAGGAAAATTAAGATGTCAACAATTTTGTAGAAATCTTGGATCAACTTCTTAAGATGATGCCTAACATTTAGATCAAATAATTAACTTGGAAAGGAACATAGATGGACCACCCATGTCCAGAGATGATGAGAAAGAGTCTCAGTTAAGACTTAGGACTCACAACTCTAAACATACCCATCAGAGTGAGCATCATAGGGATTCCTCCAAAGATTTAGATGAAGTTGAGGAACATCTCCAATTGGTTAAGGAACTATCTTCGAATATGTGGAAAGTAAACCCCCCTAAGTTTTTGGGATTTATGTTTGGAGATGTTTCTAAATAATGGATTATTGAGGTGGAAAACTAATTTGAAATCCATCACTACTCAAAAAATTCCAAGGCCGATGAGAGCCCTCTACCTGGTTGGAGAAGCAATCACGTGGTGGGAAAATAAGAGAATGGAACTCAAGCTAAAAATAATCACAGGTCACATAGGAGAAGTTCACTAAGAATTATAGACAAATATGGGTACCCCAACTCTTCTATGACTAGAATTTGAAAGAGTTTCAAGACTTAAGATAGGGAAGTATGTCAGTTCATGAATATTGGGATAAAATCACTAAACTTTTGAAGTACATTCTTCAGTACTGGGAAAAGGAGAATTTTTATGTACAAGAATTTATCATGGGGCTCAACCATCGCATCAGAGGACCTATATATTTTTTAGTACCTATAGGTATCATCTACAACAACTTCATGAGTAGTGCAAAAGTGGAAAATCAAGCAGAAATGAAAAAAAAAAATCTTTTTTTTTCTAGTATTTTTGTATGTTTTAGTAACTCGCATTTTTGGAGGCCTTCAAAGAAAAATTTGGGGTGAAAATTTCATCTATCCCTTAACATAGTTTGTTAAGGGCATTAAGTTAAGGGATTGAATTTAGATCTCTTGAATAACTTTCCAATGAGGTATGTTGTTTTGAATTTTGAGCAATGAGTAGAATGTTATGGTCAACCGTGAAGTTAGAGTAACCAAATGCCAAATGAGAGTAGTTTCCAAAAATTTTATGGCCTCCTATTTTCATCATATATTGTGATGGGACATGCGTCAATATCATGCTTAATCCCAAAGGCACCCAATTGGAATCTTCAAGCAAACTCACTGACTTGTAATGTGTTGGCACTACACATCATCACCCAAAGGTCAAGGGGAGAAGATCCAAAGGCTCTTTCCTATGTGACACATGTCTAGTCTACATTTTCATCATCCAATAAAATAGTGGATCCCACATCCTTCATGAGAAAATGTCACTTTTCATCTCAATGAGTATCTTGGGGTATTCAATTTCTAAAAAGGCACATCACTTTTTTAGTTTGTGTTGCCTTTGTAGGCACCTTTTCAGAGCACCACTTTTTTTTGCACATGTTGAAATTGTAGAGGACCATTTTAGTTCCATTTATGATTTCCAATTGAAGGGAATCTTTTTCCATATAAGCCCAAGGGAACATTATAATGAACACTTCTAGCAAGTTTAGTTTTAGTCTTGAGAGTCCTCCCATAACCTCTTTCATGAGGAGTTTTCTCAGAGTCTTTTGTTCGCTAATTTAGAACAACACTTAGAAAATAACTATTGTATCATTCTTCAACCTTATCTTTGTATTCATATAATCAATAGAGGAAACATATTGGACTGTGCCCAATTTCCTTTTACTATGGGTTTCACTTTGGTTTTGCAAATAAACTTAAGCTCTATGTCATTCAAGAGGGACATAGCTATCATTTGCTATTTTAGGATTTTATAATTTCATTATAGATACAAAATTTATTGAACTATATTTTATACTATTTCAATATTTGTAATCTAAAATTATACTATGCCATTTTTATGAGCAATATTTTTATGGAATAACTTTTCTAGGGATATAATATGAAAAATACATTTCAAGCCTTAATGGGTGCTTCTCATGAAGAGTTTTAAATATTTTGCACTATGTCTATCTGACTTTTATATTTTATTCTCTCTTCAATGATGAAAATTCTATGGCATTCTATGTTTAACCTTTTCAGGTTCTTTGTTCTTGTTATTTTTTGAAAGAAAGTGTGCTTAGAAGATTGTGAAAGCTTTGGAAAATCACATTAGGTTAGCCACTTCCTAGATTTCCCCCTCTTCCCTTTCCCTAAAACAAAACATGAAGAGTGTAACTCCCCACCCTGGAACCCATGAGAAATTAACCTAACTTTACACTAAGTTGATGCAATAATTTTTTTCTTAAATGTTAAACATACATTAACAATACAAATATGGAAGCAAGTACAACCATACATCAAGATAACACCACTAACATATGATGAGACATTACACTAATGTACACAAACTTAATTAACTATCCCAAGGGTTCCAAGACATAGTTACTTTTAAGTTAACTAGTCTACTAAGAACATTCCATAACATAATCACATGATATATCCTAAGTTCATTTTAAAACCCAAATTAAAATATGAACTAGTCTTTACTTAATCATAATGCGAAGAACATGAACCATAAACTAATATTTAAATTACAATTATGAATCACAAGATACATTCATTACTTCATTGTAAGCAAAAATACAATCTTTAAAGATACAACTAATACATCACGACACAAATATAGTACATCTTCCACTGCACATGTCACAATGATAACAATAATGAGTCAAGTCATGAAAAAATACAAATACATATACATCTCCTAAATGACGTCTTAGATCACAACATCATAGATTACATGATATCATCTCATGATGACAATATGAAATCTCCAAGCAATAAACATAGCAACAACAAAAAGGATCATCCAAGAAAAAGAGCATGAACTTTAGATCTCAAATGGTAAGAAGAATCACTACCACCCAACCATGTGGAATCCAGAGGTCCACTCCAACCGTGCTAAGGAGATAACATCAGGCCTCACAAAAAGAAACAACCAAACATGCAAGACAAATGCAAAGGTACACATACAAAATGGTAATTTTTACTCAAAAATAAAGCATACAATACAATAGGCATTAGTAGAAAAAGGTTGCATGTTTGTTTGTCTAGTTAACATTGTCTTACAGGTTTTGTTAGTTTGCATGTCCTTATTACATTCATTATCAGATGTCATTGATGTACTCTAAGTATTGATCAATGGTTACATAATTCAAAATTCATCAATGATTATTACATTGTGCATTCATACTGAATGTAGTATACAAATGTCCTTTTTGTTTCATATTTCAATTCAATAAATAGAGTACATTGCAGAATTGAAAGAAGAAATTGAAGTATGGAATAGGGGTCCCATGCATTGCCTTGTGTTGTCTTTGAGTTAACTGGTTGTCTATCAGGGCTTTGCATCTAGGTCTTCACTCTCTGAGTCTCCATCTGCATTTAGGTCCTTAGGGTTTATATCTGCAAGAAAGAGGAAAAAATGATTAGATCCTGTTGGATCTAAGCAATACATGAAAAGTGAATAACATACTTCAACAATCTAATTTTCAAACTGCATATCAATCTAGAATGATAAATGTAATAAGGAAATGTATACTAACACTCACTGCAAGGTAGTGTTAAAGGGACGTGTTTCTAAAACATGAAACCTTTTGCTACTAATGATTATTGTGGTGTATGTTTTCTTTTGATTAACCAGATATCTGAATGAAAGGGACTTAGTATGTTTTTGAACTGAGAAACCTTTTTTAGAAATATGTATTTCATAATGATGTTATTTGAAAGCTTAACCAACTATTTTGCAGATAGTAGCTGACTGGTTTACATTTTCAATCATTTTCGAGAATGCAGAACAAGTTGGTTTCCCATGATAAAAGCTACAGGAAGTGTCAGACATTGCTGATTTTCAAAGTTCAATTGCAAAATGATGTTGTACAGATGTTGGTTACATGTTCTTCAAAGTACCATTTCAAGATTTGAACACATTTATTACTGAATATTAAACAGTGCTTCAAGATTATGCCATAATTTAAATGTTCACAGTTTGTTTTTACTGAGTGTCACGAACCTGTGTTCGAACCTCAGTCATTAACATTATGATGTTTTTGAGTGTCACGAGCCCGTGCTCAAACTTCATTAACAAAGAGAAAAACATTTACATCTTATTGTACTTAACATATCAAATGTAGATTCAACATCAAAAGGAAGTGTACACAGTAGTCAGAGCTACAGGAACAAGTTCAACATAAGCTGTATGTATGAACTGAAATAGTTTCATTTTTTGCAAAACTTGTCAGAAAAGAGAGATAAATCAATTCATATTCAAAATTCTCTATCAAGTTGTTTGTCATATTCATATGCTGGAATAAAGATCAACCTCTTAAGGTTTTTGTTCAAAGTTCAAAATGGTGAACAGTTGGTTTTGATACACAAAGTGAGCCTCACATTATAAGAACAGAGAATTTTGAGCATCTGTCAAATTGAAAGAATAGACAAAATCAAAACAAGCTTCATGAATAGAAAAGAGAATATCATTTCTTTGCTGGTTATGGGATCTAATAAGCAAATTTTCAAACATTTCAATGATCAATTCTTGATATATCAGTGAGTTCATTATCATTCAGAGATATCGAGCTACTGTTCAGCTTACAAAGGAAAAGAGTAATAGTTAAATTTCAAATGGTACCCACAAATTACATACAGGATTTCCAGTGATTAATACATTTTAACAGTGATGTTCCTTAAATTTAAAGAAACCTGTGACTGTTGTTGGTTTGCAAATATGGAGTTCACAGTTTTTCATGGCATTGTCAAGTGGTTACTACAGCATAAGAGATGTGTTTACAACTATAAGAAAGGTGTTTCAAATAGTTTCAGTTTATAATGTTTGAATTCATATTCGGTTCCAAAATGAACTAATAATAGTGCAGCCGAGTTTGAAGTGTTCACAACAACATATGCAAAGAATAGTTCAGTAAATAAAATTGAATTTGAAGATATAATGCTAGTTCTAAATTATTGCCAGCCATTGTCTATCAACAAAGTTTATTTTACAACTGGCGGTCGTGAGTTCAAGTCAAAGGGAAAACAACAAACTGTATACTATGAGCTCTAAATCTAGTTCTTAATGATGCCGTGAAATATGATATGTGTTTGCTATTTTGTAAACAAATAAAATAAATCTCAAATATGTTCGAGTTTATGTAATATGGAGGCTTTTCAACTTGTAGTTTAACTGATAATGAAATCAAGTTTGTAAATCATAAATCGTAAGTTCATTCTCAGTCAAAGGAGACATCAATAACAAGAATTGGTAATGAATGGAGAGCCCACATTTTGCTATAGATATCGATTTCATTTGCATATTCATTGCAAAAGATAATAGAGAATAAACTTATGGTTTTCCTTCAGTTTGTTGCTCTCAATACCAAGTCTCCTGTATGAATCGAGCTCCAGTATGTGATTAGCAGTGATCTCTAGTGAAAGGTCGAGTTTATTCATGGTGATGCCAAGCTTCTTTAGCAATTTTTGAAGTTCTTTCCTGTATCTTAGGGTTTTCCCTAAATTTGCTATGAATATCAGATAAACTCAAGTGCGAGAATCAAATGGAGGTAATGAAATTTGGAGTCTACCAAGTTGCAAGTGCTATTAATGCGGTTGCAGATGTCAGTTTTGTAGAGCCTCAAAAATCGTTAATGCTGCCACCTTGCATTCTTATCTCTTGGTTTTTATTGCATAGCAAGTGGATGATGAGTCATGTTGACTTTCCCACTTTGCTTATATTTTAGACTTAGAGTCCTTAGTCTAAGTTAGGGGATAAGGATAGTATAATTAATATTAAATTTTGATTTAATATTAATTTATTTTATAATTTTTGGCATGTTTTTATTTATGTAAAAGGATTTAATTCCTTTATATAAGCCAAAAATTTAGGAGAGGGATTTTAGATTGAAATCTTTTAGGCTTAGTTTAGTGGCACATTTTTGGGCACATTTCTAGGCTAAATTGAGGAGCTTAGATTTTCGGATTTGAGGTTAGGCTAGCTGATAAAATGGATTTTTCATGATCAATTGGTGGTGGAAAATGTTGGAGAGAGAGCCTATAGTGAGCTATTCAGTTCCTAAATGCTTGGAAGCCTTTTTGTAACCATTTTCATCAGATTTTGGAAGAAATGAACCAGGTGTTTTAGCTCATATTTTGTGTATTTGTTCAATTTCAATTCCTGTTCTTCTTTTCTAACAAGTGTCAAATTGTTGATTATCTTCAGGAAGTGTATGATTTTCTGTTCCTTCCTAAGTTAATTAATTGCCCTAGGCCTTGCATGAGAAATGTATGTTGTTAATTATTCAAGCTGTTTGTGGTAGAACCCTGATAGCATGAATTCATTAGCCTATATGTTGAGTAGTGAATCAAATTGTTAAAGTATTCATCTTGTGAGTCAGATTTGGAACCCATATCTTTTGCAAAGTCTAAATTATTCATTGGTGTATCACCCTTATCTTTTTAGTTTTAAGTACTTTTTTCCCTTTTCCCAACTAATTTTCAAATCAGGAAAGTGATATTCAATATTTGATAGGAACTGGCCTAGAATCCGGAGATTCCTCTCTAATCATAGTCTACCCACAACTAGGAGAGGTTTCCATTGTCAGATTGAATTTTTGTTCTACCTTAATGCCTGATGCAAGGTAACAATTCTAGACCTAAACAATTTTTGGCATGCCCGGTGGGACAACGAACTGCTTCTCAGTTCTGAACTGTTGGATTTATTATTGTTTCAAGTTTCAGTTGCAACTCTAAGTGTGGATTTTAATGAGAAAAACTCCAACAAGATCGAATAAGGAAGGTTTTGTATATCAAGAGTTACAACCAAACAGAAGGGGAGTAAGATCATCTAGAGGCGGAAGAGCATTGCATGATCTAAGAGGTATTTCTTTGAATTCAGATTTTTCATCGTTTGATAATCCTATTTTTGACATACAAGCTGCAAATTCAGAGGAATTAGAGGTTATCATTGAGGAGATTAATCTCCCTAAAGATTTAGAGGTTCCTAATCATATCGGATCAAAGTTTCCAAGTATTGAAGATTTATCTATAAATAATTCTGTTCTCAGAGCTTTTGTGAGTGGTGCTGCAATAACCCCCCAGCATCTAAAGACTTATCAAAGGAAGGTAGTTTAGCCTGCTCAACCTTTTGTTACACCAACTATTCAGCAACAAGCTCCTCCATATCAAGCAATGGCTAGAAATTTTCCATTTGTCACATTCAATCAAGGTAGTCCTTTGAGGATTACAAATCACAATAATGTTCCATTAGCTGCTCTTAAAGGTTTACCATCATTCATCGGAGAAGGATTAGTGACAACCATTGAGCACATCAGAGATGTTGCAACTCTTTGCAATGTTCATCATGTTACAGAAGAGGATGTGGCTTTGAAGCTGTTGACTGCATCACTCAAGGGTAAAGCTCTTGATTGGTTCAGAACCCTTTTGGTAAATTCTATTGCTACTTGGGATGCTTTAGGAGAAAGGCTATCAAAGTTTTTTGAAGACAAATCTAACAACTTGTCTCTTGTGGAACAATTAACTACAATCAAGAGAGCCCCACAAGAGGAGATGAGTGATTTTAATCTTCATTTTCATAAGACTTGGAATTAGATCCCTGATACAGTAAGGCCTTCAGCTGAGCATGCATTCTTATATTATTTGAAGAGTCTAAATAGTGATATCTCTGTTATGATTCAATCTATGGGAGGTAATACTTTACCTCAAGCTTTTGATATTGTTATTAGAGCAGAGAATAGTCTTATCCAGGCAGGAAAGATACCTCTTAGGCCTCCTATGCCTTTCTTTCCCCATATTCAGTCTAATATGCCATTGGTAGTTCCACCATTATCTATTGTCCCATCTTATAAACCTTCAGAAATAGCTCCTACAACCCCCCTAAATGAATTATAGACTATTAAGGATAGTCAGCAAAAAATTGAAAATCTGCTACAAAATTTTGGTAATGATTTAGTGGCCCTAAAGAGGAATCAAGCTCATGTAAACCCTACTATTCAAAATCAGTTTGCTGGTTCTTCTACACAATATCCTAGTCAACCTAATTTTCAGGCTAATAGGCAGCAATTTCAAGGAAATACTAATGCAAATAGGTAGAATTGGAATATCAGACCAAATAGACAGTATAATCCAGCACCCCTTAATGCTGTTAGGGATATTGTACCTTCTCAAAATAACATTTCTACCGATTGGTGTTTTCCATGCAATCAACCACATGACTAGTCTACATGTTCTAATGGTATTTTGAATTAAGCTCTCATGGTACAAAATTCAATAAATTCGCAGCAAAATGTATCTGTTGAAGAGGTTCAGAATCAACTAGATCAAAGTATTACGGATACCCGATTCTTGAATTGGAAAGAAGAAGAGTTTTGTGGACTTAACGAAGATTCATAAATTGTAGCGAATACAAGAGCAAAAAAGAGAGCTCTTGAAGCAGATCAGTCTGCTGGAAATGCTTCTTCTCCACTGGTTTCTAGTTTAAAGAATCCATCAGTTTCTACTGGTAGAGATCAAAATCAAAAGAATGCTGATCAAAGTTCTCCTAGATCATCACATAAGGTATAATTTATTGTTCCATTCAATATTGTTGATACAATGAAAAAAACAAATGTCACTTTTTTTGCATGGGAAACTCTGTCTATTCTAGGACAGATTGAAATTTTGAAGGAAAAGTTGTCTAAGTTGGCAACTAATTCTCAGCAAATAGTATAGCAGCCACCAAGTGTGGTAATGACTAATTTTGAACCTCCTAAGGTTCAGGAAGAGCCATTGCAAGAAGAAGAAAAGCTTGTTAAAGTTCAGCAGCCAATAATTTCAGAAGTTAAGAAGGCTGCAAATGTTAAAAAACCAGCAGTAGCTACTGATAAGAAACCGCCAAATGTACAGAAGACATCAGAGAAAGAAGGTAAAAAATCTCCAAATCAAAAGCCTCCTCCTTTCTATGTCTCTTTAATTATTGGGAATAAGTTAGTACATAATTGTATGGTTGATAGTGGTGCAACCAGTACAATTATGCCAAAGAAAGTAGCAGATTCTCTGAATCTTAAATATGAACCTCCTGAGAAGGGTGTAGTACAACTTGATGGTACTTCTGTAAAGACCTTAGGAGTCATTAAAAATGCAAGTTTGACCCTTCATTCCTGCCCAAACTTTTCAATCCCATAGGACATATATGTTATTGATTTACCAACATATTTTGCCATGTGTCTGTCTAGGGATTTCACAGCCAAAATTGATGGCTATTTTTCATCAGATTGGTCACATTTGTATTTTAGGACCAGGTATGGTACTAGAGTAACAATAAAATTAGAATCATTGGCTAAAAACCATATAGAGCCTTACAATTCCAGTCCAATTAATGCAAGCTGTATGAATATGGATCAAAATGAAATTCCTAAATGTTTAGCCTATAATACCCAAATTGAAGCATATCCAGATATTGTTCTAGATGAATGGGCCACTAGGAATGCGTAGAATGATGACTTGTTTGATGCTAGATTTGGAAATTACATGATATTAGAATTTGATTCAGTCATTCCTAATTTGATTAAAGATCATGAATTTGAAACTGTTGTGTCTAATCAACTTTGGGATTTATATTTTGATGGTTCAAGAAATACGGATGGAATTGGTGCAAGAGTGATGTTGGTATCATCTGATGGTGAAAAGTTTTATGCTGCTTATAAGCTGACTTTTCCTTGTTCTAATAATGTGGCTGAGTACGAGAGTCTAATCCAGGGATTAGAATGGGCAAGGTTGAAAGGTATTAAGTGTCTCAGAGCATTTGGAGATAGTGAGCTTATTGTTAAGTAGGTGAGAGGCATTAATACTTGTAGATACAAAAAATTGGTCAAAGGCTTAAATCAATCAAAAGGTGCATCAAATCATCAAAATAGCATGAAAAATCAATAAATGGAACAAAGGCAATTTAAATCAAAGGAAAATTCAATTAAATGATTAAATGATTAAATAAAGCTTGAAAAGGGGAAAAACACTACGAAATTGATTAAATTCAATTAATGACATAGTTGTTGAAAGCAAAAATAAAAATGAACCTCTTACCCTTCATGGCTAAATTTAATTACTTTAATTAATTAATAAATCATAATTTCCCTCAACAAAGCAAATTGGAGACAAAATGGACACAAATCACTCACTTTTGTTGAAATGGTCCAGCCTTTTGAAACCATTTAAATGATTGTCCCCTCCTTGTCCCCCCATTTATGGACAAAGCAAAGCCAATTGACCTTACCCAAGCATAACCATGATCAACTCACTCTACCCCCTACCCTTGGGAAAATCCTATAAATAGAAAGCATTTTGAGGCATTAAGGATCCATTCCATATCTTTGAATTGCAGCAAAGCTCTTGCAATTTGCATCCACACCACTCACTTGTCAATTTTAATAGCTTAATTGCTTTGATCATAGTAGATTGTTCATCAAATAGAGCTAGAATTTGATTGAATAGATCTTAATTGCATATCATATAGCTTAATTCTCATCTTTAGAGTGTCACTAGTGAGGATCATAGCTGAGAGCCTCATTTACCACTTTATTTTAGAGATCCATGAGATGTTGATAGATTAATTATGCATTGATTAGATTAGTGCTCACTCTAATTCTTGTTGTTCTTATTTAATCTTGTAATTTCATGAAGGTGAATAATATCATCGCCAAATGGCACCCACCGTGGGGCCCTAGGCCTCTAAATCCATCATATTTTTCATGTTATTTACAAAATTTAGGCTAGAATTGCATAAATTTGCTTGCTGTCTGCAGTTTACAGAGAATAAATCACGCCTACCAGTAAAGAAGTCACGCCTGAAGCAAAAAAATGTCGTGTATGGGAAACTAAAAATCACCTACAGACTGGATACTTACGCGGATTAACATGCAGATTCACACCCGAGAGAAAAGAAGTACCGCATGATAGAAAGAAATCACGCTTCGGTCGACAAAGCTTGCAACCTTTACAAATTTCAATCATGCCTACGATAGAGGGAGTATCACTTATTTTTAAAACACTATCGCTTAATTTGAAGCTTTGATTTGCCTTTGATGATTTCATTCACGCTTACAAAGTAGTAAGTATCGCTTGTCTTTGAAGTACTGTCGCTTGATTTGAAGCTTTGCTTTGCCTTTGCTAGTTTCATTTACGCTTCCGAAACATTAGATGTCGCTTCTGGTAATTTAACTATCACTTTCATTGCACCATTTTATCACGTTTGATTAATGATTTAACGCTCAGATTAATTAAATATCAATTCTGACTTAATTGATTTCGCTTGAGCCTCGTAAAGGTGACGCTCGCAGTCAATTAAATCACGCGTATAGTTAATTAAATCTCACGGTCACTTATTAAAATGTCATGTAGACTGTCAAAAAAATGTAGTATTTTATTAGATTATGCACGTGACTAATTAATTCTCTGGTTTTTCTATTGCAGGTACATGCTCTGTCTTAGAAAAGTGCTCAATTTTTTTATTTTTGTTTTGCATGCAAAAAAGAAACAAAAAAGGATTTCCTATTAGAGTATACCTTGCTGTCCTAAATTCTTACAAACTGAAATATGTTTCTTTGAATTGGGAATTTAGTCCCTAAGTTTGTAAAATTTGCAAAGTATTTGAGTAAAAAAGAATCAAGAGCATAATCAAATTGTAGTATTTCAAGCTTTTGATTTTGGTTTCCCCTTACTTTGTTTGTTTGTGCCGACTAACTTGTTGGTGGAGGGAACACACTTGCCAAGGTAAGAAAAATTGGAGAGAGAAGCAAGCAAAAACTACTACTTAAAAATGCCCCTAGCCTTTGCTAGCATCGGTTGAGGTATTTTTTATATCAAGCTTGCATCTTCCCTTAGCTTGTGGCATTGTCAAATTTCTAAACATCGATAATCATTAAAAGGAAAGAACCAAAAACACTTCAAATTATAAGAACCCCTTTGTCACGGGGTTGAAAAAGAATCATTGATTGTATGTGTTTGCTTTCCCTGCTTTAAAATGAACATGTTTAGAGCTTAGTGGGCTCACCTCCCGAGATTGCCTTAAAGGGCCAGTGAGAGGGACAGCCCAAAGTGGGATACACTTGCTTTTGCCACGAGAATCTGACCCACTATAAAATGAAACACATGTATCCTTAATGGGGTGCATGACAAAAGGATTTTAATTTCTTGAACTTCCTCTAGAAGTCCTTACGGATTGCACAAAATCATGCTTCGGTGCATGTGGGAAGCCCCTTAACATACTTGGGGGATGGGAGATTTTAATCCATTTTGAATGGAATATTTACTAAATCCTGGATAAAGTAGCAAAGCCACCTTGCAGAGCCATGTTTACAAGCCAAAATTGACTTTAGGTAGTCTGCTTGGAAGTTTTTATTGTGCTATACTTGTGGAAAACATTGGAGAACATACACATTAGAATGTTTTTTAGGGACATGATGACAAAGTGATGTGTGTGTTGTGCTTGTTTTTCTATTTTCAAACACGTAAAGTTCCAAAAACTGATCTTATACATTTAAAAAAAATTCAAAATCATATACCTTGGTCAGAGAAGTGCCACCTGTGCACAAAACACACTCGCCTGTCAGACTTTTAGTCACGCCTATGACTTTCTTAAACACGCATAGACATACTGAAGTCACGCTTAGAGCCATTTGTGACACACCTGGTTAAAACTGGAAACCCACTTGGAAATAGTAAAGTGTCACCTAAGAACCTACAGAGGATCACCTAACAACAAACTAAGGCACACCTACAGGAGTTTTGGTCATGCCTATGCTTGGTTCAGTGATGCCCAAAAATAAAGAAGGGCAAACAGAGAGTATTTCCTGAAGGATTCAGAAAAAATTGGTTTCATATTTGTATACCCTTTTTGGAGCTATTCTTTATTAGTGCAACAAATAGATCATATCCTTGAAAATCATTTATAATGATGAGTCTATTTGAGAAAAAAATCAACCCTATTATGGAGAACAATTATCAAAATCAAGATCAAAATCTCCATTGGAATCAAGATGATGAAGTATTTGAAGATGAAGTTTGGAAGCACTCCAAGATCCCATGTTCATGAAAATGATGCAATTAGTTTTGGAAAGAAATAAAGAAGCATACTTCATGAAGTTAGCTCAATCAGGAGTTAAGCTTCCTCATGATTTTGACACATCAACCTTGTGGGAGAATGAGGAAAAACAAAAAAAGATACCATCTAAAAAGTCATTGTTAAGATTAAGGTGTCCTTTTCTTTATGATGATGAGCCATCCGTATCTTCATCCTCCTCACAAAAACAAGCATTTAAGAGTGACAAACCTATCTTGGATCAAAGGAAATTTCATAATCAACCTATTTGTGATCAAGATAATAAAGAGTATGAAGTGAAAAATGCCACTCTCAAGCAAGATCTAATGCATAAACATCCATACAGCAAGAGTAATCCTTTCATCCTTCGTCCATCTCATGAGCATATACCTATCAAAGATTCTCCCATAGCATGTACTCCATTCATCTTTTGGTCATCTCCCAAAGCTCCACAACTATCCAAAATTCCTCCATCAAAGAATGAGCCTAATGATGACACTTTTCCCATTGACTATGTCTACCCTCAAGGGCTACCTCTAAAAGAAACCCAAGCTAGTTTACATCTTGTTGCAGACCTTTTCCATGCTTCAAAGATCTTGGACCCCAAGGCTTCATGTGCTTCAATGCCTATTATACCCATTCAAGAGGATCCTACACCATACCTCCAAACATCCCCCATACATATCCAAACATCTACCTTGTCCTTAGAAGTGGCTCCATGTCAAGAGGATAATCCAAAGAGAAAAGAGATAAATAGTGATAAATATCAAGATCATGATTATATACAATCTTCTCCCATATTTGATGAAGGTCCCATATCCCTCGAACCTTGTGATGATCCCCTTGCATTCTTTCATGGCTTCCAAGATGATATCCTTCCATTCCAAGAACAATGTACCCTTTCAAGTTCCATATTTTCTCCACTTCCCAAGCAAGATCAAGATATCCCTTCCATAACTTCCAATGAGCATATTGAAAATCAAGAGCAAAATACCATCTCTACATCATTTGAAAATCCTTGTCAAGATCGAAGTATCCCATCATTTCCTTTTCATATTCCTCCATGCTCACCTCAAGAAACCATCATTCTTCCAAATCCCTTGCATGATAATAAATCCACTCAAGCTTCAGTTGATCCTATAAAATGTGTTCCTATCAAAGCTATTCATGAGCCTTTTGGTATAAAGATAAAGCCTAAAGATAAGAATCTTGGTGATGCAGTTCCTTCCAAAGATATTGATATCCCTTTCACACCTTATATTCCTCCATTCAAACGCAACCACATACCTCCACTATCCTCTAAATCCATTTTGGTTTCCTATGTCCCAAAACAAAAGTCTTCATTCCTTCCATCCATATTAGGTCCATATATTTCTCCATCATCTATTCCTATCATCCCTAGTTATCCATTCACTTACCCTACCATGTATCAAGATCAACAAAGGCACACATACTTGAAGAATGTCCAAACACCGATCCATATGAACCCTTCATATTATTCCTATTCATCCACAATTCCTAAGTCTTTTGGAAGCAATGTTGATGTGCAACATAAAAATCATAAATCCAAGAATCCATATGTGTATAAAAATCACAATGTCCCATCTAATCGACATGTGAATGAAAAGAAAAATGAAATATCCAAAAGGCTGCAAAGGTCCACAAAGCAAAAAGAAAAAAATAAAATGTGGGTTCCTAAATCCCTCATTGAAGAAATGCATTCAAAAGCATCACAAAAGAAAGAAAAATCAAAGAATATGTGGATTCCCAACTCACTTTTGAAGGACTTGCACACAAAAGAAGAATCAAAATTGACATTCAAGCTTCCAAAGGCTTCCATTCCATCTCCTTCCAAACATCCTCCACTTTCCAAGTCTAATTTGGGTTCTCATATCCAAAAATCCACTACCTCAAAAGGACCCTTACCTCCTTCATCTATCATTCCTCCATCATTCCACCACTCTTCAAAGTGTGTGTCAAAGTTGATCTTGCCAACATTCCCATCTGCAACATACCTTCTTCTTATCCTCACATTCATTTTCCAATGCATACTTTCCGTACTTCCATCCCTCTTATCAATATCTTTGAGCATCCTAGTCATACCCATGGTTTATTATAGCATATCTTTCGGAGGAGCATTGTCCAAAGATTCCGCTATTGGGAAAATATAATAAAAAAATAAAGAAAAAAAGAAAAAAATGAAAAAAGAGAAAAAGTGCCTTGGTGAAAACCTAGCAATAGGCACCTTGGTAGCAAAAGTAAAGAGAAACAAATCTATCTTATGGTAAAAACCACTTCTTGTGGCACCTTAGACAAGTACCATGATGAAAACCTAGCAAACAGGTGTCATGCATAATTTTTCCTTCTTGCACTCCACACTTGGGGGCAAGTTTCATCCATGCCATCCTCCATCTTCCTATCATTTATCTCACTTACATCCATATTTCCTCTCTCATTTTTCATCTTGACAAGGTTGAACATATCCATGAGCATCAGGTATCTTGACATCCGTTATCCTTTCCATCAGCTTATGTACTTGTTGCATCCATGTCACCCTATCATGATCTTGCTTATCCCAAATTCACCTTCATTGTTCCTTGATAGTCTTTTCATAATCCCAAAACATCCCTTCATAGCCTCCATCACTCCTTTATCATGATTGTGTTATCTTATACACATCTTACCCAAATTGACCCTTGGTCTTGATCAAGATGAAGAACTTAAAAAAAAAAAATTGTTATCAAAAACTTCTTGACATGTCCACTCTTTTGGATCACTCCTTTTCATGGCAGCAGATCATTATCCTATACACTATCTAGCACTACACAATTGACTTCCATGGCTTATCCAAAAACATGCTTCACATTGCTATATCATTTTTTCCTTAGCTTGGGTACTCTTGAGGAGATAGTCCTATGGGTCACATTCGCATACTTCTTCCATCATAGCCTTTTCATCTCTAATCCATCTGCTTGAAAATCCATCCTTCATGTCCTCTATCTTGCTAGACATTGGGGGCAAACCAATGTGATCTTGTTTGAGAGCTGGTAAAAAGGAAAGCATAAAATGCTTTGAGCTGTATCTTGCATAAACCAAGCTTCGGTAAAATCTTCGAAGTTTGCTCAAGTCCAACATTTTTCCTATCCAATCAGGGGCATTTGATCTAAATCAACGGATTCAATAGTGCTATAGTCAGTCACATCAGAGAGACTTATCAGAGCTTCAGAAGAGAGAGATTTTCATGAACCTTTGATGGATATCATTGTTCATACCCAAGTATTTGAGCCTACAACTTGATCCTTAAGTCTTCATTGACTTTATTATTCAGGATTAAAAATTAACAACACTTTAAAGATCAGAATACTTGGAAATACTTTTTGAAAATCATGAAATAATGCAAAACACTTGAAGCTTTCTTTTGATGGTCTTTACTTACATTGATTTTTATTACATCTTTTTAGCTAATTGATGAGGTTTCGACTAGATTGGCGATGATGGAGACATGATATTTTTCTTGTCTTTGAGTGACTGTCTTGAGGGATATCCAACAACTTATGTGAATTCATCTAATGACGTGGTCATCAAAGAACCATCGAGGACTTTCATATAGGGTGGAAGGTTGACCTTTGTTTGTTTATGCAACATTGAATCCATTGACACTGGTATTCAGACTCCCATAGTTTGGTCATCCAACTAGTGAGGGTTGTACTAGTTTCCAAAAGGGTGTTACCAAAAGCGATATAAAAGCGGTATTCATATCATCATGTTAGTGGGCAGTGGTGATTGTATCGACTTTCCGGTCCCAAAATGCTCAATGATGAAAATTTATCCTCAAGGCATTTATTTGCTAAAAGCTAGTGACACTTAGCTGCATTGCATTGCATTATCATGGAAGGTTAATTGCATTATCATGTTAGATTAATTGCATAAGCTGATTACTTGTGGTAAATTTTTCCAAGGGAAAAGGGGGTTCATTCAATCAAAATCTTGATCAATCATCAAATGGGGGGGTTCAATCAACAATCAAGGAAAGTCCATAAATCAAATAAGTGTCCATAATATCAAAGATCCATGAAGTCTGTCCAATCAAGATACAATATCATCAAAGTGATACATCCAAGTCCTAATCAATAACTAAAACATGATATAATATCAACAAACTGAAGGAGCTCCATAATCAATCATCTCAATAACATGTACTCTAGCTGGGTCAACCCATGACTTAAATCCAAATATCCAAGAAAGCTAAGGTCCGTATATATATCATTTATGAAAAATGTGCCTGTTTTGCAAATCAAGGGAATCATATCAGTATTTTATATCAGTGAGTCATTTTACGTCAATCAATCCTATCAAAATATCAAGCAATCACACCCAGTACCATTTGTTCGTGTCTCTATGTCTTGAGAGCGAAGTATCAGTTTATCATTCCTATCAGGATCCCATATCGGTTTTCACACTGATCAAGATCAATCCTATCAACTATATCAGTTTTCACACTGATCAGTTATCCCATATCAGTTTTACTATCCTATCAGATTGACAAATCACATTCATTGGTACCATTATCCTGTTATTATAATCACTTGTTTTGCTTAACTACAACAGACCTAGCTATCTTGGATATGCAAATTTGTGAGTCATGGCATATCATCAATATTTTTCAGAAATGAAAACATATTGGACCAATCAATCAAAATCTTTCAAATCAAGGAATCAATATGTTTTATTTTTGAGGGGGCATTAGAGTATCAAATTGGCATCACATCAAAAACATTTATCAATGGGGCATATCATATCAGGTTATCATATTAGTATCATATCATATCAGGAGGCAAATCAGTATCAGATCAGTTTATCATATCATATCAGGCAGCATATCACTATCAGAGATAGTATCATATCATCGTACCAACTATCAGAGGTATCAAGGAATCATAGAACCAGAACAGAATCAGATCATCATACCAAGGGAATCTTTGAATCGGTGTTCTTCACACATCGACTCAAAGAGGGGCATTTGTAGACACAAAAAATTGGTCAAAGGCTTAAATCAATCAAAAGGTGCATCAAATCATCAAAATAGCATGAAAAATCAATAAATGGAACAAAGGCAATTCAAATCAAAGGAAAATTCAATTAAATGATTAAATGATTAAATAAAGCTTGAAAAGGGGAAAAACACTACGAAATTGATTAAATTCAATTAATGACATAGTTGTTGAAAGCAAAAATAAAAATGAACCTCTTACCCTTCATGGCTAAATTTAATTACTTTAATTAATTAATAAATCATAATTTCCCTCAACAAAGCAAATTGGAGACAAAATGGACACAAATCACTCACTTTTGTTGAAATGGTCCAGCCTTTTGAAACCATTTAAATGATTGTCCCCTCCTTGTCCCCCCATTTATGGACAAAGCAAAGCCAATTGACCTTACCCAAGCATAACCATGATCAACTCACTCTACCCCCTACCCTTGGGAAAATCCTATAAATAGAAAGCATTTTGAGGCATTAAGGATCCATTCCATATCTTTGAATTGCAGCAAAGCTCTTGCAATTTAAATCCACACCACTCACTTGTCAATTTTAATAGCTTAATTGCTTTGATCATAGTAGATTGTTCATCAAATAGAGCTAGAATTTGATTGAATAGATCTTAATTGCATATCATATAGCTTAATTCTCATCTTTAGAGTGTCACTAGTGAGGATCATAGCTGAGGGCCTCATTTACTACTTTATTTTAGAGATCCATGAGATGTTGATAGATTAATTGTGCATTGATTAGATTAGTGCTCACTCTAATTCTTGTTGTTCTTATTTAATCTTGTAATTTCATGAAGGTGAATAATATCATCACAAGGGCTTTGATTAGATTAGAATGGGCAAGGTTGAAAGGTATTAAGTGTCTCAGAGCATTTGGAGATAGTGAGCTTATTGTTAAGTAGGTGAGAGGCATTAATACTATAAAAAATGATCTACTTAAGATGTATAAATCTAGAGTTTCTGATATTCTAGAAGAATTTGATGCTTTCAATTTGATTTCAATTCCTAGAAGAGAAAATTTGCATGCAGATAGGCTGGCTAGAATTGGTGCTCATGTTGCAATAACAGAGAATAAAGGACTGATTTTTGATTAGTCACATGTTAAGATAATTGTTAGGCCTTCCATTCTGGATAATGATACATACTGGCAAGTTTTCAATACTGATGAACATATCTTGAGTTTTTTAACTGAAACATATGGGTTTTTAGCTTCTAGAGATAGCAAAAACACTCAGCAAATGGAAGACTAGATCATCCAACTGAAAACTAATAAGCTGCCAAAAGGATTAGTCAGCTTGGAATCCGCTTTCAATTCAGATGATCAGTTCAGAAAAGGCAAAACCAACTTGCTGGTTAAAGAGGATCATTATGAAGAAGTGGAGATTTTCAGAGATAAATGGTTAAAGGTTGGTAAAATAAACTCTCCTAAAGAAAAAGAACTGTTTATTGATCTTTTTAGGGAATATAATGATGTTTTTGCCTGGGATTAATCTGATCTCAAGGGATTTGATCCTCAATTAACACAACATACTATAGAGTTGGAGCCTAATGCTAAGCCAATTAGACAAAAAAAAAGGCCTATCAACCCCAAATTAGAACCATTGATGTTGAAAGAGCTAAGAAAAATTTTAGACGGTGGTATTGTATTTCCTATCAAACACACATCTTGGGTTTCTAACTTAGTTCTAGTAAGGAAGAAGAATGGAGAAATAAGACTTTGTGTAGACTTAGAGACCTTAATAGGGCATCTCTGAAGGACAGACATCCACTTCCTTCCATGGAATAGATTTTGCAGTATGTTTCAGGTTCTGAAAGATTCTCCCTCTTAGATGGATATTCTGGTTATAACCAGATTTTAGTGAAGGAATCTGACCAATTCAAAACAACTTTTACAACAAAATGGGGTACCATGGCCTACAGGAGAATGCCATTTGGATTGTCAAATGCAGGGGAAATTTTTCAGAAGGCAATGGATATGGCCTTTAAAAATTTGATGTATAAATTTGTTTTGGTTTATCTTGATGATGTGACAATTTACAGCAAAATAGAAAATCAACATATTGATCATTTAAGATAGATTTTTCAAAGATTTAGGTAATTTGGAATCTCCTTAAACCCTAAGAAATCTATATTTGTAGTTCATGAAGGAAAACTCCTAGGGTATAAGGTGTCCAAGGAAGGAACCACAATAGATCCTGAAAGAATTCATGCAATCCTTGAACTTTCCTTGCCTAAACATAAGAAGGGTCTGTAGAGTTTTATTGGGAGAATCAATTTTGTGAGAAGGTTTATTCCAGATATTGCAAACCTATTAAAACCATTGACTACCATGCTTAAAAAGAATGTTTCTTTCAGCTGGACTGAAGAAGGAAAGAAGAATTTTGAGTTGATTAAACAAGCTTTGTCTTCAGCTCCTACTCTTGTTAATCTTGATTTTACTAAAGACTTCATTTTATATGCTTATGGTGCTTCTGATACAATTTCAGCTATGCTGGTCTAGAAAAATGATGAAAAATAGGAGCAGCCTATTGTTTTTTTTAGCAAAGGTATGGATGACTATGAGAAAAGGTACACTTTTGTAGAAAAAACATGTACTTGCTGTTATTAAAGCTTTGAAGAAATTTAAACATTTGATTGCCAGAAATAAGGTGCATTTAATGGTCGCACATCCAAGTATCAAAGAATTTATGTTGAACAAGGATGTTAATGAAAAATAGGCTGGCTAGATAACAAGGGTAATGGAGTATGATGTGCAGATTCATGTTACTAAACTGGTAAGAGGAAAGGGCCTTTGTGCTCAAATGGCGGAAGAAGAAGAAGATTTTGAAGCTTCTAAAGAATTTGAAAATTCTTAGGTAGATACTATTTTGTTTAACAATCTAGCAACTTGGTTAACTGATATGACAAGGTTTTTACAAATAGGACAATGCCCAAATGATCTGAATAAGGCCAAAAGGAGATACTACAGGTTACAATCTATCCCATATGTCCTTATTGATGGTATTCTGTATAGAAAAGACTATTCTGGAATGTTTCTTAAGTGTATTGACTCACTAGATCAAGACATAATTTTATTTGAATTTCATGATGGATCTTGTGGTGGTCATTTTAGTCCTAAAACTATAGCTTGGAAGATACTAAGGGCAAGCTATTATTGGCTTGATTTATTTAAAGATGCTTATGTTTGGGCTAGAAAATGTCAGAAATGTGCATTATTTGCAGGAAAACAAAAGCTGGCTACATTGCCATTAAAACCTATTGTGGTTGATTAGCCATTTGCCAAGTGGGGTATGGACTTTATTGGTCCTATTCATCCTAATTCTAGTGTAGGTCATAAATGGATTTTGACTACTACTGACTATTTCATGAGATGGACTGAAGCAATTGCACTAAAAGAGGCTATTGAACCTACTATTTTGAAGTTTTATGAAGATATCATAACCAGGTTTGGGGTTCCTCAGTCTATTATTTCAGACAATGCTATGGCTTTCATTGGTTTAGCTATTATAGAATGGGCTATGAAGAATGGGATTTATCTAAATACTTCTAATTATTATCCTCAGGGTAATGGTCTTGCATAATCTACAAATAAAAATCTAACTAGAATTATCAAAAAAATTCTGTAGGAGAATAAAAGGGATTGACATTCTAAATTAAAGGCAGCCTTATGGCTGGATAGAATCACACCAAAATAGGTAATTGGGAATTCTCCTTATGTCCTGGTTTATGGTAAAGAGGCTAGATTGCCAGTTTCTATAGAATTTCTAGCCTTGCAGATAGCTAATCAAATGTTGTTGTTTGAGGAAGAAGATCCTTTGAAACTTAGGTATGTTGATTTGTTACAGTTGGAAGAAGAGAGGAGAAGAGCATTGGATACAATGCAACTTAAGCAAGCTCAAACTAAAAGATCTTTTGATAAGAAGGCTAAGTTTATAAATTTTAATGAAGGAGATTTGGTACTCAAGTGGGATGTTCTAAAGAGTAGGCCAGGGCAGCATGGTAAGTTTGATAATTTTTGGTCAAGCCCTTTTGTCATAATAGCCTGCAAGGAGAACAATGCTTTTCAGTTGTCCACAACTGAAGGAGAAGAGTTACAGATTCCAATTAATGGAATAAACCTCAAGCTTTTCTTTGAGGGATAGGTTAAGTTCAGTTTTTTAGTTTCAATAAGTGTTGTCCAAGCACTAGGTCTTTAGGTTGCATTTGAGTCTAAGTTTAGGTGCATTCTCATTTCAATAAAATTGCATTCATGGTTTAGTTTTCCAAATTTCTGTTGCCCTAGGATAAGTCTACAGGTCATGTCTAGTAGGCAGACATCCAGCAGAAGTCACCAAAATTGTTACTCAAAAATAAAGCATACAATACAATAGGCATTAGTAGAAAAAGGTTGCATGTTTGTTTGTCTAGTTAACATTGTCTTACAGGTTTTGTTAGTTTGCATGTCCTTATTACATTCATTATCAGATGTCATTGATGTACTCTAAGTATTGATAAACTATTACATAATTCAAAATTCATCAATGATCATTACATTGTGCATTCATACTGAATGTAGTATACAAATGTCCTTTTTGTTTCGTATTTCAATTCAATAAATAGAGTACATTACAGAATTGAAAGAATAAATTGAAGTATGGAATAGGGGTCCATTGCATTGCCTTGTGTTGTCTTTGAGTTAGATGGTTGTCTTTCAGGTCTTTGCATCTAGGTCTTCACTCCCTGAGTCTCCATCTGCATTTAGGTCCTTAGGGTTTATATCTGCAAGAAAGACGAAAAAATGATTAGATCCTGTTGGATCTAAGCAATGCATGAAAAGTGAATAACATACTTCAACAATCTAATTTTCAAACTGCATATCAATCTGGAATGATAAATGTAATAAGGAAATGTATACTAACACTCACTGTAAGGTAGTGTTAAAGGGACATGTTTCTAAAACATGAAACCTTTTTCTACTAATGATTATTGTGGTGTATGTTTTCTTTTGATTAACCAGATATCTGAATGAAAGGGACTTAGTATGTTTTTGAACTGAGAAACCTTTTTTATAAATATGTATTTCATAATGATGTTATTTGAAAGCTTAACCAACTATTTTGTAGATAGTAGCTGACTGGTTTACATTTTCAGTCATTTTCAAGAATGCAGAACAAGCTGGTTTCCCATGATAAAAGCTACAAGAAGTGTCAGACATTCCTGATTTTCAAAGTTCAATTGCAAAATGATGTTGTACAGATGCTGGTTACACGTTCTTCAAAGTACATTTTCAAGCTTTGAACATATTTATTACTGAATATTAAACAGCGCTTCAAGATTATGCCATAATTTAAATGTTCACAATTTGTTTTTACTGAGTGTCATGAACTTGTGTTCGAACCTCAGTCATTAAAATTCTGATGTTTTTGAGTGTCACGAGCCCATGCTTGAACTTCATTAATAGAGAGAAAAAAATTTACATCTTATTGTACTTAATATATCAAATGCAGATTCAACATCAAAAGGAAGTGTACATAGTAGTCAGAGCTACAGGAACAAGTTCAACAGAAGCTGTATGTATGAACTGAAACAGTTTCATTTTTTGCAAAACTTGTCAGAAAAGAGAGATAAATCAATTGTTCATATTCAGAATTCTCTGTCAAGTTGTTTGTCATATTCATATGCTGGAATAAAGATCAACCTCTTAAGGTTTCTGTTCAAAGTTCAAAATGGTGAACAGTTGGTTTTGATACACAAAGTGAGCCTCACATTATAAGAACAAATAATTTTGAGCATCTATCAAATTGAAAGAACAAACAAAATCAAAACAAGCTTCATGAATAGAAAAGAGAATATCATTTCTTTGCTGGTTGTGGGATCTAATAAGCAAATTTTCAAACATTTCAATGATCAATTCTTGATATATCAGTGAGTTCATTATCATTCAGAGATATCGAGCTACTGTTCAGCTTACAAAGGAAAAGAGTAATAGTCAAATTTCAAATGGTACCCACAAATTACATACAAGATTTCCAGTGATTAATACATTTTAACAGTGATGTTCCTTAAATTTAAAGAAACCTGTGACTGTTGTTGGTTTGCAAATATGGAGTTCACAGTTTTTCATGGCATTGTCAAGTGGTTACTACAGCATAAGAGATGTGTTTACAGCTGTAAGAAAAGTGTTTCAAATAGTTTCGGTTTATAATGTTTGAATTGATATTCGGTTCCAAAATGAACTAATAACAGTGCAGCCGAGTTTGAAGTGTTCACAACAACATATGCAAAGAATAGTTCAGTAAATAAAACCAAATTTGAAGATATAATGCCAGTTCTAAATTATTGCTAACCATTGTCTATCAACAAAGTGTATTTTACAACTGGGGGTCGTGAGTTCAAGTCAAAGGGAAAACAACAAACTATATACTATGAGCTCTAAATCTAGTTCTTAATGATGCCGTGAAATATGATATGTGTTTGCTATTTTGTAAACAAATAAAATAACTCTCAAATATGTTCGAGTTTATGTAATATGGAGGCTTTTCAACTTGTAGTTTAACTGATAATGAAATCAAGCTTGCAAATTATAAATCGTAAGTTCATTCTCAGTCAAAGGAGACAACAATAACAAGAATCAGTAATGAATGGAGAGCCCACATTTTGCAATAGATGTCGATTTCATTTGCATATTCATTGCAAAAGATAACAGAGAATAAACTTACGATTTTCCTTTAGTTTGTTGTTGTCAATACCAAGTCTCCTATATGAATCAAGCTCTAGTATGTGATTAGCAGTGATCTCCAGTGAACGGTCAAGTTTATTGATGGTGATGCCAAGCTTCTTCAGCAATTTTTGAAGTTCTTTCCTGTATGTTAGGGTTTTCCCTAAATTTGCTATGAATATTAGATAAACTCAAGTGTGAGAATCAAATGGAGGTAATGAAATTTGGAGTCTGCCAAGCTGCAAGTGCTATTAATGCGGTTGCAGATGTTAGTTTTGCAGAGCCTCAAAAATCATTAATGCTGCCACCTTGCATTCTTATCTCTTGGTTTTTATTGCATAGCAAGTGGATGATGAGTCATGTCGACTTTCCCACTTTGCTTATATTTTAGACTTAGAGTCCTTAGTCTAAGTTAGGGGATAAGGATAGTATAATTAATATTAAATTTTTATTTAATATTAATTTCTTTTATAATTTTTGGCATGTTTTTCTTTATGTAAAAGGATTTAATTCCTTTATATAAGCCAAAAATTTAGGAGAGGGCTTTTAGATTGAAATCTTTTAGGCTTAGTCTAGTGGCACATTTTTGGGCACATTTCTAGGCTAAATTGAGGAGCTTAGATTTTCGGATTTGAGGTTAGGCTAGCTGATAAAATGGATTTTTCATGATCAATTAGTGGTGGAAAATGTTGGAGAGAGAGCCTATAGCGAGCTATTCAGTTCCTAAATGCTTGGAAGCCTTTTTGTAACAATTTTCATCAAATTTTGGAAGAAATGAACCAGGTGTTTTAGCTCATATTTTGTGTATTTGTTCAATTTCAATTCCTGTTCTTCTTTTCTAACAAGTGTCAAATTGTTGATTATCTTCAGGAAGTGTATGATTTTCTGTTCCTTCCTAAGTTAATTAATTGCCCTAGGCCTTGCATGAGAAATGTATGTTGTTAATTATTCAAGCTATTTGTGGTAGAACCTTGATAGCATGAATTCATTAGCCTATATGTTGAGTAGTGAATCAAATTGTTAAAGTATTCATCTTGTGAGTTAGATTTGGAACCCATATCTATTGCACATTCTGAATTATTCATTGGTGTATCACCCTTATCTTTTGATTTTTAAGTACTTTTTTCCCTTTTCCCAACTAATTTTTAGATCAGGAAAGTGATATTCAATATTTGATAGGAACCAGCCTAGAATTCAAAGCTTCCTCTCTAATCATAGCCTACCCACAACTAGGAGAGGTTTCCATTGTCAGATAGAATTGTTGTTCTACCTTAATGCCTGATGTAAGGTAACAATTCTAGACCTGAATAGTAATAAATGCTTATAAGGTTATCAAGTATAACTGATCAAGACATAAATTAGGTTTACCAAATGCAATGTAGGAATCTAGAACACATATAGGGCAGTGTCATCACATAAGTAAACTATATAGTTACCGTGGTAGTCTCTCTAGACCCCGAACCCCTAGTGACTCTATGCGGTAGTAGTAATCCTTTTATACAAACAAGGTTACTAGCTATGCTATATCCAAGTCTCCTTAGAGTTGTAAGCATCTTCTCCCACTCCCATCCTTAGCCTGTACTAGCACTCAAGGCATGCACGAGGCATACAATTATCTTATTAATGTTTTTTCTCAATAAATTTATTAAGTTATCACTTATTAGTTCCACTTACATTGAGTTACCTTGAAAACCTCTTTAGGGCCCCAACCCCCATTGCAATCCACTTCCCCTCTACGATCCTACATAACCTACCCTAATGCTCCAACCAAAGGAAATAAAGAGAAGGCAAAAACCAAAACCATAAAAGACTTCTCATCAATAATGAAGTCATGAAAATAACCAAAATAAAATGATGAAGCATAATGATAAATATCACATCTTGTACAAGGATCTAAACTATTTTAGAAATAAGGCAACACAAATAAATGAGAGGGGGTGAATAAGTTGTGTCCAAAACAATTGTGTCAAAACAAAACTTATCAATATTTAAATTCCTTACATAGATAAACATGAAGAAACTGAACCATAAACAAAAGAACACATAACACAAGAGATTTTTGTATGGAAATCTAGTTAAGGGAAAAACCATGATGGGAATCAAACTCACTAGATGATGTACTAGTACATATAAACCTTGTTATAGGTACAATGGATAATGCACATGCATTCAAGATCACTTTTTAGAGCTCACTACTCAAATACAAATGAGGGAAATAACCCTTGGGCTACAACCCAAAATACAACTAGGGATACAACCCCAAAGATGGACTACAATCTACTATGGACAACAATCCACCAATTTTATGCACTGACTGGACTGGTACTTCCTAGATATGCCAATACATCTCTGGTGAAGTACAACTCTATTTTGAATTTATTTTGGGTTCCACTCATACCTCTTCATACAACATCTCAAACATCAATCACAATCTCATTATCATCATTATCATTATCATCATCATCGTCATCGCCATCATCATCATCATACTATCAATCTCAAAGATTAGATCTTTAGATATATTACATCAACTTATTACAAATAGGTCAGCCAAGGACCTAATTACAAATTATTACAAAGAGTAATACACAATGCACAATGTGATCCAAGACATCTCGACTAAGACATAGCTAGGACCCAGATATCCATCCACGAACATGCCATGATCCAAAGATCACACCTCAAATCTTTGCAACACGCTAACTCACCAAGTCGGCCAAGAACACCAAAACACCATAAAAAAATCATTGAATTTGATCACATGTCCCAATGTGATCCACTAACACAAATAGAACATGATCCAAAAACATTAGCAAGCAATGTGAATTACCACAACATCAACAAAAACATCTCTGCCTCAAAATCTATAACTTTCTCTGCACTGCTCATTAGGAATACAAAACATCAACCTTTGTCACAAAAGATGAATAACTTGTCAACATCCAAATCACAAAACATATAAGCTGAGAACACACATACATGTTCTAAACTAGCCACTAGGTTAGCAATAAAAGATATTACATAATCAAACCTCACCGATCCAAAAAATTCAACTCTATCTCTACAGAAATAATGAAAAAATTGTCCTCTTATGCATCCATCATAACTTCCTCAAAACACATAGTGAATATTTAAGCTTGAACAAAATCAAGTACAAACATTCCTCAACACATCTCTAGCTTCACAACAACTGACATCAAGTACACTATTCATACCAAACCAAAAACTTCAACTAAACAAACTAGGAAACTATCATGAATAAAGAAATATGTTGACATCAATGACAAAACATTAATGCCAATACATATATGCATGAAATATCCAAAAATATCCCCCTTCGATATTTATGGAAATATGTGATGTGAAAAACCATATCAATGCACAAAGCAACATTCAATCCTCAATACACCAATTACTCCCCCTAAGTCTAACACTTATCTTACATAGGGCTATATCTCCCTTGATTCTCTATGTTTTTCACATGGATATCTCTCACTCTTTGACATCAATGACAAAGGCACATATATGCGCTAATTTATAGAGGCCAAAACAAAAATCTGAATAAGATACCATGTAACCCCCTAAGGAGCAGTTCCCAAAAGCATCAATCTAGAATAAAATAATCTCTATGAAAGCACTAGATCGATGAAAATATATGAATTTATATCCTTGATTAGGAGGATATGTCACTCAAAGCTTACCTCAGAGATACTTAAAATTAGCGCTCAAAAAGGGCTTTGTGAAAATATCTACAATATGTTCTTTTTTAGGCACATATTACAATAAGACTTCCTTCTCATTCACCTCACCCTTCAAGAAAGGATACTTTATATAAATATGTTTTGTCTTTGAATGCAACACAAAGTTATTTGAAATATTGATAGCACTTGAATTATCACAGTAAATAATAATAGGCCCACCAAAGCTTATTTTTATGTCTTCCAACATTTTCTTCATCCAAACTACCAAACTATAGTTTGTAGCAGAAGCAACATACTCAACTTCAATAATAGATTGAGATATACAAGTTTGTTTATTATTGGCCCAAGAAACTAAATTCTTCCCCAAGAAGAATACACCACCTATAATACTCTTCCTATCATCCACATTACCTGACCAATCAGCATTAGTGTAAACACACAAAGTAAGATCATCATCCTTAGGATACCATAGTCCATAATCCACCATCCCTTTCAAATATTTGAATATCTTTTTAACAACAGTAACATGTGATTCCTTCAGTTCTACTTGAAATCTTGCAACAATGCACAATGCATTCATTATGTCTGGTCAAGTCTGGTCTAAGTCCAGTATAGAAATCCATCAATCATAAATCTATACCTTTTCTAGTTAGCAAGAGAAGAATCATCATTCTTTATTAATTTGCAACCAATGATCATAGGAGTTCCAATAGGTTTTGAATTATCCATTCTGAATCTCTTCAACAACTCCTTGACATACTTAGAGTGCGATATGAAAATCCATTTTTCTAATTGAATAATTTGAAGAACAAGAAAGAATTTCATCTCACCTATCATTGACATATCAAATTATTTTTGCATCTCATCAGAAAAATCCTTACTCATCTTGTCATTTCCACCAAAAATGATATCATTTGTAAATATTTTAGCAACTAAGACATTTTCGTGATCAATTTTAAAATATAAATTACTGTCAGTAGATCCTTTACTGACACCAGTCTTCAATAATTATTTATCTAACCTTTCATACTAGGTTCTTGGTGCTTGTTTTAATCCATACAATGCTGAATTCAATCAACACACCATGTCACCTTGATCAGTCAAAGGAAAATTATTAGTATGCTCAATGTATACTTCCTCTTCCAACTCTCCATTCAAGAATGTAGACTTAACATCCATTTGATATACCTTGAAATTTTTGTAAGTAGCATATGCAAGAAGGATTATAACTTCTCCAATTGTAGAAATAGGAGAAAATTCCTCCTCAAATTCAATACCTTCCATCTGTGAATATCCTTTGCAAACTAATATATCTTTGTTCCTTACCACCTAACCATCTTCAATCAACATTTTTCTAAAAACCCACTTTGTTTCAATTACATTCTTGTATTTTGGTCTGGGAACCAAGACCCATGTAATGTTCTTCTCAATCTATTCCATCTCTTATTTCATTGCTTTAATCCAACTTTCATCTTTGCAAGCTTCATCAACATCTTTAGGTTCAACTTGAGAAATCAAACAAATTTCATTTATGATTCTAGCATGATTTCCTCTAGTCATAACACCTTCATTCCTATCACTAATAATCTAATTTTCCAAACAATTTAACCTTACATACCGTGGGGTCTTCATATTTTATTTCGTAGTAGACTCTTGAGTTTCCACTTTTTCTTCATCAAAAATTTCTCCATTCTGTTCTGTCGATCCATTCCGTCTCCGATTCTGATTCTACACTTGAACAATATGATTTTATTCTTTATCATCTGACTCATAACTAAATGAATTGACCTATTTTTTATAATTCTCATCAACTCTCACATTATCACTTTCCACTATTTTTCTCAACCAATTGTTAAAACATTTATAAGTTTTTCACTTTGTAGAATATCCAAGAAAGATACCCTCATCACTGTTAGAATAAATAAGAGGGGGGTGAATCAGTTAAATCAGTTATCCTACAGTCCCAAACTCCCAGATATACCTTACAAAACAATTTAAATAATTTATGCAGCTCGATAACATAAAATATCAATCTCTCTGTTCACTTTACTGAATACCAGTAATTATCCAAACTGTGATTACAGATTAAATCAACTATGCAGTATGTAAAGTATGATAGCAAAAAAATCATAACAAATAACACATTACACAATGATTTAACATGGAAACCCTTCTAAGGGAAAAATCACTTGGGATCGGTAACCCAAAATAATTCACTCTTCTGAAGTGATCTCGGTTAGGAGACAACCTTGTTAAAGGTTACAATGCACACTATTAGGTGTGACCTAGTTAGAGGATTTATCACTAATAGTTAACTCTTGACCAAGATTCACTATGGGGTTAACAAGATAACAATTTACATTCAATGAATGTCATAGGATAGTACAATAAGACTGTTAAGTCCACTCGGTTAAGAGATTTTTTTAATCAATGGTTAAACTGATATAGTTTTGACCTGATTCAAAATACAACTCAATTGCAAATATTCAAATCTATGCTATGCTGATAAAATCCTTTGATCATTAATCAATTCACTTCCTCAATATTTCTCAACTTACTTCACTCGATAAATAGTTCTTTGACACTCGGTAATGTCTGCAGCTCAGTTCTTTCTGTAACCAATTTGATAAGGAATGCATGAATAAAATATTCATGTGAAATCTCTGCAATCTCCTTTTTTTGTCCAGCATGTTTCAACAATGAAACTCATATCTCTTAAATAGACAAGTAAACCATTTTCATATCAGCCATCAAATTTTTTCTCTTAATCTCCTTCGTCCATTTTTCCACTTAAACCTTCCTCGGCAGATGTGTCCTTAACATGTTTCAATCTCATCCTTTAGATCATATCTGAATTATGTCATCCGTGGATCTTATAACTAACTTCATCCTTTACCTCAAAATCATAACAATATCCAGCTCATCAATTTCAGTCAGTTGTTCTTAGCATTTAATGTTTTCATCCATACTCGGTTAATACTGAAATGCATTGGTGATATCTAACTCAGTTATTACTGTCACTCGGTATACACTACATTGGCTTGGTGTATATAGAAATATTTGATTACCAACCACATTAACTTGTTCAAATCAAATCTCTTCTTCATAATAGATTAATGTAACATGCTCAAGTCAACAATATAAAGCCATAGACTCATCAATAAGTTACCCAATGTTTACCTTATCCTTATCTGTCATATCCATCTTTTCCTTATGTAGATATCTTAGTTCTTCATCTTTTCTCCCTTCTATAGATATTCAAATGTTTGTAACTATCATGATAAGTATTGTCAAAACTAGTTGACATCAATGACAACATATTGACTAATTTAATCATCTTACATATCACTTTAGTAGCTCGGTAATCTCTAATCACTATTCCTTTAGTTCATCTTGATATTCAATTAGTTGTAGATCATCACATCACATCTAGGATCAAACTTCCCTAAGTCTTTATCTCTTCTGATATAGTATTTACTTCCAAAAATTCTAAAATACTTCATTGTGGGAACTTGACCATACCAAAGTTCATAAGGAGTCTCACCAGTACCATGATTTATATGAGCTTGGTTCAATGTGTAGACTTCAGTACTCATGGCTTCTCTCCAATACATTTGTGGTACTTTTTCTTCCATCATCATAGTTCTTGTAGTGTCAATAATTGTTTGGTTCCTTCACTTTGTAATTCTATTCTGCTGAGGAGTTCAGGGAGAAGACACCTATCTCCTTATTCCATTTTCTTCATAGTAAGCATTGAATTCTCCTAAAGTAAAATCTCCACCTTTGTCTAATCTTAATCATTTCATCTTCAATCCTGTCTCAGTATCAACCATAGCTCTAAAGATATTGAATTTGTCAAAATCTTCATATTTTTATTTAAAAAATGTAACCTACATCATCCTTGAATAGTCATCAATGAATATAATGAAATGTTTATCTCCATAATAACCCTTAGTTCTAGTAGGACCACATAAATCAATATGCACCAAACCTAACAATCCACTTGAAGAATATATCTTGCTTTTAAAAGTAGATTTTGTTAGCTTTCCCAGCTAACTTTTCTTACACATAGCATTATCAAGCTTTATCAATCTAGGAAGATCTCTTACAACATGTGTAGTACTTATCTTCACAATGTTATCAAATTTTACATGAAAAAGTCTCTTATGCCACAACCATTTGTCATCAATTCTAGAAATCAAGCATTTATCCCCAGTGCTATTCAAATTAAAAAAATTACCTCTTGTCTTAGTACTCGATGCAATTTCATTTCCATATCTTCCTTTGATTATGCATTTTCTATCCTTGAAATTATCCTTTACGAACATGCTGCCCAACATTCAAAATATTATGCTTTAAACCTTCAACATATAAGACATTATCAATACTATTCTTACCATTGAGAGTAATCAAACCTTTCCCTTTGATAAAACAAGGAGTATTGTCACCAAATCTGACAACACCACCATCAAACCTTTTCAATTTCACAAATTTGTTCTTATCTCTAGTTATATGATGTGAGCAACCACTATCTATTACCCATTCATCTTTTACTTCAACATGTGCAACTATGGATTTCTCCTCATTCAAGAAGGTAGGGTTCTCATCTCTAATAGTAATAAAGACAATCTCATCTTCACTCTTCTTAGATTCTTCATTAGTCACACCTTCACTAGCATAATAACACTTCTTATGATATTTAGGATAAATTTTATAGGCTTATTCTTTGGTACTCTCTCAGGACATCTAGAAGCAAAATGACCAATCTTATTGCAAGAAAAACATTTCAAAGGTAGCTTCCATTCATACTTTTTTGCACCTTTAGGAACTCTTTTCACAATAAAGGCTTCTAGATCTTCCAATTTTCTTTCCTCTTCTTCAATCTCTTCCCATTCATTAGCATATCTAGATCCAAACTTTGAAGAGCTTTCACTAGATTCATAATTTGGCCTATCCTTAGAAATAATAGCTTTAAATGTAGTTTCATACATAGGAAGATTATCATGAAGCCTAGTCATTTTAAAAGTAGATAACTTACAAACCAATGTATCTCTTGTCACCTTAGAAATGATCTTGATCTCTTCAATTATAACAACTTTGTTGTCATAGGAAGGAGACAAGGATCTCTAAATTTTAGAAACAATCTCATCCTCATCCATTACACAACCAAAACCTATAATACAACATATAAGTTCAGTTATCTTCTGAACATAGGCTTGAATGTTTTCTCCTTCACTCATCCTCAAGGATTCTAGCTATCCTTTAAGACTCTACAACTTTTCTTTCTTTACAAAGGGATCTCCTTCATGTAATGCTTCAAGTTTTATCCATACATCATGTGCAGTTTCTAATTCCTGGATATTTGTTTATTTGAAATATGATAAGGCACTCAAAAATACTTCCTTGGCTCTCATATTACATCTAAATTTTTTCTTCTCATCAGCAATAGCAATAGAAAAATCTGCAAGAGGCTTTTAATTTTTCTTTTTAACATCCCAATATTGTTCTCCAATGCATCTCAAATGAATTAGTTGTGTCAAAAAAAACTTATCGATACTTAGATTCCTTAAATAGATAAACATGAATCAACTGAACCATCAATACAAGAACACATAACACCAAATATTTTTGTGTGGAAACCCGATTAAGGGAAAAGCCAGGGTGGGGATTAGACTCACTAGATGATGCACTAGTATATATAAATCCTATTAAACGTACAATGGGGAATGCACATGCATTAATTCTCACTACCTAGAGCTCAATGTTCAAATACAAATGAGGGAAACAACCCAAAATACAACTAGGGCTACAACCCCAAAGATGGACTACAATCCACTATGGACAATAATCCACTAATTTTGTGAACTGACTGGTAGTATCTTAGATATGCCAATACAAATCTGATAAAGTACAAGTATGTTTTAAATTTATTTTAGATTCCACTCATGCCTCTATGCACATCATCATCATCATCATCATACTACTGATCTCAAAGATTACAACTTTAAATACATTACATCAACTTCTTACAACTAGGTCAGTTAGGGACCTAATTAAAAAACATTACAAAGAGTAATACACAATTCATAATATGATCTGAGACATATCAGCTAAGACATAGCTAGGACCCAAATCTCCATCTACAAACATGCCACGAGCCAAAGATTACACCTCAAATATTTTTAACACGCTAACTCACCAAGTTGTCTAAGAACATCGACACACCACATGAAAATCATCAAATCTGATCACATATCCCAATATTATTAACCAACATGAATAGGACATGATCCAAAAATATAAGCAAGCAACATGAATTACCACAACAACAACAAAAATATCTTTGCATCAGAATCCATAACTTTCTCTGCACTATTCATCAAGAACACTGAACATCAACCTCTATCACAAAATAAGATTAACTTTCCAACATCCAAATCATGAACCATCCGAGCTGAGAATACACATCCTTGTTCTAAACTCACCACTAGGTTAGCGACAAAATATATTGCATAATCAAACCTCACCAATCCAAAAAAATTAACTCTGTCTCCACATAAATAACCAAAAAACTATCCTCTTATGTATCCATCATAACTTCCTCAAAACACATAGTGAACCTTTGAGACTTGAAAAAATCAAGTACAAACATTCCTCAACACATCTCTAGCTTTGCAACAACTAACATCAAGTACACTATTCATATTGAACCAAAAACTCTAGCTGAACAAACCAGGAAACTATCAGGAATAAATAAATATGTTGACATCAATGAAAAAACATTAATGCCAACACATATATGCATGAAATCTCCAACAAACTGTCCACCCCATAATGGACATCTCAATAAATCATCCATTCCATAATGGATATCACAATAAAATAATCACAAACTCTCATAGTCTCATATCACAAGATCAATTATAGCCAAAAGCATCAATAGTGTCTATCTCCAAACATGGAGTAAAACATAATCCACAAAGACTATCATTCAAAACATAGAACAATCTAATAACACCAACAAGGTGACCAAGAAAATTAAATATCAACATAATAATGGTTGTCACCTCTTGTGGTCAAATAACATACTGATCAAGAATCAAAAGAATCCGTAACATAACTCACAAATATATATGAGATAACATATGAACCATTCATGACATAAATAGGTTATGAAATTTCCACATTATGAAACCCAAAGAGAAAAAAGGTATAAAATTATAAGATAATATAAGTCCGAAGATAAAACCCACCTAGGGTATCATCCTACCCACAATGACACTTAACAACACCAAGATCACATGAGAGAAGACATGCATGTATTTGAAATCTTATTTAGCTCCAGTTATATAACATCATTATATTTATTAAATTAAAATACTCTCAAGTCATAAATGACTTAGCTAATAACATAAAGTACACACATGGAACATATATGGTGTTTTAGTGAATCCCTACGATCTTAATTAATTTAAATTTAAAATTAAATTATAAATTAATTGGGTCGGTTATATTAATTATTTAATAATTTTCAAATTGATTAATTTTAAATTAATAATATTTAATAATAATTTTAAACTTCATAACATTGATTTTTTTTTTTGTGTATTTCCTCTGTGTAGATCAATCGGTAACTTGAATGGTATAAACTCATATGGAATGATACGGATTTGAAACTTATATCAATGGAAAGATAATTTAATTTCACATATTTTTCATTACTTTCCGATCCTAAAGATAAAGTCATTTAAATGGTGTAAAAATAAAATCTCTCTAACAACCTTGTTTGGGAATGAAGGTTACCAGTTTGGTAAAGAGACCATAACTTTGTTTTGAACCATTGGATCTTCATACAAATCAGGGAAAATATTCATAATAAACCTATTTACAATCTCATTGAAGATATTTTCCTAATTATATATTTTTCAAAAGTCATGGATGACTTTTAGCTAGTATCCAATTGAAAAATCAAGCTCAAATAGGTCTAGTCTCACTATAACAACTTCAATATTTGACCTCGTCCTTACAAAGTAACCCAATTTTATTTTGATATAAGTTAAATAAAACTCAAATGGGTATTCAAAAGTGTCTTTATATTTTTAAGGAGACATTTCCAAAGAAATTTATAACAAAACCCTATGTTTTCACAAACCTATTGCCTGTAATTTCTTACAAGAATTCCATGGTTTTCCAGACTCAATATAAACATGAATTTCCACACAAGAAAACCCTGAAACTCTATCCTCTTTCATTATCAAAACAATTTTTTTATAATACAAACACTCCAAAACTCATTAAACAATCTGACAAACAAAAAGAAGACAATCTCTCAAAAAGGAAGAATTGTAAAAAATAATAATTCAAAACCCCTACCTTGATTCTCAAAGTTGACTTGTCAAAAAGAGAAAAAGAAGACCAATATCCCAACTTAAATCCCAAGCTTTCAGTAAATATTTAACTTTCAAAATCCAGACAAAATCTATAACTTGATAAATATGTTCTCTTTAATAAAAACCTTGTCACCTCATAAACTTGTCTCCTAAAAATCCTGTGCCTCTCTAAAATGACCAAAATAACCTCTAATAAAGAAAAACTAATAAAACTAGGGTTTTCAAAAATAGAACAACTCGAAAAAAGAAAACTCAACTTAAATTAATAAAAGAATTGTTTATATTTTAATAATAAAATTTATTTATTTTAAAGAAAGAATTACATAATTTCATTTCTCTTTCTTCTTTTAATATTAAATAAATAAATATTGTTTATTTATTTATTTTCTTTTTCCAAAATAAATATTACATATTTTTTTTTTAATAAAATAAATAAATTTCCTTTCTTTCTTTTCTCCTTTTTAAAATATTAATTAAATAATTAATTCTCCACAAAACTCAAATTTTAATTAGAATTAAAACTTAATTTATTATTATTATTATTTTTAAATGTGCAATTACATTGCATATTATTATTATTATTATTAATTACGAATAATATTTGTATCATATTAATAATTTATTTATATTAAATGCGCCTTTTATTTTTCATGTAGACTTAATATTTAATTAAATCCTCAAACTTTATCTTTAGACTTTTAATTATTTAATTAATCCCTATTAATTAAATATCTATATATTTAATATTCCAATATTTTTAGAAGGTTTAATTATTGAATCTTTATAATTAACCTTTAGTTACTCTTTTACTGACATCAGGACAAAACACCACATTGACCTTTATGCATGCATACTAAAATCTGACCAAATCAAAATGTAGAAAATATGTAACAACATAACCATGCTCAAATAAGGGTTCACGAATTCATGCCACCTCAACAAATTCAGAGAAGGAAGTCAACCAGATACTTGTCCACTATTTCAAGACAAATGAGGGCTTAGGTTAGGATTTAGACCTGAATGCTATCTCCCCTCTCTTACCATTGAGATAATACGATAGGGCATGCTCATCTTGACAATTCAGGGAAGTTGATGCCTAGTACCTACAAATATGCACCACAAAGTTGAGCATGTACATACATGTATAATATATAACAAAAAATGGTAGGGATTGATACATCACGTGGATCTTACAAGAAACTATGAATCCAACCCTCACCATCAAACACATCAGACAAACATATAAAACATACACACCAACCATACACATGAAAGTATGGGGTTAGTAAAAACTATAATGTACACACCATCATCATATGCAAATAATCATCATCGTCTAACTAACATGATAATATAAATCAAATACTCAAAGTATCAAGGTTCTGCATCATTATTAGATATTTTAATAACATCAAGACATCATTAAATGTAACTAAAGGTTTAACACACATATTAAAAGTGGTCTAAAGGAATTTGACATCATAACTAAAATGGTAGGAAAGGGGTGGGTATTACATCCTCCTCCCCTTAAATTAGGCTTACTCCTGGAAGTAAAAAAGTATGACTATGGTAAACTGAAAGCCAAAATATACTATCTATAGATGTTGTACTAAGAATCATACAGAGGGATGAATGCAAACAAGTTTACTATATATATATATATATATATATATATATATATATATATATATATATATATATATATATATATATATATATATATAAGTACTAGGTGCTAAAGCACTACTAGATAGGCCAAGCAATAAGAGTACATAGGATCTCATAAACACTATGAGGGGAGTGTGCAAGAAAAAATATATGGACATTACAATCACTTAATCACACTTCACACAAGAACTAATACAAAACATCCTATTTATCCATTCTCACAAGGACATGCATATCCAATCACTAAGAGTAATATAATTCTAGTTTAAGCATAAACTAAGAAGCACATTGATCTATCATTCATTATTCAACTATTTCTTAAATATATCTAGATATTTTATTCATTTAACATCGTAGAAAACATCTAGGTATTAATTTTATTAAACACACCTTTTTATCTACATCAATAGTAAATTGAAAAAGTTCATGCAATCCTAGATAATGCAACACTTATGCAAACATATATGATATACAATGCTTTTCATTTTCACATACAAACATAGTACAATCTCTGTGATGTCCTCCCTTACAAATACTATCAGAGGTCCACAATGAACATGATAGAACCAAAAATTATCACAAAACTGAGCTAACAATATCAAACATTAAGAATAGCCACCACAAAATTTGAAAAGGAGAAACCCAAGCGGAGAAATGCCAAGCTCAACATTAAATCATAACATGTCCGAATAATTTCAATAGTAAATCAAGTGTCACTAGTGTCAAAAACTAGATAGAAAGAATAGAGTTAGGTGACTAATCCAAGCATAATAAATTTAAAAAATTCAATGCTATCCCACACACAACATGAACAAATCATCAATGACCAAAATAAATTATCAATCATAAAACATTTCACATCACAAAGTAACTAGTATCATCCACACTCAAGGAAGTAACCGCTTCATGACATCCAAGAATAGTACATCTTCCTAGATGTGTTATAGAATGTACCCAAACACAATAGATAGACAAATAATTTATGCTTGTTACAATCATCTTTTATGTAATCATATGCAATTATGTGTTCTTGCAAACATTTAGTATTTAATAAATTCTTGCAAAATGCTACAAGTTGGTTATAAGTTATAATGATTCTCTTATGAATACAATGCATAATTTAATTGGGGACTTAGGTCCTTGAACCAATTTGATCTATTATGGTAAATCACACATCCTAATATATAAATGCATATCTTATAATAGATGATACTTTAATTTAATTCAATGCACAATGCATTTCAATGTAAATGAAAATACTATGAATTATTTTTTAATTTTATAATTAATCACATCCTTTCACATATGATCACAACACTCACACAATATAGTATGCAACACTCAAATAGGATCAAATCAATAACATACATGTCTAGTTATCATACAATTAATAATATTATACCACTAGGGCATAAGCAATAGGGTCACTCAAGAATCATAAAATACCCAAAGAGGTAAGGGTCATCAAGAAAAGAGCTCTAAAACTAGGAAACTCAACATCAAAGAAGATCATAATACTAAAAAACAACACTCATAAACTATCATGATAATTTCAAATGAGGAAATCCAACTATGATCTCCAAATATTCACACACACAACACACACAAGGGAAACAAGAAACGAGCTAACTACTTACTCTCAATAAAACACTCACATAGGCAATTACCAACTTCATGAGAAACAATTGTAACTAGGGATCCCAATATTGTAACATGGGTCCTAGCAACTGATCAAGCCTTAGTAGGTATTTCACCCTTGACAACCAATAGACAAAGCCACATCTGAAACAAGCTAAGAGATAATCAACACATAATGTTTAGCTACAATAAAAAGGTTCTCAAATATAAGAGAGTCATGTGTCTATGTTTTTATTTCAAGTTTAACAACTAGACACCTAATGAGCATACAATTTCCTAGAGTTTCTAGTGTATAAACTTGGGCTCTGATACCAGATATAATGCTTCACCCTAGAACCCCTGACAAATTAACGTAACTTTACACAAAGTTGATGCAACAATTTTTTTCTTAAATGTTAAACATACATTAACAATACAAATGTGGAAGAAAGTAAAACCATATATTAAGATAACATCACTAACATATGATGAGACATTACACCAATGTACACAAACTCAGTTAACTATCCCAATGGTTCCAAGACATAGTTACTTTTAAGTTAACTAATCTACTAAGAACATTCCATAACATAATCACATGATATATCCTAGGTTCATTTAAAAACCCAAATTAAAATATGAACTAGCTCTTTACCTAATCCTAATGAGAAGTACATGAACCATAAACTAACATTTACATTACAATTTTGAATCATAAGATACATCCATTACATTGTTGTAAGAAAAGATACAATATTTAAAGATACAATTGATACATCATGACACACATATAGAACATCTTCCACTGCACATGTCACAATGATATCAATAATGAATCAAGTCATGAAATAATATAAATACATATACATCTCCCAAATGATGTATCAAATCACAACTTCATCGAATACATGATATCATCTTATGATGACAATATGAAATCTCCAAGAAATAAACATAGAAAAAAGAACAAGGATCATCCAAGAAAAAGAGTACAAATGCCAGATCTCAAATGGTAAGAAGAATCACTATCACCCAATCACGTGGAACCCAGAGGTCTACTCTCACCATGCTGAGGAGATAACACCAGACCTCACACAAAGAAATAACCAAACAAGGAAGAATAATGCAAAGGTACACATACAAAATGGTAATAAATGGTTATAAGGTTATCAAGTATAAATTATCAAGATACAAATCAAGTCTACCAAATGCAATGTAGGAACCTAGAACAGATATAGAGAAGTGTCATCACATAAGTCAACTATAGAGTTACCTTGGTAGTCTCTTTGGACCATGTCCCTCTAGTAACTCTATCTGGTATTAGTAATCATTTCATACATACAAGGTTACTAAATATGTTATATCCAAGTCCCCTTAGGATGACAAGCATCTTCTCCCACTCCCATCCTTAGCCTGTACTAGCACTCAAGGCATGTGCGAGACACAATTAAATTATTAATATTTTCTCTCAATAAATTTATTAAGTTATCACTTATTATTTCCACTTATAATGAGTTACCTTGGCAACCTCTTTAGGGCCCCAACCCCCATTGCAAGCCACTCCCCTCTATGCTCCCAGATAACCTACCCTAATGCTCCAACTAAAGGAAATAAAGAGAAGGAAAAAACCAAAACCATAGAAGACTTCTCATCAATAATCAAGCCATAAAAATAACCAAAGTAAAATGACGGAGCATAATAATAAATACCACACTCTTTACAAGGATTTAAACCGTCCACCCCATAATGGATATCACAATAAAAAAATTATAAACTTTCATAGTCTCATATCACAAGATCAATGATAACCAAAACCATAAATAACATCTATATCCAAACATGGATTAAACCATAATCTACAAAGACTATCATTTAGAACATAGAACAATCCAATAACAACAACAAGGTGACCAAGTAAATCAAATATCAACACAATAATGGTTGTCACCTCTTGTGGTCAAATAACATATTGATCAAGAATCAATAAAATCCTCAACATAACTCACATATGTACACGAGACAACATATGAACCAATCATGACATAAATATGTTATGAACTTTCCACAAAATGAAACCCAAAGAACAAAAAGTTATAAAATCATAAGATAATATAAGTTCAAAGATAAAACCCACCTAGGGTATCATCCTACCCACAATACCACTTAACAACACCAAGATCACATGAGAGAAGACATTCATGCATTTGACATCTTATTTAACTCCAGTTATATATCATCATTATATTTATTAAATTAAAATACTCTTAAGTCATAAATAACTTAGCTAATAACATAAAGTACACACATGAAACATATATGGTGTTTAGTGAATCCCTATGATCTTAATTAATTAAAATTTAAAATTAAATTATAAATTGATTGGATAAGTTATATTAATTATATAATAATTATCAAATTGATTAATTTTAAATTAATAAGATTTAATAACAATTTTAAACTTTATAATAATGAGTTTTTTTTATGTTCCTCTATATAGATCAGTCAATAATTTGAATGGTATAAACTCATATGGAATGATATGGATCTGAAACTTATATAGATGGAAAGATAATTTAATTTCACATATTTTATTATTATTTCCATTTCTAAAGATATGGTCATTTAAATGGGGTAAAAAGAAAATCTCCCTAACAACCCTGCTCGGGAATGAAGGTTACTAGTTTGGTAAACATACCATAAATTTATTTTGAACTGTTGGAGCTTCATGCAAATCAGAGAAAATATTCATAATAGAATTATTTAATATCTCAATGAAGCGACTTTCCTAATTATGTATTTTTCAAAAGTTATGGATGACTTTTCACCGGTCTCTAATTGAAAAATCAAGCTCAAATAGGTATAGTCTCACTATAATAGTCAATATTTGACCTTGTCCATATAAAGAAACTCTATTTGGTTTTGATACATGTTAAATAAAACTCAAATGGGTATATGAAAGTGTCTTTATATTTTTAAGGAGACATCTGCAAAGAAAGTTATAACAAAACCCTATGTTTTTACAAATCTATTGCATACAATTTCTCACAAAGAATTCTATTTAACTCCAAAACTCAACAAAAAATCTACCAAACACAAAGAAGACAATCTTTCAAAAAGGAAGAATTGTTAAAAAAAGGATTCAAAACCCCTACCTTGATTCTCAAAGTTGACTTGCCAAAAAGAGAAAAAGAAGAGCAATACCCAACTTCAATCCCAAGCTTTCAATAAATCTTTAACTTCCAAAATTTAGACAAAACCTATAACCTGGTAAACATGTTTTCTCTGATTAAAACCTTGTCCCTTCATAAAATTGTCTCCTAAAAATCTCGTGTCTCTAAAATGACCAAAATAACCTCTAATAAAGAAAAACTAATAAAACTAGGGTTTCTAGAAATAAAACAACTCCAAAAAAGAAAACTCAACTTAAATTAATAAAAGAATGAATTTTCTTTATTTATTTTTAAATAATAAAATCAATTTACTTATTTATTTTTATTAAAGAAAGAAATACATAATTTCCTTTCTTTTTCTTCTTTTAATATTAAATAAATAAATATTATTTATTTATTTAATTAATTAATTTTCTTTTCCCATAATAGATATTACATATATTTTTTATAATGAAATAAATAAATATCCTTTCTTTCTTTTCTTTTCTTTTTTATTTTTAATTAATAATTAATTCTCCACAAAATTCAAATTTTAATTAGAATTAAAAATCAATTTATTTTGTTTGATCGGTAATAGTTATAATTTTATTAATATTGAAAAAACTTTACATTGCAAGTCTTTAGTATTTTGAAATAGAAGGCCTCTTAAGGCAAATTTGCCATGCAATTGACTATAAACCACCATCCTGAACTATAGACAACCAAAGAAAACCAGATAAACTACTAAAAGTGCCATATTAGATACCAAAAAACATAAAAAGGCTCTGTCTAACAACAAAACATCACACATATTACTTGAACCAACTAGCAGCCTCTTCCTCGGAGAAGTTCTAGAATGTAGAGCTAGCTCCACCATCACCCATTGCTACCCAACATTCAACCTCGCTACCGCCATGAACCACACCTTATTCGACCCATCCCAAGGGGCTCCCCTATGTTCTCCAGACCACCACCACTCAAAAATCCACAAGCCCCCTCACTTGGTTTAACTTGTCTGCAAATCATGGGTTGACCATCCTTCCCCAAGGGCATCGTAGATTTCAATGGAGTTGCCTTCCTCATCCTTCGTGTGGTAGCTAGCGTGACCCTTTCCTCTTCAATTTTTTTTAGGAAGGAGAACAAGCCTCACCATCCTTTCCTGGCACTCACAAAATGCACCTCCTTTGGTTTGGTGGAAGACCACACCAGCAAAGGCTACAACTCTTCAGAACCCCCACCAATGAGTTGCCATAGGCCATGATACATATAAAACCCAACACCAATCTCCACCCATGCCACAATTCTTTCCAACCTATCCATTTGGGTTCCAAGCATGCACGAACCACTCTAGGCACCTCTTCCCACAAAGAACCCATCATCAAAGCCAAAGTGAGGAAAACAAAAAAAAATGTCAAGATTGGTCCTTGGTCTCAAATTGTAGTTAAGAAAATCATCTCCCAAAATTTTCACCATTGTGTCCAAGAAATCCACATGGTCAATCTTGAAGATGTTGCACATCCTTTGGATTGAAATGACCCCTATAAAATTAAGGAGCTAGCTTGTTGTTTGCAAAGAAAAAATTGCCTCCATCACAGAGTTTCATTTACCATTAATTGAGAAAATGAGGATGAGGATGCCAAGCCAATTTCATCCCCACTTAAAGGTTGGGCCATGCCTCAAAATTCACTCATACTTGTGCTAGCTATCCAAAATTCACATTCTGTACTCTACATGAGTCTACAAATTTTAGCAATTTGACCCCGTACTTCCCACACTCTACTTGCAATCCAATCGTCCTATACACTTGCATAGGGAAGAACACTTGGATGACCCCGACCTCCAAAATCATAAAACCATACCTCACTTAGGTTGGTGATAATTAATTCAAATTGACAAATGAGGATCTGAAAACAATAGATCTACGAACTCTAAAAAATGTAGATCCTCAAAAAGCTCATACTTTTTCATTAAAGACCCATTTTCTCCAATATTAGAAAGCTTGTCAGCAATTGAGTTTTCTTCCCTACGAACATGCATCACTTTAAAATCTTCAAATGCCTTTAGCAAGGTCTGAATTCTCCTAACATGTTTATTGAGGTACCAGGTGTCCATCTGGCCTTTAACGATCCCATTCACCATAAGTTGCGAGTCACCCTCTAGATGTAATTCTAAAACTCCAAGCTTCTTAGCCATCAGTACCACACCAACTACCACTAGAAATTCACCATCATTACTAGTACCATTAGGCAAAATTTTAGCTCCCAACGCCAAGATACAACCATTCCCATTACATCCTATGTATCCTGCACTAGATGGTCTCAGGTTGCCTCTAGAGGCCTCGTCAAAATTGAGTTTGATGCATTCGTCCTTTGGCGGACACCAAATGCACCTCAGGAAATTCTTCACCAGAGGTTTAACCTTCGAAGGCCCATTAATGAGCCTTTAAAAATTAATTTATTATTATTATTTTCAAAATGCAATTACATTGCATATTATTATTTTTAATTTAGAATAATATTTGTAGCCTATTAATAATTTATTTATATTAAACATGTCTTTTAATTTCCATTTAGACTTAATATTTAATTAAATTATTAATATTTATCTTTAGAATTTTAATTAAATCTCTTTTAATAAATATAGGTATTTAATCAATCCCTATTAATTAAATATCTATACATTTAATATTTCAATATTCTTAGAAGGTTTAGTTATTTAATATTTATAATTAACCTTTAGTTACTCTTTTATTGACATCACGACACAATACCACATTGACCTTCGTGCATGTATACTGAAAGATGACCAAATCAAAATGCATAAAAGATGTAACAACATAAGCATGCTTAAATAAGGGTTCATGTCACATCGATGAATTCAGAGAAGGTAGTCAACCAGATACTTGTCCACTATTTCAAGAAAAATGAGGGCTTAGATTAGGATTTATACCTGAATGCTATCTCCCCTCTCTTACCATTGAAATAATGCAATAGGGCACACTCATCTTGACAATTCAGGGAAGTCAATGCCTGATACCTACAAACCTGCATCATAAAGCCAAGCATGTACACACACACATACATGTATGTGTGTGTATATATATATAATAGAAAATGGTAGGGATTGGTACATCATGTGGATCTCGCAAGAAAGAAACTACGACTCTGTCCCTCACCAGATCATGCACATCATACATAAATATAAACAATACATGCCAACCATACATATGCAAGTATGGGGTTAGTAAAAACCATAACATACACAACCTCACCATATGTAGATAATCATCATTGTCTAACTAACATGATAATATAAATCAAATATTCAAATTATCAATGTTCTGCATCATTATTAGATATTGTAATAACATCAACACATTATCAAAAAACATGAATATATGATGGTGTATGAATATATCAAAAGGGCACTTGAGCGCCACAATTTTAGGATTTTTAGAACAAATTTGTAGGTGGTTGCAAATGCCTTGGACATGGATTTTGAGGCCAACATCAAAAGATACGTTAACACCTTGTTTGACTTGTTGGGCACTCCCAATATTCCATTGCATCCTTCTCTGCCGAATGTGGTTACTGCAGTGGTTCCAATTTGTTCACCTTGGTTGTCCCCTGTTCCATATATTAACCTCCCTACACTGGCTACAAGTTCTCCAACCGGTGATGCTGGTCTTAGTGTGGCCTCACGCTCTCTCTTTCCTATCTTTTGGCATGTGGATGATGATGGTTGGGTCTCTCACATTCCAACTACCCCTCCGAAAGGCTGGGAAGAATTGTGGTTCTTCTCTCGAGTTCCCCGTCAACAATGGCATTATGAGCTGTGTGACATGGAGGAATGATGTGCATGTGCTGGTCTACATTTTGGTTGTTTCAGGGAATTTTGTTTCCATTATTCAGATGCACATTTGGTGCTGTAAATGTGATGTCTTATAGTGTATAGGTCTGGGGGATTTTGTTTTGAGATGTTGTTGACGACTTTCTTGTAGCCAATATTGTAATAGGTGAATATCTTCTAACTCTTTTTATGTAATGTCAATGATGTTGAGTTTTCTTTCCTGATTCTTTCCCAGTTAAGACTTTGAGTCAGGTTTTATTAATAATATATATAGTGGCTAGTCCACTTTTTCTTAAAAAAAAAACACATTATCAAATGTAACTAAAGGTCTAACACACACATTAAAAGTGGTCTAAAGGAATTTGACATCATAAATAAAATAGTAGCAAAGGGGTGGGAACTACAAAGAGCCAACTTCCAAAATCCTAGAGTTTTATCTACATAGCACATCATGTAATGCCCCGCTGAGGCTCCCTCAGCACAAGGACATAAATTACACAACAAAACATGCATAATTTCTTTTTTTTTTTAATTTAGCAATAAAGTAGCATAATATAATCTCATGGATATTAGGTAAATATAAGTCAAGACAACCAATAGATCATACTACTTGTCATACGCAAATAAAATGATACCTTTCATTTGTATTATAACAACCATGTCCAAAACCTATATCTACACACATGTCTAAACAACTAGGTGCAAAAATTAGATACATGATCATAAACAAACACTTTATTGATATCTTAGCAATGTGAATCATTATCGAGAAGATGTAAAAAAAATTGCATTTAGAACCTTAAGACAATCCCTATGGGACTAATTTATTAAATGTGCATAGATATACATTGCTAACTTAAGATTCTGTAAATATTATTTGATTCACCTAGAGAAATTAAGACAATCCCAGTCAAACTAATCTTCCTAATATTATTATATAAAAATATAACCATCCTTGTTAATTTAACAACCATATTAACATTACCTATTACATACATTCAATTATGATATATATAAATATATGTATGTTACCATAAATTTATTAGAACAATAAATCTTTGATACACTCCATATAACATATTCATCATAAATACCAACTGATAAGTAACATTAATATGTTATAAAGAGTCTAACACACTTACCAAAGTATTGAAAAAGGTTATATCCATAAGAACTAAAGTGAAAGCATCCAGAAGGGTATTACATCCCTCTCCCCTAGAACTCGACTTACTCCCGAAAGTCGCAAGGCTATGATAAAGAAGTCATAAACCATCTTATAACCATAATACTAATTAAATTCATTGACACCATATTAAAAAAATAAAATAAAAATTTATCTTTACACAATAAGAGAAAAATAAGTTTAGTATAGTTATTTGCATATCCATAGAAGATCATATTTATTTCCACTAGCATAAGTTTAAACTACTCAAGGAAAGTTTTCTTATAATAATTCCAAGACTAGGTAATTCACTAGCATAGAATAGTCTCCTATGCAAAAGCTAACCAATATTATGCACATAAAAACATACCTACAATTTTCCAACCACTTATTTTATAAAAATATTTATAACACATACATTAAGAAACAAAGCATTAACCAATGTATAACCACCACATATGATCACACTAGTATGGCATCAAATTCAAGCAAGATAACACATTGATTTTGAATGAGGAGCTATATATGGTAGAACTTTCATACCCTTTTCCAAATTCCATAACACCATTATTGATATCCTTATTCTATGCAATAATGAAAATATCTAGATATATACTCTATATAACAAGCAAGTCCACATCACTGGGATTACACATCACAAGGCTCAAGAGTGGTTTCCTCTTTGGACAAGCTCACACTCTAGGGTACAATACCAGTCTCATCCATATTTAGAACTCCATAATCCATAACTATAAGCCATAATCTATGCCTCACTTAGTGGCTTGATGGTGTTTTGGGCCATATACATAATGAGCCCTCCATACAAGACCATGTTCCCTATTCCTTGTTTATGTAAGGTGATTAGCCTCCAAGGAATAAACACCACACATAGGTAGGTAGTGAATACTAGCTCCATAAAAGCCTCACACACCCCCATCCTCAAGGGTTCCTTACGTCTGCTTCCTCGTATACACTCACCAGGTCCACCTTATGCGTCTTTAATGAGGAATCACAACACAACACAAGACCAACATTTGAAAATCCAAAATAAATTAGTTTAGCCACCAAAGTTCATAAATAATAGAAAGTGAATTATCAATGTCAACAAAAGAAGAATCTAAGATGTTGCAACAATAAATTACATGCAAGATAACTTTCACAAGTCATGGCTAAACTATCATAGGCAAAGATGAGAAAATTACTGGTCTACACAAACAAAGATGAAAATCACCATAAATTGCACATCACATCACTGTGTGACTATACATAGCCACCTCACAAGGAAGGAGGGAACAATGTCTAGCTACCGCAATAGCCCCTCATGTGGTTGGGCCCAAGAAACACTATCCACATGGCATAGGGGGTTCACCTCGGCAACACCCCTGCATTGGATGGTGCAGAATAAGCATGCCAACACACCCAACATGACCACACACCAAGTGGAGTAAGCACACTCTGGTCGTATGTCGCATGGTAGTGTTCCTCGTGGAGTAGGCACACACATGACACACCCCACACAATGATGTCTCTCATAGATCATCATCATAGCTAGAGGTATACATGGCTAGGGCCCACCCATATGCCTATCGCGTCTATACAACTGAGCATCCATGGGTGCCCCTCTACAAGCATGCAAGCATCTCCAATTCACTTTGCATCAAGTAGGAAAACATACATACATATATTGCACCTTCATGTACTATGCACATGGCATCATGTCCTTGAGTTCGGTTGGCTACCATCAACAACATGGCATCATCGCATCACACTATGTCAAAACATTAGTGGGGTGTGGCATCATACCCATTGCATCATGTTGGAACATGCACATATATGGTATTCCTCACAGCATGGGTAAAAATCTCCCTCCACATGTTGGACCACATAGGAAATATATATCCATAAATCATATATCTATCCATAGAATCTCACATTGAGTACTGGTATTATGCTCAAGAATTATGAGAATTAGGCTAACACTTATGAACCACACATATGGGTTCATCATAAGGGGAAGTATTTGTTTACCTCCTCCCTTGGATAGTAGAAGCTAAGGTTGCTTCGCGCCACCATTACTCATACACTGTCCATTCTACTCAAGGAAGTGGCAATGGTTATAGTATACTGCCCCTCCACATACTAAGTTATAGGGGAAGTCATTTATTACTTCATCCCTCAAGTAGTAGAAGCTAAGGTTGCTTCTTGCCACCATTATTCGTACATTAATCATTCTACTCAAGAAATTGGTAACAATTACTACCCCTTTTAAATTATAAACAACTTGCAGGTTGGTACTCAATAGGGTTATAGAGAAGCAAGAAACACATAAGGGTATGGTTCTTCCATACCTATATACAAACATACTGCCATATATGGGTGCTTGGTTACACCTTCGTATGGGCACACAAAGCAATTACTGGTTTTACACAACACCCAACAAAAGAACTAGTACTAGTTTTATCACATTGACAAGGGAATACATAACAAAATCATAGATTATCCATAGTTCCCCACTCCTTCTTTTCCATATTCTCATTGTGTCCACATAGCACATCATACTCATGGAATTATTATTTCCAATTTTTACTTAATCTAGGACCTAAAGGATATACAAAACATCATCTTTTCAAAGTACACTGAATTCAACTAAATGCTTCCCTTAACAGAGAAAAAAAACACATTTAGCCATAAATATCGTGTAAACAATGTATTTTCATTTAGTGATTAATTTATACTTCACATAAGATCTCTTTTCTTTTCTCAAGTTACTAATATTAACCCACATGATAATTTCAATAAATCATCAAGTATCTATCAATGTAAGTCAATGCGTATCACTTTAAAAAAAAAAACACCTGATTGCAACTTAATAGATTTACCAAGGCATTCATATTTCATCCAAGAGTTCATATTTGTCTTTTATCATGTGAAGAACAAACAATAAATAATGAAGGTAATAAAAATATTGTATGAAATTCATTTATTCTTTCAATATTTGCATCAACAAATCCTTGTCAAAACATTTTATAAACATACATACTATACATGCAAAAATAATGATTTAAATCATACACTTGTATTTTTTTAACTAACACCCTTTTATAATCATTCATCAAGCTGAGAAGAGAGAGAGAAAAGGTTATTTTATTTTATTTTTATTTTCAATTAACATTATCAAACACAATATACTACAATTTAGTTGTTTATACATGCAATAGAAATACATTCAATCATATATCTTATGTATAGATATTTTAGAATTACAAGATATCAAACATCAATTTCTAATAAAAAACAATGTGCACTACAAGAGAGAATACACATTCAATAAAAAATTTGATTACTTAACACAAGATAATATAAAACAAAGAAACAAAGCATGTTTAGAGTCAATAGGAAGTTATAAATCAAGGAAGATACACACTAAACTATCTACAACATAACTCAAATATAAATCAAGAAGATAAAATATGTAATAGTAAGAGGCAATTAAGGAAATGATCCAAAAATACAAGTATCAAGATACATGATAGACACATAAGTCCCAGAGCTCCCAGTGTAGAAACATGGGCTCTAATATCAGATGTAATGCCCCGATGAGGCTCCCTCAGCACAAGGACATAAATTACACAACAAAACATGCAAAATTTCTTTTTTGTTTTTGTTTTAGCAATAAAGTAGCATAATATAATCTCATGGATATTAGGTAAATAGAAGTCAAGACAACCAATAGATCATACTACTTGTCATACTCAAATAAAATGATTATCACTACATACCTGAATATCACTACCTTTCATTTGCATTATAACCACCATGTCCAACACCTATATCTACACACATGTCTAAATAACTAGGTGCAAAAATTAGATACATGATCATAAACACACACTTTATTGATATCTTAGCAATGTGAATCATTATTGAGAAGATGTAAAAAAATTGCATTTAGAACCTTAAGACAAACCCTATGGGACTAATTTATTAAATGTGCATAGATATACATTGCTAACTTAAGATTCTATAAATATTATTTGATTCACCTAGAGCAATTAAGACAATCCCAGTCAAACTAATCTTCCTAATATTATTGTATAAAAATATAACTATCCTTGTTAATTTAACAACCATATTAATATTACCTATTACATACATTCAATTATGATATATATACATATATGTATGTTACCATAAATTTATTAGAACAATAAATCTTTGATACACTCCATATAACATATTCATCATCAATACCAACCGATAAGTAACATTAATATGTCATAAAGAGTCTAACACACTTACCAAAGTATTGAAAAAGGTTATATCCATAAAAACTAAAGTGAAAGCATCTAGAAGGGTATTACACATCGAGTCCCCCATATGCAGAGATTCTTCATTGCCCTTATTTCGGTAGGAGCTTACTAGGGAGCTATAGTTTTCCTAGCACTCCTGGTGAGACCAAACTTTCATATCTAGAGATTTAATGCATTCTTCAGTATATTTATCCTTCAAGAAGCATGTTTCAAGCAATTAGTAACTCTATAGGAATTTTGGTAACTTTAATGGTATGTACTTGATGCTTTGCAAATCTTTTTATATCCCTATACTTTTCTATAGAAGGACATCATGGAGAGTGGATGTTTACATCCCCTCTCCATGAAATTTTTAGTATCCCACCTTCCTACCAACAATGTCATAATGTAAATACTCACCTCCCATTTTAAAATGGACATCCATATTGGTAGCCTATGAATGCTTACCAACAACCACAAGAGGATTATTATGTCTCCCATCAACACACTCATCCTTCCCCCCAACATCAAAATATGAGGAGTAGTTTCTTGCAATGCAATATTCTACTAGGAAAGGATAGACAACTGGTGAATATGGAAGAGGTGTAGCCAATTGACTATGATCTTCCATGTGATGAGGAGATAACCCAAATATAGGAAGATAAAGGAAAAGGAGAAGAGTAGTTGCAGTAAGAGGAAACTAGACTTTAAGGGGAGAAAAGTCAAGGAGAGTATTTATTCCTCTTATTTGATGAGCTTCCTCTTTTTGTGGAGCATGAGTTGGTAAGGTGAAAGGAGGTGTTGGATGAAGACCAATTCTAGGATGAGATATAATTATTCTATTCACATCTCATCATTAGACCATTATCTCTTGAGCTAGAGGAATGGGTGCAACAAGAGAAATGAGAGGAGGTATATGTACCAACAAAAGAGTCATTAGCGCCAGCCCCTACTAGTTAGAAAGAGATTAAGGTAGAAACACCTTCAAGAGGATGCACCATCAGACATCTAACTCAAATTTGCAAGTGGCCACTAGCCATGCTTACCTCTGAGCATGGAGATGACCTTCATGAAGAGAAGGAATCACTTACCCATTTGCTACAAGAGGAAAACATTAAAACATGGGCAAAATTATTTATTCTCAAGCTTTTCTAGGAATTTTAATAGTCTTTGGCATGCCTACCATTTCTTCTCCATTGACTGGTTGTACACAATCATGAGGAGCATCAAAATTTGGTCACGAAGGGAAGCTATTTTAATAATGTAGTCAATGGTTTGTTCAATATTTTCCTTGGTTGGCTACTTTAGGGTAGGATAAATTAGGTTAGTTGTTGTTTTCCAATAAGTGTTGTTGCACATATGCATTCTCCTTAAGGGAATGCATGTTTTAGTTTCTAATATTTCCTCCAAGTTCATGCTTGGATAGGTTTGTTTTGTCTCCTCTTATTTTTTGAGGAGGGTATGTCTTTTACTTTGTGCCCAATGGATAAGCATTCTAGTCTATGAACTAAAAATTCTAACTTTCTATCTCAACATGCTAAGATCCCCAGCAAGTCAACAATTCTATAGATGTCATCTACAATAGCTTCACGAGTAGTACATAAGTGGAGAATTGAGAAAAAATGAGAAAAAATGAAAATATATTTCTTTGGTATTCTTCTATGTTTTAGCAATTTGTATTTTTGGAGGCCTTTAGAGAAGAATTTATGGTCAAAACTATCATTTTGTCCCTTAACATGATTCATCAAAAGTATGGTGTTAAGGGACTAAATTTAGATCTCTTGAAGACCTTTCTAATGGTGATGTTGTTCTAAATTTTTATCAACGAGCTAAAAGTTATGCTTCCACGAAGTTGGGGTAGCCAAATGCCAAATCGGCATAGTTTCCAACAAGTTTGCAACCTCCTATTTTCATCATATATAGTGATAGGACACATGTTAGTATCACACTTAGTCCCAAAGGCACCCAAAAGGAATCTTCAACAAAACTCATTGACTTTCCATGTGTCAACACCTCACATCATCAACCAAAGGTCAAGGGGAGAATATTCAAAGGACCCCACCCATGCGATACATGTCCAGTCCACATTTGCATCATTCAAGAAAATGGTGGGGCCCACATCCTTCATGAGGAATTCCACTTTTCATCTAAAAGGAAATCTCAAGGCATTCAATTTCTAAAAAGGTGGACCACCTTTTCAGTATGCACTGCCTTTGCAATCACCTTTTCGGAGCACCACTTTTTTGCATGCGTTGAATTTGAAGAGGATATTTGTAGTAGCATTTATGAGTTCCAACTCAAGGGAATATTTTCCTATATAAGCTCAAGGGTACATTGTAATAAAAATTCTAGAAAGTTTAGTTTTAGTCTTGAGAGTCCTACCAAAACCTCTTTCAGGAGGAGTTTTCTTAGAGTCTTTTGTTTGCTACTTTAGAAAAAAACTTGGAAAATATCTATTGTATTATTCTTCAACCTAAGCTTTGTATTCAAATAATCAATAGAGGGAACATATTGGACTATGCCCAATTTTATTGTACTGATTATTTTACTCTAGTTTTGTGAATAAAATTAACCTCTATGTCATTCTAGAGGGACATAGCTATCATTTTTTATTTCATGCTTTTATAATTTCATCATACATACACAAGTTATCGAACCATGTTTTATACACTTTCAATGTTTGTAATATAAAATTATACCATGCCATTTTTTGTGATCAAGATTCATGTGGGATAAATTTTCTAGGGAGATAAGAAGAACAATAAATTTCAGGCCTTAACTAGTGCTTCTCATGAAGAGATTTGAATATTTTGCACTATGTCTGTCTAAATTTTGAATTATGTTCTCTCTTCAACAATGAAGATTCTATGGCACTTTGTGCATAACTTCTTAGGGTTCTTTATTCATATTATTTATTGAAAGAAAGTGTTCTTAGAAGATTATGAAAGCTTCAGAAAAATGCCTTAGGTTAGCCACTTCCAAGCTTTCCCCCTCTTCCCTTTCTCTAAAACAAAACATGAAGAGTCAACTTCCAAAAGTTTGAAGGTTTCTCTACATAGCGCATCAAGTCTGCCATATGCAGAGCTTCCCAATTGCCCTTATTTAGGAAACAAACTATTAGGGATCAACAATACCTCACACCATAGATGAATCTTATGAAAGATCAATTCATCAGGATCATAAAGTAAAAAATTATGATGTCGCAAGAGACAGAGGGAAGAAGAAATTCAACTAGAAGCAAAAATCACAAACCTTCAAAAAGAGGGGATTCAAAGGGAATAACTCATATTTCAAAAAGGATAAGAAAGTACAAAATGATTACATCAAGGTAATGGGAACCCAAAAAATCCTAAGAAGAAAGGACCAACAAAAGGATGTTTCACATGTGGTGAAGATTAATTTGCAAACTAGTGCCCTACAAATATATCTAGGAACCAACCCCTAAGGAATCCTTTATGTTTACAATAGATAGTCTTTCAATAAAGAATTCATGTTGTAGTAGATAATAGATAAGACAACTTTTAGGTCATGCTCATAGAAACTAGATGTACCCTTTATGGTAATTTTTCTCTATTCTTATTGATAGTAGAGCGACATAATGTTTTATATCACTTAAATTAGTGGATAAATTTCCTAATAAAGTTAGAATTTACAAAAAAATTGACTAGTTGAGTATGCCAACCAATCAAGGGAAATGGTAGAATAGTGTCTATTTGAAGACAAGGTTGAATTTACTATTTTTTCTACCAAACTTAACTTATATGTATCTCCCTTAGGATCCTATGATGTAATTATTGGGATGAACTAGTTATGGAGACATTGAGAACAAGTTGTTGTTTCACCAAGTGAGTGGAATGCTTAGATGATAGGGTAAACCAAGTATTCATTCAAGGAGTTTCTTAAGGAATTAAAGTGCAACAAATCTCATCTATGCAACTTAAAAAAGTAGGAGGAAGGGATGCCATATTTTTGTAGTCAAGATGGAAGAGGCTAGAGAGATGAAAGAGATAGTTTTCCATGATGACAAGATGTTTTGTGGGATGAAAACTCAAATGTCAGAAGATCAAGATATGATAGATTATTTTGTAGAGAAATAACCCCTCCTACAATAATTTAAAGATATATTTATAGAGGAACTACCAAGGTTACCCCTAAGGGGGTGTTTGATTTCTCCATTGAGCTTACATCTGGAATTGAACCCATTTCACAGGTCCCCTATAAGATGTCCATTTTTTAGCTAATGGAACTCAAGGAAAAACTATAGGAATTACTCTCTAAGGGATTAATCAGACCAAGTGAATCTCCTTAGGGTGCACCAGAGATATTTTTAAGAAAGAAGGATGGAACCCTTTGTCTTTGTATTGATTATAGGATGTTGAATAAGTTCATTGTTAAGAATAGACATCCATTACCCAAGATCAATGATATTTTTGATCAAATGAGAGGGGAAACAATATTTTCTAATATAGAAAAACTATTAGGCTATCATAAATTAAGGTTGAAGGAGGAAGATATCTATAAGATAACTTTAAAGACTCATTATGGTCATTATGAATTTACAATATTACCTTTTGGACACACAAATGCTCCAGTCACCTTCATGAACCTGATGAACAATGTATTTCAGGATTGCATGAATGATTTTTTTAAGTATTTCTCAATGACATCTTAATTTATTCCAGTAATGAAGAGGAACACCATCGAAACCTAGCAATCATTCTTCAATAATTGAGGAACACAAATTATATGGGAAGTTGTCCAAGTGTACATTCTTTCAAAAGGAGGTACAATATCTGGGGCATATCATCTATGTAGATAGTATTGTTGTAGATTCAAGTAAGATTAAAGCCATAATAGAATGACCAGTTCCCTAAAATGTTCAAGCAGTAAGAATTTTTATGGGGTTAGTATGACATTATAGAAAATTGTGACGAACTCCTCCCATATTGCATGTCCAATTACCTCTCTTCAAAGAAAATGTAAAATATTTGAATGGATATATAAGTGCCATAATGCCTTCAAGTATTTCTTGGAAAATATAACCACGACACCCATACTCAAGATCCTTGATCCAATAGGAAATTTTTTTGTAGTTACTAATGCCTTAGGAGAAATTTTATGAGGGGTTTTAATGTAGGACATACACGTGATCACTTATGAGTCAAGGAAAGTAAAGAACTATGAGAAAATTTATGAACCTCATGATCTAGAGCTAGCAACTATTGTTCACACGCCTTCAAGGATGGAGACATTATTTATTGGGAAGAGCTTTTGAACTTAGGTTAGACCATCAAGGTCCAAAATATATTTTCACTAATCCAAACATGAATGTCAGACAAAGGATATGGTTGGAATTTATCTCTGATTATGGATTTGAGATTAACTATATTAAGGGTAAGGAAAATAGAGTAGTTGATGCTTTAAGCCACATGAGGCATTTTACAACAATGACATTGGTTGGTACTAATTTTAAAACTAAAATTCTTCAAGAATTGGAAGGGGACGAGTACTACAATTAGTTCAGAGAAGAACTACAAAAGGATCCACATGATTTCAGATATGAAGGTTTTTAGATTGAACAAGATGGACTATTGAGGTATCAAGGAAGGATATATATACCCAATCTTACCTAGTTAAGAAGATTTAATCTTAAGGAAGCTCATTTCATACCATATTCAAGGCATATTAGTTTTACTAAAATTTTAGTTGACTTCAAACCCTTGAATTTTTGGAAAGGGGCGAAAAGCTGTATCACCAGATTTGTAGCATGTTGTCTTGAATTCCAAAGAGTTAAAGTTGATCACCAACACCCAACATGTATACTTCAAACCCATGTCATTTTAGATTGGAAGTGGCAGATAATTAGTATGGATTTTATTCAAGGCCTTCATGTGTCCATAAATAGACACAATGCTACTATTGGTGGAAAAAATGACTAAAGTGGCTCATTTCATTTCCATAAATCTAATCGATGGAGCTCCTATGTTGGCCAGGAAATTTGTACAAGAGATTTTTTGACTACATGACATACTAGAGAAAATCATCATAGACATAGATGCAAGGATAACCTCTAGATTTTTTAAAACCCTCTTTTCAACATTAGGGACTTAGTTGAACATAAATTCAACATATCATCTAGAGATGGATGGAAAAATGGAATGAGTTGGAAGATTTGTTAAGGGTGTACTACAATGATCAACAATACAAGTGGGAGGATTACTTGTCATTGGTATAATTTTCCTACAATAATTTCTATCAATCAACCATTAAGATGGCACCCTTTGATGCACTCTATAGTAAAAAAAGCATAACTCCTATCAGCTGGGATATACTCGAAGACAAAATAGTTCTTAGGCCTGAGATGCCTTTAGAAATGGAAGAACATGTGTAAATAATTAAGGAATATGAAAATGCAATATGATTGACACAACTTAGTAAGAAATTCCAATGAAATATAAATGACTTTGGGGTTTCTATTCCTTTGTTGCTTATAATTGAGGAGATAAATAAGATAAATAATCCATCTAGGAAGTGAATTAATTGAATTGAAAAGTAAATGTAGAGAGAAACTAGAAAGGGTTTGAGTGCACCTAGAAATTAAAGAGTAATTATGTTGCTACATATTTGATTTTATGAGAGTAGGGATCTTGTAGGTACCTATAAGTGTAGATCTAGGACCTAAAAACTATAACCTGACTCCTTGTCAAATCTGAGTTGAAACTAGAGGGTACATATTGCCAAACCTAAATTACACCTAGGTACAACTAAAGTTGTTCTATATCCTAAGTATTGGTTTGAAATTCACAGGGGTGCTCTGTCTAGTCCTGATTTTCCCAAATTTTGTCTGATAGCTCAAAAACCTTTTCCTACACAGAAAAAAATGGGAAGAAGGTTGATTGAAGGGGTTTACCTTAGTCAAACCCATGTTTATGAATCAACATTTAAAATATAATAAAATTGCATAAGGAAAGATGAAATAAAATCTAGGTCTGAATTGTAAATTACCTCATACCTTGATGACATAACACTTCTTTGGATGTGTTCACAAATGTTAATGCAATAGATTAAACTCCACAAAGACCCAAAATGAAATAATAAAAGATAAGCCTTGGATGAAGGATGTTGTAGTTTTCCACAATGCTTGATGATGAAGAAGAAGAAGAATGCCTTGAATACTTGGATGCTTGAAGACCTTGAAAATGGTCGTAAAACCCAATTTCTTGATAATAATGTTGGATCTTGATTACGGTTACCAAAATAAGGAGAGATAGGGAGTTTTTAACTCAATCCATCATTTTGAGGGTTAAAAATCAGGAAGGTTGACCATTGGATCAAATTTCCCACAAATACCTCGACATAGGGCCCTGGGCCAAAACTGGGCCACAACCCTTGGGGAAAGAATGCCATTGGTGTTTTGTACCATAGAGAATGATCCAAAATTTGGGCAGGGTGTTGAGATAGGTGAAAAGATGCAAGATTTTTAGATATAACTTATTTTGAGTTTGGAATAGGTCACAAAGGCCACAAATAGGGATATAGGGCCCAGGTAATGAAATGAATGATTTTATTAGAGGAAAAATAGAGGTGAACACTTAGAAATAAGGCCTAACATTGAGTTTTGAAGAAATTGAATCAAGACAAGACTTATAATGTTAATTTGAAGGTATGATGAGGATTAAGTGAGCATAAAATCAATGTGGGAACCCATACATACTAAAATAGGGGCTAAAATGAGCACCCAATTAAGGGTTCTTACTTTTTAGGATGGTATATTTATCCCCCACTTTAGTGGGAGTATGAGTTCACCTCATGTTCACGGTAAAGTAGAAGAAAGAGAGGGAAAGATGAGAATCATGGGAAAATTGCAAGGAGATAAGATATATCTAAGATTAAGGACACAAGCCCCAAAATTGAGGATCTTATATTGTACATCCATATGCAAGGACACATAAAACAAAAAAAAAAATACTAAAGCGTACTAATATTCCAAGTTAACTAGTTGAAGAGACCTCACTAAATAAAATGTCTCAACCGCTAGCATCATGCTTATAAATCTATTGCAAAAGCACAAGTGGTCACTTGAAAAGAGAAATAGAACACATAAAAGATAAAACAAGAATCCATGATACAATCAAATAGAAAAGTGTGTTATGCTATGGAATCATGGAGGAGAGAAAAAGATAATCATGGATAACATAGGCTAGCTAGTTATGTTGCGCTAAGTGATCCACAAGAGAGAGATAAGAAAAAGAGAGAGGAGGGGGAAATGGTCTAGAAAATTGTGTTATACGAGTTCTACCCATTGATTATAATGTAAAGAGGGAGTTGATGGTCTAACACATGCTAGTAGAGTCATGAAAATTTATGCAAATGAGAGGTTGAATGGTCTAGGAAACTATGTTATGCTAGTCAACCCATTAAAAAGGATAGGTCAAATGGTCTAGAAAATTATGTTACGGTAGTCATCCAAACCTGAAAATGTATGCAAAGGAGAGGTTAAATAGGCTATCCAATTGTGTTATGCTATTTTAAAAAATCCCAAGGATAGCAAAGGAAAGCATTGTATCTAAGGAAATCAACCATTTTTTTTTTACAAAAGTTTGTACCCTTTCCCAATGTATTATCCTTAGGAAACCTTTTGAAACATAGAAACAACCTCCAAGTGTGGGACTTGCACATGTGAGGCTGAATCTCTGGATAAGATTGAATTCCTTACAATCAAGATGCACATAAACTAAGAACTTGTAGGGAAAATGGAGAAGGAGAATGCAAAAAGTGAAAAGGGGTGATGCACTAGATTGACTATGGTTACTCTCCTTGCCTATGATTACACATAACATAAATAAAGCACCCAAATACACATATCTCAACTCTATTCTACCCCACTAGGAATCATATGCAAGTCATAATTAATGAAATGATGCAAAGAAAATATATTTTACAGTGCAAAATCCATGAGCATATTGTTAAAAGTAGTGGTTGTCATTGCACCAAAAGATCGACCTGTTAATGCCTGATACAACCACTAGAATTATAGAAGACACGGGAGGTGGTTAATCCATGTCACGAATCCTGATGGGAGTGCTGACCATTTTTCCAACAATCTCCCCCTTAGCATTGCCTGAGGGGATTCAAACTTGTTACCAAGCTCTGATACCACTTGTTACAAGTAGTGGTTGCTGTTGCACCAAAAGATCGACCTGTTAATGCCCGATACAACCACTAGACTTACAGAAGACACATGAGGTAGTTAAGCCATGTTACGAATCCCGAGGGGAGTGTTGACCATTTTTTCAACACATATTTGACACTACATATAAACTATAAAGACAAAAAAGAAACACTCAACACTAGGTAAGAAAACTGCATAAGAGAGTTATGAAAAGATAAGGAAACAACAAGGATTTATATTAATGTATGGAAAAAGGAATTTGTAGTTGCAAGGAATATTCATTGAAAAAGAGCAAGGGAAGAAACTCTAAAATATATACAAACTTTATCTTTATAGACGAGACATAACTCTGATTGAACATTGAATACAAACCCTAACCAGAGTTAAGTTATAGAAGGACAAATCAGACTAGAAGAAATATGATTTTTGTATGCAAGATTAATCCATGAAGTAAAAAAAAGAGATTGAATGAGTGACCTTGTAGTAAAAGGGAGACCTATCCCTTGCAATAACTTAATGATCAGACCTTTGCGGTGTAGAAAATAGGGCTTAAGGACAATTTGTAGTGATAAATGGCATGGGTCAACATGAATGAATTGACCAAAAGCATAAAACACTAATGAACTGAGTCAGTTGAAATTCATTGGATATAGTTGAGTCAATTAATATCTAGTTTTCTATTTGGTAAAACCATAATTGAGAGTCCCACCGATGATCCTCTCAATATCTATCAGTATCCATAACAATCCCTTTGTTTATTGGGGAGATTCCCCTTGAAATAAAATCTTTTGTTTGGTTTCCCCATAGAGAAATTGCTTTGAACATAGGAATGACCCTCAAAATATCCTATTGATTCCATTCCCTTTTCCTTATTGGCATGACCAACCTCATCACTGAAGCATTAAACAATCACCAAAGTCATCTCGATGAACATTTCTCCATGTTCACTTTGGTGAGACTCTCACAAATGTATGGCCTCATCGGAGTAACCCTTCCTATTTCCAAATGCTTTGGTGGCCACCGCTTATCACATTGACATATAAATCATTGATGCACTTTTAGTGAGACTCTCATTAATGTTTAGTTCTATTGGAATAACCCAACCCTTTAGTAAAATATATAGCAATCACCCCTTGTCACTTTGATGAACCCCCTTTGTGTACATCTCTCTGAGACATAGGTTATGTCTCACCGAACTTCAACCCCTTTGGGATGACATCCACAATCAGGGTGTGATTTCTATCCCCCAAAAAACACTGTTGTCTCCTTGATGAACCTCACATTGGCATTCTAGTGAGACAATAAGGAAGTCTCACTGATATTAGTCTTGTCAGGGTGACATTGAACATCACCAAAAAACATATCAATCACTGATGTCACACTGAGAGATAGTTCCTCATTTATTTTAGTGAGACATGGAACATGTCTCACCAACATTAGCTTTGAAGCCTGAAGAAGCATCAACCATGGATTTCAGTGAGATAAGAGGGAAGTTTCATTAACATTTTGACTTTGGGCTCTAATGAACATTCATCTTTTTATTTTGGTGAGACATGGCCTATGTGTCACCAACATTAGATCTGAGGTGTTCAACACTAGTTCAAGGAGTCAATTTTGAAAATACAAACATAACGAGCTAAGGAGAGAGGATCAAACTGATTTTATCCCATGAAAGGTTCCTTAGATTAGATATCTATGATGGGCTAATGGTGGAAAAAATAGCCAACATTTCTGGTGACTCAAAGGGGATGATTTATTTCTAGGCATATGATCAGTGGCCTTAAGAAATCCATGGGTAATAGAGTCACCAAGGTCAAAACACAATGGATTTGGCCACCTGTAACTTCCTAAAAAAATGTAACCCTACAACCTTAGAAAAATGCCAAAACTTTCCATCTCTAAGAGGATATAACTACACTTGTGCACTTCTTGGAAAGGAAAGAATGTCTACTCTACTATTTACAAAAAAATACAAGAAAGGAAAATTAAACAAATCCATTAATTGGCTTGTTGAAATAGAAACCATTTTGACAAGTTTTTTGTTCCTTTCAGTTTGAGTGCACTCCCAATAATGAGAACAAATAAATTCTCCAACACTGGATCACTCTTCATATGAGAAAGACATACATGCTCCTCTTTATGATCTTCACCCTCATGCTATGAAAAAACATGATCAGGGACAACTTTCTATTTTGTTGTAGAGCTAGATGCCTTATGGGGCATCCTCTTTATGGTACTGGGTCTAAGAAATCAGCTTTGAGCTTGATTTTATACTCTATAACATTAGTATCCTATTGGCTTGAATGTGGCTCTTCTTTTTATGAAGAGATGAACTCTTGCAACTTTTCCTCATGTTGCTCATGTACCATTTGTAGTGTCTCTAGTATGATGTGGATATTCATATATTTTTTCTACAACTCATGATCTTTTGATGAAAGAGAAGATGGCTTGATGTCTATGAATGAGAAAAAGACTTCCAGATCTTCCAAAAAAATTTCCTCTTCATCATAATCCTCTTTCTCTACTAAAATAATATGCATAGGTTGAGAAACAACCTCATGCATATAAACATATTCTTCCTCAAGGATACAACTGTCCTTGGGATCCTCCTTGTGATTATCCATATCATAGAGGACTTCCTAGTGCTGCAACTAATTTTGTACTTCTTTTTGTAGTAGGTCCTTTGGTTCCTACAAAGGCTCATTAGCCAAGATTTGTTCCTCAAGGGAAGGAAAAACTTTGTTAACTTCCTCTTCCTCAACAAAAGAGGGAAGTTCTTCAAATAATAGGACTAGATCCTCTTCTTTTTGTGCAAGCTTCATCTACACAGAGGATTGAATGGATATCACCTTCTCAATATCCTCTTTTAGCCCTTTTGTTCCTTCCAATATAAGTCAAAGCTTATGAACAACATGTTGTAACTCGTGCACTTGTGTAGACTCTTGTAATGTGGAAGAAAGAGCTAGCTATGTTTCTTTTAATGTTTCTATTGTAGAAGACAAAATCTGCATTAGTTCTTTCTTTATCAACAATTTCTCTAATAGTTCTTTCTCACATCTTTTTTTTTGTACAACCGAATCTCTTGCAAGGCTCTCTTTTTGTTGTCTTAGTTGGGCTTCCAAATGCCTTGCAAGATTTGCATCACATTGCCTCCTATGTATTTCCATTTGTTGTAGCATTGATTCTCTTTATAGAGTATGTGATGGTCCATAAGCAATAGACTATACCTTCTCTTCATGAGGTAGATTTGGGTTTTTGTTTCCTCCTTTTTCACAAGTGAGGAAGGAGTATCAACAATGGGAAACTCTTCCATATTGAATATAAGCACACCAATCTCTTTTTCAAAGAAAGGGTTTGGAAGAAAATAACTAGAAAGATGAACCCTAGGCTCTTGTGTAGATTCAAGTGGTGGTGAGGAATTATTTTGTTTGAACATGGAAAATTTATGCTTAGGATCCTCTTGTGCTTTAGATGATTTTATTTGGGAAATATTGAGCCTCATCTATTCTTCTATTATGGATATCCTTTTTGCAAGTTCCTCCTCAAACTTCCCTTTTCATGCCTTCCACTCCGGATCTTCCTCTTGTTGTCTTTCTTGAGAAAAGATAGTTGTAAATTAACATGTCAATTTTATTACTGTCGCTTACTAGAATTTGTAATAGAGAAGTCTCTTAACAAAGTGGACTTAACAGTCTTATTGTAAAATCCTTGACAAAGGTGACATTATAAAGAGTGTTTAAAGCCCTCTAACATGGCCACTCTTAATAGGGTGAAGATCCTAACAGATTTGGGGTAAATCCCTTAACCAGGTCACACCTAACAATGTGTTTTGTAATCTTTAACCATATTGGCTCTTAATCGGGTGTACTTTAGAAGAGTATTTTCTTAGTGGGTGAGAATTCCCACTGTGGTTTTTCCATAGTTGGATTTCCACGTTAAATATTGGTGTTACATATTGTGAATGATTTATTGATAGTTATAGTTTATTTACTAATTTTGGTAAATAGTGAATTGTATGTTACCGAGATGCTATCGAGTTAATTAGAGAAATTTTTTAAAGGTATTTCGGATCATGGATTACTAATTCACCCCCCCTCTTCATAATCCAACAATTGATACCAAAGTTAAGTACTCTAAAGAGATAAGTTTAAAAGACTTGAGTAAAAGATTAGAAGATGTGTAGGAGAGAAGTACCTAAGTTGAACAAGGAAAGTTTCTCTACATGGAAAAGAAGAATGAGATTGTATCTATCTAGGATTGGAGAATCTACACTATATTTTCTGGATAATGATTACACTCAACTAGCTACTAGACCTTTGACTGTTGATCAGATGAGAGAAAAGAAAGAACACAAATCGGTTATGATAGAGATTTCTTCTTCCCTCTTAGATGCCAAATTCAATGATGTTAAGGATTGTGCTAATTATAGAGAGATGTGGGATAGAATTACACTTATCTATGGAGGAGATCAACATGTACAAAAGCTAAGGTTGACAGTCTAAGAGGAAAATATGATGAAATGAGGATGAAAGATGAAGAGAACATCACACAATACAACAATAGAATCAAAGAAGTGGTTAGTGCCATCAAAGGTGCTGGAGGATTATTGAGTAATGAAGAAGTGGTAAGTAAAATATTGAGAACCCTTTATTCTAAGTATGCTATTAGAGTTTCTACAATTCAAGAATTGAGATCTATACCAAACAATACTGTTACTCTTGAAGCCCTAATCGGTAAGCTGACTGCATTTGAGCTTAGCAATTTTGATAATAGTCTATTGACCATTGAAACTACCTTCAAGTCATCTATAAGCATTGGAACATCAAGAAGAGAAAGATAAAATCAAAGTAATTCATATGGAAATGAGTATGACAACATTCTACTGAAGAGAAAGAACAAGAAGAATTGGAAGCACTACTAGCTAACCGACTACCTAGAGGCAAAGGATAGTTACCATTGAAATGTTTTAATTGTAATAAGATTGGACATATTGCATCTAGATGTCTTGACAATGACATGAATGATAAGAATGAAAAAAGAGACAACTAAAATTGAAGATTCTAAGATTTTAAGGACAAGGTAAGAAGTCTTGCTACCTTGCTAAGGAAGGTGCAACTGATGATGAATATGATGATACCGAGGAAGGATATGAAGTTGTATTTGTTGTATTAAAAGAAGAATCAGATGAGGAAAAGTATGAAGATGAAAAAGAACTTGTTTCTCATGTAAGTAAACCAAACCCTTGGATTATTGATAGTGGTTATTCACATCATATGACTAGTGATATTGAAAAGTTTGAGAATCTAGAAGAATATGATGGAGGATTTGTCAGATTTGGCAATGATGCTCCATGTCCTATGAAAGGTAAATGATCTATTATGTTGAATGAAAAGATGAAATGTAATGATGCATATTGGGTTAGAGGACTGAACTATAATCTATTGAGTGTTGCACAATTGAACAATACTAGTCACCGACTGGAATTTCAAAACATAAAAGTTAAGATCTATGGTGTTGATGGAGATCTAATTGAAATTGGAGGACAATCAAGAGGTAATTTATTTTATCTTGATATTGATGCAAAGAGTTTCTTGTTTTTTAAAATTGAAGATGTATGGTTATGGCATAGGAGATTCTGTCATGTAAATTTTGATAACTTGATCAAAGTGAGTAAGAAGAGTAGAGTCAGAGGAATACTGAGATTAAGAAAACCTGATAAAGATATGTGCAAGGAATGTCAAATTGGTAAGATGACCAAGTCAAGTTTTCTAAGAAAATCTTACTCTACGAATGGTATTTTGGAATTGGTTCACACTGACCTTTGTGGTCCTATGAAAGTCAAAGCTATTATGGAGATCGGTGTAATGCCCCTCTAACCCTGACAAGTATTTTGAAGGGCTAGGAAATGCAATATGAACTCTGGGGTTAATTAGCTAATGAATGTGAAGTTTGTTTAAGTTGCTTGGTTCTAATTGTTATGTTCTATGAGATAGTTTGACAATGGTATGTATATATATATATATATATATATATATATATATGGTTTTAGGGTTCCTTGACTAAGAGGATGATATATTGTAAGATTGAGCTTGATAATATGTTTTCTAATTAAGATCTTGAATATTACATAGTACAAATCATTTATTGTAATTTTTGATGATCGCCTATCTGCATGATGATTTATCTTGTTGTAATACCTATCTTAATGATACTATTTATTGTGTTTTGACTGTCATGAATATCAACTAGATATATGTTCAGATAGTACCTTTCTATTGTTTAAAGGATATAATTTTTATCATTTAATGTACATCTTTACTTCTTGTCGTAAATATCAATTTCTTTGATTACTGCATTTATTTGATTAAGATTATTATTTGGGATAACCTTGCTAACCCATCATGTTTTGGTGTATAGTCTGCTTTTGCATGTTTGAAGGATGAGGGGAGGTAGTCATAGTCACTCCTATGAGTGATCTACATGATGTCACACTCCTCCTTCCTTGTCTACTACTGTTTGTACATATATATAGGTTGTTGTATATGTTGTTGTTTAGTGATGCAGGGATGTACATGTACCATGCATTGACTCCACCTAGCTACATAGGTTTGAGCATGCCTTAAAATCCTCAAAAATTTGTTGATTTAGAGATGGTCCCAAAGTTCACATAGGGAAATTCTAATGGCCTTAGACTTGTGCTTTAAGAGTTATTTTGATCCTAGTGGGTGGATTGGTTATTGTACTTACTTGATTGGTCTTTCAATTTGATTTTAGGGTTTGGTTTATATTGTTTATTTTTATTTTGTAAGTTTTCTTTTTGAGGATGTTATTATTTATATATATATATATTTCTCTATCTCCTTCTTGTATTGATATATACATAAGTATACATATATGGGTGCACACATATATGCATACCTATATATAGATATATTTGTATATAAATATGTTGTATCCATTGTGTCTGAATCTAATAAATGAAGTTAAAATATATTTTGAAAGAAGTGTGCAAATAAAGGTAAATCAAACATAATAAAAGATAAGAATATAATAAATAAAAACAAAACCTAATATCTAATCCCTTTATTTTCTCCTTCTTCTCTCCTTCTTCTCTCTAAATTATGTTGGGGAAGGGATTGGAACTTGAGACCTCTTTCTTACGAGGGGCCCTAAGTTACCAAGGAGGTAAGTGTTTTCCTTGAGAACTTTATCCCATTACTCTATGTTTGAATAATTACTACTTGAATGTGTGAATTTAAAAACTAAATGAAAACTATTTATATATATATTATGATATGGTTAATGTTTGGCATATGATTGTTATTATTATTGGTTAGTAAGTTCTCAAGAGGGGGGTTAGGTAAGTTGGTTTTCACCCAAAAGTTAAGTTGTATTTAGGCTAATTAAATATTATTTGTGAACCTTAGGGAGGCGGTTGATTCATAGGAAGCAACCACCATAAACTTTGTAATGACTCATAGATTTATAAATAGGCGTGTTGGAAAATTTTGGGGAGAGAAAAGTTTTTGGGGAGGAAAATCTAGAAGAAGATATAGTAGGGAAAATAGTTAGAATTTGGATTGAAGGAATTAAAATTTGATGGATACAATCCCAGTAGTGGATCTCTGAAGGTTGGAGGGCAACTAGAGGATAAAGGAGGATTGAAGGGGGAGGAATCAAGAAGAAGGTAGTATGATAGGAAGTGATTAGAAATTGAATGGAAGAAGATAGGAAATTTTTGTATAATTTTGGTGAGAAAAGGCTCTTTGAGTGCTAGAGCATAACTTGAGGATCTAAGAGGCTTGTAAGAGGAAATTAGAGTCATATTCAATCATATTATAAAGGAATGTCTCTGCAGGATCTCATGTAGGGTCTGGAACCCACAAAACTTCCTGTAAGTAGAAATATATGTATATAATAGTAATCTTAAATTTGTCTGTGTGTGTATAGTTGAAATACAATAAAATTAAGGGATATAATATAATTAGAATGATAATGAAAACTTATAATTAGAAATGGACAAAGTGTTCTAGTTTGCATACTATGTGTTTGTTTTCTAAAAAACATGAATTATGTCTTTTGAAAAGGATTTGCCTTGTTGGACTTGTGAAAATATATCTAGTTATCTATGGTATCATGTTATCTATATTATGAATTGATTTTATTTTTATGAGGGTTTGGAACCTTTGTGTTTTCAAGAGGAAAAATGGAAAGTATCTTATCTCTATGAATGTTTACTGTTTTGATCTTCTAAGAAAATTACTGGTTTGTTTTCCTAAACCCATACTCTACTGTCGATAACTTTTTAAATCAACATTATTATGAAAATCACTCTGGTGAGAATGTGCTAAATTAGGTTTTCTCCAACATATGCAAAAATTATGAAAATCCAACGGTTCAAACAAAACTTATTCTCCCCGCACCAAGACTGTATTTTTATGACAGTCATACATATGTTTCTAGAAACAATTATGCACATATCAATGAGACCATCACTAAACTCACACCAAAAAAGTTCACCTTATGTTTATGAGTTTATTTTGGCTTATATTACATTGATATTATGAATGGTGTTTTTGGATTCCTTTTGATGTGTTTAAATCAACTCGTAGATGTGGAATCTCGGGAGGGCATCTAAAATTGTATTTTGAGTTTTTGATTTGAATTTGTTTATGTTGCTCTCTGTTATGGAAATATGTGGAGTAGCATCTCCAAAATAATTTTTTGAGATATTATTTCTTTCTTTTCTATCATTTCTACATGTTTAGGGTCATATTTTGTCATGATGATGTGGATCACAGGAAAATACCTGAGAACCCAAGGGAGGGATATTTTGTTGAAGAGTCCAAAAACCCCTATATGAATTTAGTATGCGTAGGGTTTCTAGCTACACTAGGTGAGTGGTTCATTGCAGGATCCTAGGGCCATGGAGGTTGCTAGGATAGCCTTCAGGTGAGTTATGTTTAAAGAAATCATAACATTATGTCATGCCAATCAAAAACACACTACATACACTACCACAAGATGCATAAGCACTCCTCTTATTCATTCCATTCTAAAACCATATTGCATAGGAGAGAAGGATTCACTAACCTTGCTGCAAGTAAAATGCATAATGAATGTGGAGTCCTCTTCTTCTTCAACCAAGCTCTAACTTTCTCCAAACTCCTAGTTGTCTCCAAAGTTGGAGAGTGGGTCCTTGGGGAGCCCAAAGCTAAGCCTTCCACTAAACACCCTCTACACACTCTCCCATGTGACTAAGAATTTTCGCAACTTTTCAAAATGTCACTTTTGGAGGGCTTCCCAAGGTGCTCCTAGGGTGTCCTATGGTCAAAAGGGTCCCTTACCCATAGGTATAACCCATGGACCTTCCTTATTCATGCAAAATATCTCCCTAGGTGCCTATCTGACCCCCTAAAACCTCCCTACAAGGTGAACTTCGAAATTCAAAGTCCAAGAATTGGGACCATCTCATGGGTGCACTTACCAAGCTTATGAAGAAGGTTGGGCCACCTAATACTAGGCTAGGAAGGTGACATGAATTCCTTCCATGTGGATCATTGCCAACACATAAAACATTGCACATGTGTCGATTGACACCTCTACACATTACAATCACACTTGACAATATCTATTAACCAATTTTAATTACATAAAACATCTTACTCCCTAAATACACACAAACCTACATACATTACGAAATGAACATCACAACACAAGAAGGTCCTATATCCCATCGGGACGCGACCTTGGTGTCACAAACAGATGTTGGCTTGACTCCCCCAAAACCATGGTTAGTACCTGCACTCATTAGACAAGCATTAGTAACTCTGGTAATGATAATAACATAATCAAGATGTGCAGAACGATGTCACATTCAATTAACTTCTGAATAGTATATCCTCTATCTATTCATCCATTCATGACACAATAACGCAACATCATCTCCTAAGCTAACAATTCCAAATTGCACAATCATTTCTAAGAAAATATATATTTAATCTCATATTCAAAAGTAATTCTTAACTGCATGTGCATTCTAACATCAATAAATCTAAATCTTGCTTTCCTACATGTTATCTTTTCGAATTAGGAACACATTCATAATTGCCCTAGCTATATAGCTCACATACTAATCACATAATTTTCAACGTGTCTATCATACATAATTAAATAATCCAATTCATCATTTCAATGTCATAGCAATGTCTTGTGATTATAATCAGGATAAAATACCTTAATGTCATTGCTAGAATAAACACACATATAGTCTAGAGTGTACTGAATACATAATTGAAGAATCATTATAAGGGTCTCAATTCCTTAGTCTGTTGCATAAAAATAAAGTACCATGATGATTCTGAGTAAAGCCCACATATAAATTTAAGGAAAATTGCAAAAGACAAAGAGAATTCTTACCAGAGTGTTTTTACCATGATGCGGAAAATGGAGGGGTCCTACACATTACTTAAAATGGTTGAGATTAAGGGTTTAATAAAATTCATTAATAAGATAAAATACTGATTAATAGTCCACATAGGTCCTATTGGAGTACCGGGGTCATTGTAGCTACTGGGATAGGCTGTATGAAGGCGCCAAAGTACATGAATGCTAGGAAGGATCACAATATAAATGACTATGTGATGACACTCACCTAGCCCATACTATAGAGAACTCTCCTTTTATGCTTTGATAATTGTGTTGTGATATTGGTGCTTTGATATTTGTACTTTGAAATTCATGTTTTGATATTTACAACTTGTTCGGGCTTTGATTTATTTGTTGTATTTGGAAGGGATATCCCACCTCCTTAGACAACCCTAGATTTCTTGTGTGGGCTTTGGTTCTATCTCTTAGCACGAGGGAGTGGACCTTTGTGGATCCACATGGTTGGGTGGCAATATCAAGGTATTGTTCATGGTTTCATGGATGACATGCATTCAATCCCTGCTTGAAGCTGTTGAAGATAATTTCATTATATCTTTCATTTCAAAATGTTGTATTAAAAAGTGATGATTCTATGTAGCTTTCAAAATAATAATATCTTATGTATTGATTTTGTGAACTCCTAAAGGAGACTCGAGACTCTATGTAATTTGTAAAGATATGAAAAAGGGTATCTCTAGGAGGAAGGAACGGGTTAAAAAAGTTAACTTTAAAGATGTAGTTTTCCAAGGAAATGACTTGCAAGTTCTATTTGATGTTCAATCTAAAATAATGTATATTATAAATTCCTTGTATGATATGGTTTATATGCTTGAATACTATAGAAAGTTCATGATGCAATCTTAAGTAAGTTTGGAATTCAAGAAAGACAATAATGGTTCCTTATTACAAAAATGTTAATCTATAACTAAATAAGTTAAATATTTTCACATGTGATTTTAGGAAAAGGGGATAATAAAATACTTGGTCATAAGATGTGATTTAAAAGTTTAAACCTTGTTGTAAACTATTCACTTATATGTAATGCATAAACATATACTCATGTTAAAGATGATAGCAAATAACAATCATAATAGGATAAGATGAATGGATAAAAGTAAACCATGTAACTTGTATACTTAAGACATAAGTAACTTATGTAACTCTAAATTGATGGCTTCATGTATGTATCTAATCAAGTAGAAAAGCATAGGATAAATTATGAAAATAATGTTAGTAGCAATGTTAGGGAACCTGGAGGGATGTCCGACCTTAACCTAATTTTAAAATGTGATATACCTATTTAAGTAATTAAAGTTTGAAAAAGAAAATTAGTCAGGATATTAGCCTTAGCCTTATAGGTTCCATGGTGGGGTGTTACATCAATACTTTATTTTTTCTTTGATGATTACTCAAGAATGATGTTTGTTATGTTTCTAAAAGAAAAATCTGATGCATTTCAAATGTTTAAGTGGTATAAGGCTAGAGTTGAGAAGGATACAGGAAAAAAGATGAAGTGTTTGACATATTATAGAGGAGGTGAATTTATCTTTGATGAATTTACTGTCTTCTATAATGAGCATGGAATTAAAATACAAGTGTCTGCACCAAGGACTCCACAACGGAGTGAGATAACTGAGAGAAGGAATAGGTCTATTGTTGATTGTGCTAGAACTTTGTTGATTGATAAGAAGGTTGCGCAAACATTTTGGAGAGAAGCTATAAGTATGGCAGTCTACACTCTTAACCAAATATAGTTAAAGAAAGGTACCAACAAGATACCCTATGAACTATGGTTTGGTAGAACACCGAATGTAAGTTATTTAAAAATCTTTGGAAGTAGGTGTTATATATTGAAAGATTCTAGAAATGGAAAGTTTGAATCTAAAGGTGATGAAGGAATATTTCTTGGTTACTCATAAAAAAGTAAAGCATATAAATGTTTAATCAAGGATTCTAATAAAATTTTTGAAAGTGAAAATGTAAGAGTTGATGAATTTTTGGAAAGGAATGAAGAGGATAGTAAAAAGGAACCTGAGGATTATAACAGATTTGTTTATGTACAAGATGGTAATTTGTTTGACATAACTGAGCAAAAACAAGAATAAATTTATGAATAAGATGAGAGTCCACTGAGAGATGAAAACAATGATGATTAATCTACCAAACTTGTATTAGAAAAATATGTGAGAAGACACTACTCACTGAGCAGAATTATTAGAGATAAGAATGCAAGAGTTATGACAAGAAGTAAGTTGAAAGATAACACTTGTTTGATTTCTAAATTTGAGCCAAGACTAGTGAAGGATGCACTAGAAAATGAAGATTAGATGAATGCTATGAAAGAAGAAATAGATCAAATATAAAATAATAACCCATGGTCATTGGCACCGAGACCTAAGGATAAGAATGTGATCGGAACAAAATGGATTTTGAAAAATAAACTCAATGAGAAAGGAGGTGTGATCATAACAAAGAAATATTAGTCTGCAAAGGGTATGCACAAGAAGAAGGTACTGATTATGGTGAAACTTTTTCCCCTGTTGCTAGATTAGAAGGTGTTAGAATATTACTTTCTTATGTAGCTTACAAAGGATTCAAAGTTTATTAAATGCATGTTAAATTTGCATTTCTGAATGGAATACTTGAAGAAGAAGTCTACATTGAGAAACCTAATGGATTTGTTGACAAGAGCAATACAAATATGGTTTACAAACTACATAAAACTTTATATGGATTCAAGCAGGCTCCCCGAGCATGGTATGAAAGAATGCACTCTTATTTAGTTAAGATTGTATTTGAAAGGACAAGTGATAACAACAATTTATACTTGAAATGTGATAAATCTGATGAAATTTTGATTGCTGAGATATTTGTTGATGACATTATATTTGGTGGTAATGAGATAATGTTTAAGCCATTTGCTGAGGAAATGAGAAAGGAATTTGAGATGTCTATGATAGGAGAGATTATCAAGGAGATCTCCTTGATATACTGAAGACTCAAAATTGGTTGGAACACCGATGACTACTGGTTGTAAATTTTTTGAGGAAGATGACACTAAGGAAGTGAATGAGACACTTTACCGATCTATGATTGGTAAACTACAATATGTGGTACATAGTAGACCTGATATAGCACATTCAGTTGGAATTGTTGCAAGGTTTTCTACAAACCCCAAGGAGACACATTTTTTTGCAGTTAAGAGGATATTTAAATATTTGAAAGGGACTAAAGATTTTGGTCTGCTATACACAAGAGGAGGATATTTTGATCTTAAGGTATATACTAATGTTGACTGGGCTGGAAACATTAATGACTGAAAAAACACTAGTGGTGGAGCTTTCTTTTTGGGAGAAAGACTAGTGACATGGTTAAGCAAGAAACAAAGATGTATTTCACAATCTACTACCAAAGCTAAATATGTGGCAACATTTATGAATCGTTCTAACATTGTATGGATCAAACAACTACTAGAAGGTATGCATGAAGAGATGACTGATCCTATTAAAATTTATTGTGATAACACCAGTGCTATTAACATATCAAAGAAACTTGTGATGCATTTAAAGGCAAAGCATATATCTATCAAGTATTACTACTTGAGAGAGAAAGTACAAGACAAGATTGTGAAATTAGAGTATGTGAATTATAAAGAATAGATAGCTAATATCTTTTCAAAACCATTATTGAAGGATTCTTTTAAGTATCTCTGTGGTAAGTTAGGGGTTCTTCCCCTATCCAATGTACATTAAGGAAAGATGCATGTTACATTAATTAAAGGACTCAATAGAATATCTATCTTGTGAGTTGATGCTAGTGTTCACTCTTTAGGTGTATCCTGAAGATGTGAATGATGTTTATGACTGTAATGAAAAATATATATACTAGAGAGGTATATATGAGAAGTTTATGTTTCTTTGGCATTGTCGTCAAAAGGGGAGATGAAAAAATAAGGGAGAACAATGAGAAATTCAGAAGGAGAGATGAATAAGTCAATTGATAAAGTAGGGAGAAGATTACTCAAAGAGGGAGAGTACTACTGATGAATAAGAGAATGTTGTTGATATAATCAGAATGGAAAGTGTTACCGACATAAACATAAAGACTATAGATGAAAGATCAAAAAAGGAAAAGCTACTACTCAGAGGGAGTACAAAATATGAATGGCAGTGAAAGGATACCATCATCAATTGAACACTAAACTTGTTTAGTGTTTCCATCAATGCCAAAGAGGGAGATTGTTACCATAACTAATAGTAATATTGAAGATTCTTTGTTTGATGAAGCTGATAATGAAGACCAACCAAGATCAAAGGAATACATGATAGTAGAAAGGTTAGATTAGTTATACTCTTTTCATCGATGTCAAACAATTAATTTTTGATTTATATTATGTTGCAAAATGATTCGGTAAAGATATAAGATGAATGAGTTAAGGAGAATAAGAAATGAGAAGTTGAAGAACTTAATTGGGAAACTAATATAGATCATACAATGATTAGATTATGTTGATGTAATTGTGTTCTACCTAACATATGATTATGTTAAGTCGGTAAAGTATGGTGATGAAGATTTCACAATTTGGTAAGTTAAGTTATTTTGGATACCGAGCAGTAAAGTCACTCGGTAAGGTAAAGAGAAAAAGATAGGTCACTTAGTAAAGAAGAAAGGTTTAGGCACCAAGTGATGTAATCAAAATTCTAATGAAGGACACTGAGTGAGGAACAATATTAAATAAGGATGGAATCGACATTTAATGATTAGCTATGATGAGTTGGATGATGATGATGATGAGGAAAGTTAGTTACAAGAGATCTACGGACAAGAAAATTCAAGATGAAGATCTATGACAAGATCTAAGTGGCAAAAGAGATGGAACAAGTTTCTAGAAAAAGTTCAAGTTCCTAGGTGAAAAGAAAACATGTTATCGAGATCTAGATCCGATGTATAATGAATTGAATGGTCAAGATTGACTAAAGGAAAATGTAATAGATGAGATTAAGAGGCAAAAAATATGTATATAAAGGATGATCTTATATGGATAAATGGTTGGCAAACTGAATAGTTGAAGGGTTATCGACTATTTCAGTGAAGAAGGAACAAAGAGATTCTGAGTGGGAAAAGAAGGATTTGATGAAGTGTTGATGCCATTGGATGATGAAGAATTGAAGTGAAGACAGAAGAGTGCACAAGGATTTGATTGAGAAAAGATAGTTGCAAATTAACAGGTCAATTTTATTACTATTGCTTACTAGCATTTGTAACAGATAAATCTCTTAATAGAGTGGATTTAACAATATTATTGTAAAATATTTGAGAAAGGTGACATTCTAAAGAGTGTTTAAAGCCCTCTAAAAAGGCCACCCCTAATAGGGTGAAGATCCTAACAGATCTGAGGTAAATCCCTTAATCGGGTCATACCTAACAGTGGGTTTTGTAATGTTTAACTAGATTGGCTCTTAACTGGGTGTACTTCAGAAGAGTATTTTCTTAGTGGGTGACAATTCCCATAGTGGTTTTTCCCAAAGCTAGGTTTCCATGTTAAATATTGGTGTTACATACTGTGAATGATTTATTGATAGTTATAGTTTATTTACTAATTTTGGTAAATAGTGAATTGTATGTTACCGAGCTGCTACCAAGTTAATCAGAGACAATTTTAAAAAGTATTTGGGATCAAGGATTACTAATTTACCCCCCTATTCATAATCCAACAAAGTGATCTGATTAAGCAAAGATAGTTGCAAATAATAGAGAAATCTCTTAACAGAGTGGACTTAACAGTCTTATTGTAAAATCCTTGAAAAAGCTAATATTCTAAAGAGTGTTTGAAGCCCTCTAACGAGGCCACTCCTAATAGGGTGAAGATCCTAACAGATTTGAGGTAAATCCCTTAACTGGGTCACACTTGACAATGCACATTGTAATCTTTAACCAGATTGGCTCTTAATCAGACATACTTCAGAAGAGTATTTTCTTAGTGGGTGCCAATTCTCACAGTGGTTTTTCTCAAAGTTGGGTTTCCACGTTAAATAATGGTGTTACATGTGATGCATGATTTGTGTGAATGATTTAATGATTGTTAAAGTTTATTTATTGTTGTTGGTAAAGAGTAAAGTTTATTTTACCGAGCTGCCACTAAGTTTATAAGAGAAAAGTTTTTTAGGTATTTGGGATCATGGATTACTGACTAACTCCCCCCTCTTCGTAATCCAGCAAAAATTGGTATTAGAACCACATATCCTAACCAACAGCGAATGATAAAACCCTTATTAACCTATAGTAGAAGAAAGAAGGGGAAACAAGAAGAAATCATGGGAGAAGAAGGAAATATGGGAAACAAAGTAGACCAGGTGATCCATGAACGAAGAGAACTACAAAAAAATTTGATACAACTAATTGATGTTCTGAAGTGATCCACATTAATCCAAACTCCTAAAAATCATATAAATTACACCAAAAAAGATGAACAATCACAAAAAAAACTCCCAAAAGACAAGGTTCTAGACAAGATTACCCAATTTCACACCACCAAAGGGTCAAATGGGAAGATAAGCATCTTTTTCCATAATTCAAGACCAAATCAAGAAGGATTGGGAAGTGAGTGATATGCATAACAATATGTATTTTAATGATTATCTTGAATTGAGGATGAAATACATGCCTCAAAGGGGAAGTAAGGAAGGATTAAAGAGGAAGGTGGGAAAGATAAGCATACCATGTTTTTATGGGACCGCGCAGATGTATGAAAGAGCATGGGTGAAGAAACTCAACACCTATTTCCAACTGAATCCCATGACATAAGAAGAATCTATGAAATATGCAATCCTACATTTAGAACAAGTGGAACATGAATGGTGGCACCATGGAATGATAAGAATGGGGCATTCTAGGATCACTTCCTACATTGAGTTCACTGAGAGACTTATTAAAAGATTCAATAATAAAGATCTGAAGCTACACTTTAATGAACTCACTCAAGTCAAATATCTAGGTAATATAGAGGAATACATCACATAATTTCAAAGAATATATATCCTAGTAATAGACATCTCTAAAAGAAGGCTAATTGTACTTTTCATGGATGAGCTACAAGATCTCTTAAGAGGTTGGGTCAAACCATTAAATCCTCTTTCCCTACCAGAGGCTATCAAGAAGGATAGTGATATGGATCTTGGGTCTACAAAAAGAAAACCTCTTTATAAGGATCCTCTAGTTGCTAAATAAAATCCTACTCTTTCCAAAAAATAAGAAAATCCTATACCTAGATTAGATTTTGAGACTCGCCAAGAGCTTAGAAGGCAAAAAATATGCTTTACTTGCAAGGAACCCTAGGTTTTAGGTCATCGAGGAAAGGGAAAAGGACATATTCATTGTATTAAATTAAGGCTCATCAAAGATGAGGAAAATTTGATTAGTGATATCGATTCTAAAGGCCAACCATCCAAGGAACCCAAGGAAGAATGTACACTAGCCAACCTAGAGGGACCCACACTAGTCACTTTTCAAATACAAGGACACATTGATGGAAGAAGCATGGAAGTACTCATAGATAGAATCTCTTCACATAACTTTATCAATCAATCTTGGATCCATAAATATGACCCACCTAAACTCCGATGCAACACCACTAAGATCAAATTGGCCAATGGGGAAATTATGTTTTGCAACACCATAACTCTCCCCCTCAAAATGCAACTTAGAGACTACACATACTCAACTTAATTCCACATCTTAGAATTATGGAAAATAGATCTCATATTGGGATTACCTTGGATGAAGTACATAGGACCATTCAAGTAGGATATGAACAAATAAATGATTGTTTTCAAAGATGAAAAAAAGAAACACATCCTTCACGAACTCCAAACTAAGAGAATCACACCTCCTCAATCACATCCTTACAAACTCAATAAATATCTACAAATATAAAGAAGTAAGATATGTTACCCAAGGATTGTAGTAATCTTTAAGAGTGATGGAACACCCCTAATCTGCATCAACTATAAGAAGAAACCCATAAGAGCATAAAAATAAAATGCTTGTGGGAATGTATTTTTTAAGGAGGGGAGATTGTGATAGCCCATTATTTTGATCAAAATAAACATGTAAATAAGGCAAATGAAAAAAATAAATATACCTTGTCTTGTACATGTTTTTTGCACTTGCGTAGTATTTAGTCATCATCATTGCATAAGCAATTTGTGTCATCCCCATAAATGCATTCATTCATAATGTTCCATTACATACATATGCATACATGTGTACATACATGATCAACATCATACATGATCACAACCATGTTGAGGCATAACATTATACCACATCTTCATATCAATGATATATGAATACATACACTCTAAAAGGTTCTATGTACATATCAAAACATTCTATCATGTATGGTCATGTGACATCATATATACATACATCTCTATATCATAACATTGGAGAGAGTGACATCATGAGATCATTGTTCTCCATGGTTGGGTGTTACTGCCGACTCATGGAACTATTTATATAGCTGACAATATTCCGGGATGATATTACCAATATTGATTTATGATTACGATGATTATTCCAATAGATTACTCATAATAATCATAAATGCTTAATAATCATAAATGGTAATTCTTGATGATGACTATATTCATTTACCATCGATACTTTGCACATATTGAATAATATGTTTCATTTGCAATAACATACAATTATCCAAACAATCATATTTTTTATCCATTAACAAATGGAAGTTAATGATAATGAAGTTTGACATCTATTCATCATGCCTATTCGGTACATATATATACTAAGCCAATAGGCTATCCAAAGCATACATTGAGAATTTATTTTATAAACATATCTCTCTTTGGGGAATCTTCTCAAGTAAGAGAATAGACAGTTGCTAGAGAAACCTATGTCAAGTGCAAGTGTTATAATTGGAGATCAGAGACAACACCACTCAAAGAGTATATAACATTATTGAGATATCAGAGACAACTATTGTATGGAATATTTGCATAATTTATAATATAATATCTGAGACAACATACTTCTACCTAGTGTTTACCCTATAACTTGCAACACATATTAGATCACATATGCGAGATGACTCATATGATAATGTGCATACATTATATTTCTAAATCAGAAACAACCAATATACATATATATTGAATTCTATATTTCTTTCGAATTGCTAGACGTATATAGTAGTCATTGATATAATTGTGATAAAATTAAACTATCAGCTGTATTCCATTGTGGTATTTTGAATTACCAAATGTATATATGTATATATATATGTATGTATGTATCACATTGTCATACATTAGTGCATTTCCATTATATTGTAGCAATTGTAATTACTAGTCATATCCTTAATTCTATAAATTGTGTTCATAATTCATTATCATAAATCATACATCTACACTTTATATTCATTAACCCACGTAGTGTCTAAATAATCTAAAAGGGCACATTATAGATTTTATTGATTACTACATCTATTCATGAAAGTTTTCATTGCAAGGTGAATCTACATTTATCATTTTTATATTAATTTCCTTTATGCAATTTAAATTTCATTTCAAAAGTGATTCCTATACAAGGATTTGACCAAGGCAAACCACTTCCCATAACATTTTCCCCTTCTTTTCTATGTGCAAGAATAGTTTTGGGAGTTTCAGAGCTAGATTTGAGAGTCTTAGAACCTGTTATAGACCCAATGAAATTTTCATCAAATTTGGACTTGAAAGGACTAGGTCAACTTTCATGACCTAGTCCAAGATGAGGTCGACTTTGATGAACTTGTCCTCCACTTTTTGGCTGAAATTTACATAGGTGGAAAATTATACATATCAGAGTCTCAGATCTGGAGTTACACTTGATTCTGACATCTTGATGATAGTCAAATTCAGATCTGAAAGTCATTTTTCCTCTTCTTCCTTCAAGGTAAGTTCATTCCTCCCATTTTCCTCTTGATCCTACTTTTATAGATCAGATCTGATATCATACATTGTCTTTTATCATAATATCAATTCATTCACATATCATCAGACTATCATTAAAGGAATAAACCCAAACTCCCCACTTTCACCTAGATCTTGCATTCGCATCCCTTCATCCTTGTTTGGGTTGTGCTAATTAGTTTTGGTTTAAGGGTGAGCCTTTGGGGATATTAATAATGTTATAATATACTTTGGTGAGTGATCATCATTCCTAGCATCATTCACTAATTTTATATTATACATTTTGGTGAGCCTGAGTTATGATATTTCCTCTTTTGATTTGGGGTTAAATCCTCTTTCTATGCACTTAGACATAATTTGTATGTGTTGTGTTAGTTACCATTTCTATCACATATTTAAAACATTATATGCATATAGGCTTCATTGCATGATCATAATAAATCTACTTGTATATGTTTTTCATTACATGTTTGATAGTTAATATGATTTTCATTATAGACTTTATCTTGGACTGCATATTTCCTTCTCATAATTTTCATTTCTCTTTATTCCATTATTAATTATTTTTATCACTTTGAGTCCAACCTATAGCATTTCAGTTAGAAGAAGCCATAGAATTATGTGTTCCTTTGATCCCGAGCCCTCCTTCTTTCCTAGGAATCTTGATGAGACGAACATGCATCCTAATGATATCAATCCTATCATAGAGAATAAATATTCTCATTCTTCTCATGATGAATATGAAGCCTTAAGAGTTCCTCCTCCCCAATTCCAAAAAATTTCCCATGACTTTGAAAAGTTTGAACAATGGATATGTCAAGAAATCTCTAATCTTGAGGCTCTTTCTATTGTAGGAGGATCAATGAAACTTATTCATAATGATGAACATGGTGTTAACATCTTACGTAGAATTTCTCATCTCATTGATACCATTATCAAGCATATTAGGGATTGCACTCAATGTTTAAGCCTCATTCCACCTACTACAAATTTTAAAACCTCTTTGCCTATCTCCACTTCTATTCCTAGTGTGTCCACTTATGCTCCACCTATCATAACAACTTTAATTCAAAATATTAATCCTACACATGTGAGTCTTCCTAATCCTATTCTTCCTTCTATTCTTTCAAGTGTTCCAAGCGTTTCATTTCCTTCATCCATGTCCACTTACCATAGTGTCCCTTTTTCATATTCAACTATTCCTTCAATTTCCAACAATGATCCTAACCTTTTCCATGTTTCCCCTCCTACTACCCTTTCTAATGATTCTACCCTTAATAAATTGGCTCAAACCATGTCTTATTTGCAACAAAAAATTAATTCCATGACTCAATCTAAGTTCAACATTCATACTTGTGATATTGGTAGTCCTTTGTCTTTTCATATTATCCATGTTGTTATCCTAAAAACTATGGAGATTCCTCACCTTGATACTTATAATGGTAAGGGTGATCCTTTGACTCATGTTCAAACTTTTCAAACCTTGTGTAGTGATTTATCTCATGACCATAGGCTCATAGAAAATTTATTTACTATAACCTTTCAAGACAAAGCCTTGCAATGGTATTGTTCATTTCCTCCTTAATCTATTGATTCCTTTCAAATTATTGCTAATCTTTCATTCAAAAATTTCAAAACCACATTGGTCCTCAAATATCTTTGACTGATTTAATGCATTGTAAACAAGGTGTTAAATAAATATTAAGTGATTTAATTGGTATATTTAAGCATTTGTATGCTCATATTTCTTATCTTGTGTCTGATATTGATGTGAAACACATTTTTATTGCTAATTTACAAAAAGACATTAGAGATAAGATCCTTCTTTCTAAATTCTCTTCTTTTCCTCAATTGTGTGTAGTGCTTCATCATTACCAACTTCAAGTGAGTCAATTTGAAAGAACCACTCCAATGGCTCATATTTACATAAATAAGAGTGATGATGCATCCAAAAATTTCAAAAAATTTTAGAAACTAAAAAATTTCATCAAAATCAACAACTCACCAAACATGGTTGATGAACAAGTGGCAACAACATCCAAAGGTGTCTCCTTTGTCATCAATCTTTAAAACCCACTCGTAATTTTACTCAACTTTCTAAATATTTGTTAGGAATAAGGTGTCTCAACCTTGGATAATTCCTATTCTTATTATTTGTTTTGTAAAATGTATTTCTTGCAAATAATGTAATTAAGTGTGAGTGTACATGTCTAGTTGGCATGTTGATGTGTCACTCCACTTGATGTGTCGACATCTTGAATTGTGTGTAAGGAGATCATGGTTGAAACGGTTATGACAGATTCCTATGACACGTAAGAGCTATATCTGGAAGATTCAATGATAGGTGAAGACATGTGGCAACTGATAAAATTGAGTACTGTACACTCTTCCCCAATCAAAATTTTTTTGGGTTCCTATTTTCTCGGAGAATGGTTAAACCCTAATACGACTATCTTTGGAGGTTGCCCTAAAAGAGGAAGCGCATGATATAAGCATTTTTAGGGTTGCGAAGATAGGAGAAGCAAGTGTATTGTTGGAAAATTTTATGCTGCCGTGATTTGTCTTCAAGAGAGGAAAAATCTTCTGAAAGAACTTGCATTGCAAGTGTATTGTAAACTGCAATAGTTTTGATTAATACACTGTGCAAGTTTTGGAGTGCTGGGGTTTTTACCGAAAGGTTTCCCCAGGGTAAATATTTGTGTCATTATCTATTTTTTGTATGCATGGTATATGGCTGCAATATCATTGTTAAAGTAGTTAACGAATCTGAAATTGTAAGGATTTAAAAGAATTTGCACAATACTTTCCTTTAGAGATTAGTGTAGGAAGCTGTTTCCGCACCTGAGTTTCCTTACAATATTTTCATAATGTGAAGTTGAAGTTAATTAATTCTCATGTGTTAACACTTCCTCCTATGAAACCCATTGACACATCCAAACCTCAATCCAAATACTTTGATCCCAAAGATTTCTATCAATACCATCATCAACCCAGTCATGATATTGAAAAGTGTTACCATTTGAAAATTGTTATCCAAGATATTATTGATTCTTATTCTATATCTATTGAAGGTGATAATGATCAAAGAAACAAATCCATGACACCTCCCAACCAAAATTTACAAATCTACACCAACCCTTTCCCATCTCATTCAACCAATACCATTGATCTGACCTAACCTTCTTCTTCTTCTTGCATTGACTACAATGAAAAAATTGATGAAGCTAATAATTTGGTCAACCAAGTTGATAAAGTTAAACCTAAACCTCCATCTCAGCCTTTCATTACCGTTTACTCTACCAAGACAATCAAAGAACCTAAAGGTCCCCTCTACATTGTCGCAAGGGTTGATGGCCTTCCTTCCCATGTTGTCCTTGTTGATCCCACTTGCATGGTGAATGTGATAACTGAATAACATCTTTATAGTAGACAATTGAAATATAATTTCCATGATTGATATAATGTTATCATATGAACTTGCAATGGTTTCCTTCATCCTTCCCATGGTTCCATTTCATTTCTTGTTGAAGTTGGTGGTAAAACTGTAGATGTTAGCTTCACTATCATCCCAACTTATGATCAATTTTAAGTCAAACTTGGCCTTCCTTGGCTTACCTCCATCAACATTTTGGATTCTACTTTTCATAAATGCCTTAAATTTCCTCATAAGGAAGAAATCAGGATTATTAACCATAGTATTTATCAGCCTTCAGTTCCTCGAGACTTAGTTGACCTTAATTTCTTTTGGCATTCTATGCCTCAACCAAATCAAACCCATCCTAAACATCTCTTTCGATCATACCAAGCCTACAAGGTCCACAATATTTGTGAACTGAGAAAACCCAAGGATTTTCCATCTCTTTTCCCTGGACGTGGACTTCTTCCTACACTACCTACACCTCTTATATATGCTTCTGCACCACCTCATATTTCTTATACACATTATCCTAAAGTCATCTCTCAACCTAGTGTGGTTCCTTATGTTCTTCCTCCTAAAAGAGAAGAGGACCCAATGTTGATTGATCCTTTCCCAAATCAGATTTCTAGAAAAACCAAATGCAACCATCATGCTTATGACCACCATCATAAGCATCATGATAGAGCCTGTCAATGCACTTCTCAAAATATTGCTTCACCTCATACACCTACTCATGCTTCCCTTCCCTTTGACCAACCCTTCTTGGGAAAATGAAGGAAGTAAATCTAAATAAGATAAAAAAACATGACAATTCTATTTGTATCCTAGATTCTATTCAATGAATTTGGATGAAGAAGATACTCTTGATGATGTCTTTCTTGATGCTAAAAATGATATTCATGCTAGTGATTTTGATGACTATGAGACTATTGGTATTGATCATGATTTACTAGTTATGCTTTCACAACAATTATCTATCACTCCTAGAGACAAAAAAAAGTGACCTATCTTCACAACATGGTCCTTGTTTGGAATTGGCTATTGTTCCATCTGTCATGCTTGATGTTTCTCCTCTTGCGAGTTTACCACCTTCCATAAACACTATAGACCAAGATGGGGGGAAGGTGACACACTTGACTAGCTCCTCTTGTTTGGTGGATTCTATGTGTTTTCCTATTGTAATGGGATTATTCTACGATGTGTTGCATGTTATTTCTTTGGTTTAGATTTCTTTAAACGACCCCTATTACTCCATTGACACAAGGTGATAAAGGAATAGAAATGTCACAAAAATTCTTCTATTTTTATCTCACTTTTTCTATATGTCCTTACATTTTATGTCGTGTATGTGCCACTATTTGTAAATGTTCCTTTGTGTTGTCTAATTAGGATAATACAAAATGGTATCTACCTATTCTTTCTGGTCTCCGTGATGCCAGCCCAAAAAGACTCTTTTTCGTAGCTCTTACATGCTTTTTCTTCCATGGTGCTTGTAGTTCTACTACCTTTTGGGGATGATAAAATTTCATTTTGATATAATATCTCATGTATTATCATATGATCACGCTGACCCAAGAGTTGGTAGATCCCTTCTATGCTCTCTTTTTCCATGTGCTCATTTCTCTTGACTTGTCCTTTCTTGGTGGCATTTCATAGTGGAAAAATTTCTTTTGGATGCTTGCATGCTTTGTTAAATCCATTTCTCCCATTAAGGAATTTTCAATCTCTTTAATGTGGGGGCATACACTTTGCTCTATGTTTCACATTTTTCACACACAAATTGATTCAATGTTATCACACATTTGGTCCTTAGATTAACTGTACACATTTGGTCCTTTGACCGACCATTTTTTGGATCCTCAATCTAACCCTCCTTCCTTCTTTGATCCCTAAGGAAGCTTACCTTCCCTTAGGAATGATCATTCTTTTGCTAGACCCCTTACTAGATACACTTTCTTTAAGGATTGATCCTTGTTGATGGATTGAACTAGCATAACACAACTTGCTAGCCTTTCAATCCCATCTTTTTCAGATCTTTATTTTGTGTAGTTCACAATAAGAAAGACTCTTATTGATCTAGTAATCAAACTCTCTCTCCCCATCTCTCTCTTTCAAGTGATGCCTCTCTTATTTTGGTTTTGGGTTTTATGAGGACCTAAGTCACTTGGGGGCTTGATATTTATTTGTATCCTTGACCTTGATGATATTATCCTATGCATTCAATCTACTTTACCATGATCATGAGTTTTTCTCATACTCCCACTAAAGTGGGGGCTAAAGTACCATCCTAAAAAGTTAGCACCCATAATTGGAGGCTCCATGACCTTTTAGACCCCATTTTGGTGATTTCAAGGTCCGAATAACCATTTTTCTTGATTCCAACAATCTATAACTCCTCCCTCAACTTTCTATCACACTATCCTAGGTCCCAAGAAATTTTGAGGCAAAAACACCTAGACTACGTAGGCCAAGTAGACCTAGTCCTAGGTTTTTTCCCTAAAGTTGGGGTGGGGCTCGATGGTAGGGTTTTCTTCCAAATTCTAGATCAGTGGTTGGCTTGGAGTTAAATTGAATCAAAAAATGAGTATAAAAGGGGAATATATCCTCTCATTTTAACATCATAACATATACTATCATTGTGTAAGAAATCAATTGATCAAGTGCAAACAAGTCAAGTTCTCAAGAAATTCAAGTTGTGCAATTGAAGTGGTGGGATCAAGATTTGAAGGAAAGCACCCAATCTAGGATTTCCAAGTCTCCATTTCTTCAAGATTCATTCAAGAAAAGACAATCTTCTCTCATTGATGAAAATTTATCTCCCATGATGGCAAAGTAGAGGAATTCACAAGCAAGAAAGAAGATCCATACATTCATCCTTCTTCTCTCTCCTTCTCCATTGAGGTTATTGTTACTAAAAAATACATCATACAATATAGTAAGCATAAGTAGGAAAAGGTTGCATTTGCTTGTCTGATTAACACTACCTTGCAGGTTTTGTTAGTTTACATTATTGCATTCATTCTAGATGTCATTATTGTACTCTAAGTATTGATCAAGTATTGCAAAATTTAAAATTCATCAATGATCATTACATTGTGCATTCATACTGAATGTAGTATACAAATGTCCTTTCTTGTTTCATATTTCAATTCAATATTTAGAGTACATTGCAGAATTGAAAAGAAAGATTGAAGTAGGGAATAGGGGTCCCATGCATTGCCTTGTCTTGTCTTTGAGTCTGCTGGTTGTCTGCTAGGTATCTACATTTAGGTCTTCATCTTTTGCTCTCCATCTACATCTAGGTCTTTAGAGTCTCCATCTACATTTAGGTCTTTAGGGTTTCCATCTGCATGAGAAAGAGAGAAAATTATTAGATCCTGATGGATCTAAGCAATACATGAGAATCAAATAACATACTGTAGCAATCAAGTTTTCAATACTGCATCAATCTAGAAAATTAATTGAAATAAGGAAATGTACACTGACACTCACTGCAAGGTAGTGTTAAAGGGACTTGTTTCTGACATGAAACCTTTTACTACTAATGATCATTGTGGTGTATGATTGTCCTTTTTTATTAACCAGGTGTCTGAATTAAAGGGACTTAGCATGTTTCCAAACTGAGAAACCTTTTTCAGATAATGTATTTCATAATGATGTTATTTGAGAGCTTAATAGATTATCTTGCAGATAACAGCTAACTGGTGTTCATATTCAGTTATTGTCAAAGATGCAGATCAAGCTGGTTTGAATACAAAAGAATGCTACAAAAAAATGCCAATTATTGCCAAATTTCCAGTTCAAGCTACAAATGGTGCTACATAAATACTGGTACAAATATGTCCTTACTGTTCCTAAGTACATTTTCAAATCATAAACATATTTGTTGCTGAATACAAAAGAGTGCTTCAAGATTAAGCTATAAAATCATAAAGTGTTTACAATTTGTTTTTATTAAGTGTCACGAACCCATGTTCGAACCTCATTAGTTAAACATTCTGATGTTTTTGAATGTCACAAGCCCGTGCTCGAACTTCATTAATAGTAAATAAACATTTTCATCTTGTTGTACTTATCATATTAAGTGTAGATTCAACATCAATGTGAATTATTTACAGTGGACAAAGCTATAGGATGCAAGCTGAACATAAAATGGAAAATATGTATAAACTGGAATAGAGTATGTGTAACCAGTAGAAGAATATCATAAAGGATAGAGTACTTATCTGCTGTGGAAATAAGAAAGTGTGTTGAGCATCTCTCAGTCATAATCACCTTGTAAGGTTTGCAAAGGTTATGAGTGAAAGATGTAATAGTTTTGTGTTTTACAGATTATATCTTTAAACATTTTTCACTCATAACCTTGCAACTTTAGTGAGTCATTAAGAGGTGTTTTCATGGTTTCCTGGAGCAACTTTTCAGCATGGCCGAACTCATCATATATGGTTTGCAAAGCAGAGAGTTCACCAGTTCATCAAGTTTATAGATGTTGATTACACAAGGTTTTATTCATGTCAGCAAAAGACAGTCAACAATTTGGATGCTCTATGTTATCACAGAATATGCTGAGGTAGATACTAAAATTGATAAAGTTGCAGTTGACAGTAATTCAAAGTTCCAATAATATGAGAAGTGTGTTGCTGTGTCAATTTTAGAAAATGACCATAAGCTGCTTACTGGTGTTCCAGTTATCAAAATGTGAAGAGATTATTTCCTTTTAAGCAAACTGAAGAATTTATTTATAAACTAGTAACAGTAATGGTTTTAAGAATCAAATGAAATGACAATAGTTAAAATAGTGACTGTTACTGGTTTATAAACAAGTTTATATCTATGCTAGTCATAAGTGCTTCAAATGTGTTCACAGTTGTCAATAAAACTGTTGAGAACAATTTCGGGTTGACAAACTTTTGAACCCATATAGAAAAGAGAAATTAACAGTCAAAACCAAGGTTGACATCATTAATAACAATGGATACCGAGGATGAGCTCAAAGAAATGCACATAGAATGGCAATGTAGAGATATAGTAACAATGAATGCCAAGTAGTAAGCAAGCTTGCGGTGTGTGCAAGATCAAGATGACACCAGTCACCTGATACCAATAGTGACTGTTGGATATAAACTCAGCTCATGGGTTTTACCACAGTCACAACATGGTAAGAATTACACATGGTAAGTACCGCATATGGCATGTATATGTGGTGAACAAGTTTCAGGTTCATAAAGCTTCAAAGCTGCATATGCTTTCAACAATAAACAACAGTTGAGCTCGAAGAAATGTTTGGAGCCCGTACTAAATAAAGCCATGTAATTATGGTGAACAAAAGATAAAAGTACATGAAGCCATGGAGCCACGGTTATAAGTAGCAATAAAAACTGAAAGCTAATGAATAGTTCAATAGAGATATAAACAATAGATGCTGTGAAGCATGATATGGGCTTGTGGCCATAAAAAGAGAACTCTCAGTGTAACCGAGTTCATGCAAGGTAAAAGAACAAGCTACAGTTTGACTGTTGAAGACAAAGACATAACTATGACTCATAAACCATGAGTATATCAAAAGAAATAGTCATAAATTCAAAGCAATAGTGAAACAAATAGTTAACATGAGAACCCATGAATAATGCATGCTCGAACTTTGTATTTCATTGCAAAAAATCAACAGAGAGTTTGAAGAAGTAACTTACAGTTCACTGAATGAGAGAGGCAAGTAGTGTCAAGTTCTTTGTCAAAGATGCACACAAAGAAGTAGCAGAGAAAGCTCAATTCCAGCAACAGTAAAAAATTTTCATAGTCAAGCTGAGCTCCTTCAGCATTTTAGGAAGCTTAGGGTTTCATTTTCCCTGAGATTTCTTCGAGAAGAATGAAGAGAACACAAATGCCAAGGAGAAAATGGAATAAATGTTTGGAGTCCGCCAAGTAAAGCAATGCATTCAATGCATGACAGTGCCAACAGAGCCTCAAAAACTGAAAACATGCCACCTTGCATCCTTATCCCATCATTCTTTGTATTGCATTGCAAGTGGATCAAAGGTCATGTCGACATCTCCACTTTGTAATAGTTCACACTTAGATATTTTATGTAAGTTAGGAAGTAGAAGTTAGGAGATAGGGGTAGTATAATTAATATTAATTTCTTTTATAATTTTTGGCATTTTCTTTGCAAAAAGGATTTAATTCCTTATATTAGGCCAAGAATTTAGGGAAGAGGCATGTTTTGAGGAACTTGGTTTAGTGGCACATTTTTAGGTGCACTTTTAGGCTAAAATTGAGGAGCTTAGATTTTTGAATTTGAGGCTGGAGTTGGATATAAAATTGATTTTTGGATGATCAATTAAGGGTTGCAGATTTTGGAGAGAGGGCATATAGTGAACATATCATTCCTAGGTGCTTTGAAGGCCATTTTGTAATAATTTTGTCAGATTTTTGAAGAAATGAACTAGATTCTTTGACTCCTATTTTGTGTACTTGTTTTTCAATATCAAATCTTGTTTCATCTTTTCTAGCAAGTGTCAAACCGTTTATTATCTAAAGGAAGTGAATGAAATTCTTTTCCTTCTCAAGATAATCAACTGCCCCTAGGCCTTGTATGAGAAATGTATGTTGTTAATTGTCCAAGTTGTTTGTGGTAGAACCCTGGTAGCATGAATTTATTAACCTATATGTTGAGCAGAGATTCAGATTGTTAAAGTATTCATTTATGAGTCAGGATTGAAATTCATCTTTTTTGTGAAGTCTGAATTATTCATTGGTGTATCACCCTAATCATTTTAAGTTATAGTATTCTTTCCCTTTTCCCAACAATTTGCAGATCAGGAAAGTGATATTCCATATTTTATAGGAACCGGCCTAGAATCTGAAGATTCCTCTTCATTCATAGTCTACCCATAGCTAGAAGAGGTTTCCATTGTTAGGATAGAATTGTTGTTAGCCTTAATGCTTGATTTAAGGTAACAATTCTAAGCCTGAACAATTTTTGGCATGCCCGGTGGGACAACGAACTGCTTCTCAGTTTTGAGCTATTAGATTTATGATTGTTTCAAGTTTTAGTTGCAGCTCTAAGTGTGGATTTTAATGAGAAGAACTCCAACAAGATCAAATAAGGAAGGTTTTGTGTATCAAGAATTACATCCAAACAGAAAGGGAGGAAGATCATCTAGAGGTGGAAGAACATTGCATGATCCAAGAGGTACTTCTTTGAATTCAAATTTCTCATCCTTTGATAATCCTATTTTTGAAAGACAAGCTGCAAATTTAGAAGAACTAGAGGTTATCATTGAGGAGCTTAATCTTCCTAAGGATCTAGAGGTTCCTAATCATTCCAAATCAGAATTCCCAAGCATTGAAAATTTATCTATAGATAATTCTATTCTCGGAGCTTCTGTGAGTGGTATTGCAGTAACTCCTTAGAATTTAAAGACTTATCAAAGAATGGTAGCTCAATCTGCTCAACCATTTGTTACACCAGCTATTTAGCAGCAAGCTCCTCCACATCAAGCAATGGCCATAAATTTTCCATTTGTCACGTTTGATCAAGGTAGTCCTTTGAGGATTGCAAATCATAATAATGTTCCATTAGCTACTCTTAAAGGCTTACCATCATTCACTGGAGAAGGATCAGTGACAACCATTGAGCACATTAGAGATGTTACAACTCTTTGCAATGTTCATCATGTTATAGAAGAAGACGTAGCTTTGAAGTTGTTGGCTGCATCACTCAAGGGTAAAGCCCTTGATTGGTTCAGAACCCTTCCGCTAGATTCTATTGATACTTGGGATACTCTAGGTGAAAGGCTATCCAAATTTTTTGAGGACAAATCTGATAACTTGTCTCTTGTGGAACAATTAAATACAATCAAGAGAGCTCTGCAAGAGGAGATGAGTGATTTTAATCTTCATTTTCAGAAGACTTGGAATCAGATCCCTGTTACGGTAAGACCTTCAGTTGAATATGCATTCTTATATTATTTGAAAATTCTGAATAGTGATATCTTTGTAATGATTCAATCTATGGGAGGTAATACTTTACCTCAAGCTTTTGATACTGCTATTAGGGAAGAGAATAGTCTTATCCAGGTAGGAAAGATAGCTCCTAGGCCTTCTATGCCTTTATTTCCTAACATACAGTCTAATATGCCATTGGTAGTTCCACCATTATCTACTGTTCCATCTTATAAACCTTCAGAAATAGCTCCTACAACCCCCCTAAATGAATTACAGACTATTAAGGACAGTCAGCAAAAAATTGAAAATCTGCTGCAATCTTTTGGTAATGATTTAGTGGCCCTAAAGACGAATCAAGCTCATGTAAACCCTGCTATTCAAAATTAGTTTGCTGGTTCTTCTACACAGTATCCTAGTCAACCTAATTTTTAGGCTAATAGGCAGCAATTTCAAGGAAATACTAATGCAAATAGACATAATTGGAATATGAGACCAAATAGACAATATAATCCAGCACTTCTTAATACTGTTAGGGATATTGTGCCTACTTAGAATAATATTGCTATTGATTGGTGTTTTCCATGCAATGAGCCACATGATCAGTCTACATGTTCTAATGGAATTCTTAATCAAGCTCTCATGGTACAAAATTCAATGAATTCACAGCAGAATGTGTCTATTGAAGAGGTACAAAATCAATTAGACCAAAGTGCTACAAATATTGGATTTTTAAACTGGCAAGAGGAAGAATTTTTTGGACTTAATGAAGATTCATCAACTGCAGCAAATACAAGAGCAAAAAAGAGAGCTCTTGAAGCTGATCAATCTGTTGGGAATGTCTCTTTTCCACCAGTTTCTATTTTGAAGAGTCTGTCAGTTTCCACTAACAAAGATAAAACTCAAAGGAATGTTGATCAAAGTTCTTAAAAATGCAAGTTTGACCTTGCACTCCTGCCCAAATTTTTCAATTCCACAGGACATATATGTTATTGATTTACTAGCATATTTTGCTATGTGTTTGTCTAGAGATTTCACAGCTAAAATAGATGGCTATTTTTCATTAGATTGGTCACATTTGTACTTCAGACCTAGATATGGTACTAAGGTAACCATAAAATCAGAATTATTGGCCAAAAATCACACAGAGCCTTATAATCCAAGTCCTATTAATGCAAGTTGTGTGATAATGGATCAAGATGAAATTCCTAATTATTCAGCATATAATACTCAAACTGAAGCATATCCAGATATTGTTCTAGATGAATCAGCTACTAAGAATGAACATAATGATGACATGTTTGATGCTGGTTTTGGAAACTACATGATTTTAGAATCTGATTCAGTAGTTCCTAATTTGATTAAAGACCCAGAATCTGAATTTGATGTGTCTAACCAGCTTTGGGATTTGTATTTTGATGGGTCAAGGAATAAGGATGGAGTTGGTGTAGGGGTTATGCTGGTTTCACCTAATGGTGATAAATTTTATGCTATTTTTAAGTTGTCTTTTCCATGTTCTAACAATGTGGCTGAATATGAAAGTTTGATCCAGGGATTAGAATGGGCAAGATTGAGAGGTATCAAGTGTCTGAGAGCATTTGGTGATAGTGAGCTTATTGTTAAGTAGGTGAGAGGCATCAATACTATTAAAAATGATCTACTTAAGATGTATAAATCTAGAGTTTCTGATATTCTAGATGAATTTGATGCTTTCAACCTGATTTTAATTCCTAGAAGGGAAAATATACATGCTGATAGGCTGGTTGGTATTGGTGCTCATATTGCAATAACAAAAAATAAAGGAATAATTTTAGACTAGTCACATATTAAGATAATTTTTAGGCCATCCATTCCGGATAATGACACTTATTGGCAAGTTTTCAATACTGATGAACATATCCTAAGTTTTTTGACAGAAACAGATGGTTTTTCAGCTTTAAGAGATAACAAAAACATTCAGCAAATGGAAGACCAGATTATTCAATTGAAAACCAATAAGATGCCAAAGGGATTAGTAAGCTTGGAATCAGCTTTTAATTCTGATGACTAGTTTAGAAAGGGTAAAACCAGCTTTCTGATTGAAGAAGATCATTATGAAGAGGTAGAAATTTTCAGAGACAAGTGGTTGAAGGTTGGTAAAATAAATTCTCTTGAAGAAAAAGAACTGTTTATTGATCTTTTTAGAGAATATAATGATGTTTTTGCATGGGATTACTCTGATCTAAAGGGTTTTGATCCTTAATTAACCCAACATACTATAGAATTGGAGCCTAATGCTAGGCCAATTAGACAAAAGAAAAGACCTATAAACCCCAAATTAGAACCATTAATGCTGAAAGAGCTAAGAAAACTCCTAGATGGTGGTATTATATTTCCTATTAAGCACACATCTTGGGTTTCTAACTTAGTACCAGTAAGGAAGAAGAACAGAGAGATAAGACTTTGTGTAGATTTTAGAGACCTTAATAGGGCATCTCTGAAAGATAGACACCCTCTTCCATCCATGGAACAAATTTTACAATATGTTTCAAGTTCTGAGAGATTTTCACTCTTAGATGGGTATTCTGGTTATAATTAGATTTTAGTCAAGGAATCTGATAAGTTTAAAACAACTTTTACAACTAAATGGGGTACTATGGCCTATAGAAGAATGCCATTTTGGTTATCAAATGCTGGAGCTACTTTTCAGAAAGAAATGGACATGGCTTTCAAGAATCTAATGTATAAGTTTGTTCTAGTATACCTAGATGATGTGACAATTTACAGCAAGGTTGCAAATCAGCACATTGATCATTTAAGACAGATATTGCAAAAATATAGAGAATTTGGAATTTCTTTAAATCCTAAGAAATCTATGTTTGTAGTTCATGAGGGAAAAATCTTAGGATACCAAGTGTCTAAGGAGGGAACACCAATTGATCCTGAAAGAATTCATGCAATTCTTGAGCTTTCATTGCCTAAACATAAGAAAGGATTGTAGAGTTTTATTAGAAGAATTAACTTCGTAAGGAGATTTATCCCTGATGTTGCAAATTTATTAAAACCATTGACCACAATGCTTAAAAAGGATATTCCTTTCAGCTGGACTGATGAAGGAAAGAAGAATTTTGAATTGATTAAATAGGCTTTGTCTTTAGCCCCTACTCTTGTTAATCCTGATTTTACTAAAGACTTCATTTTGTATGCCTATGGTGGTTCTGACACAATTTCTGCTATGTTGGTTCAAAAGAATGATGAAAAACAAGAGCAGCCAGTTGCATTTTTCAACAAAGGTATGGATGATTATGAGAAAAGGTACACTTTTATTGAAAAACATGTACTTGCTATTATTAAAGCTTTGAAGAAGTTTAAGCATTTAATTGCTAGAAATAAAGTGCACTTAATGGTTGCTCATCCTAGCATCAAGGAGTTTTTGTTGAACAAGGATGTTAATGAGAAGAGAGCTGGTTGGATAACAAGGGTTATGGAGTATGATGTGCAGATTCACGTAACTAAACTAGTTAGAGGCAAAGGCCTTTGTGCACAAATGACAGAAAAGGAAGAACATATTGAAGTATCTAAAGAATCTGGTAACTTACAAGGTGATATTGTATTGTTTAATGATCCTATGACTTGGTTGTTAGATATGACCAGATTCTTGCAAACTGGACAATGCCCAAATAATCTTGATAAGGCAAAAAGGAGGTACTACAGGTTATAATCTATTCCCTATGTTCTTATTGATGATGTTCTATATAGAAAAGACTATTCTAGAATGTTTCTTAAATGTATTGATTCACTAGATCAAGGAAGAATTTTATTTGAGTTTCATGATGGATCTTGTGGAGGACATTTCAGTCCTAAAACTATAGTCTGGAAAATACTAAGGGCAGGCTATTATTGGCTTGATTTATTTAAGGATGCTCATGTTTGGGCTAGAAAATGTCAGAAATGTGCACTTTTTGCAGGTAAACAAAGGTTGGCAGCACTACCATTAAAACCAATTATGGTTGATCAGCCATTTGCTAAGTGGGGAATGGAATTTACTAGTCCTATCAATCCTAATTCTAGTGCAGGTCATAAATGGATTTTAACTACTACTGATTATTTTACAATATGGACCAAGGCTATTGCACTAAAGGAGGCTTATGGACCCGCTGTGTTAAAATTCTATGAAGATATTACAACTAGATTTGGAGTTCCTCAATCAATTATTTCTGACAATGCTATGACTTTTATTGGTTTATCTATTACAGAATGGGCTGTGAAGAATGAGATTTATTTAAACACTTCTTCAAACTATTATCCTCAGTGTAATGGTCTTGCAGAATCTACAAAAAAAAATCTAATCAGAATTATCAAAAAGACTCTACAAGAAAATAAGAGGGATTGGCATTCCAAATTGAAGGCAGCCTTGTGGCTGGATGGGATTACACCTAAACAGGTAATTGGGAATTCCCCTTATGTCCTAGTTTATGAAAAAGAAGCCAAATTGCCATTTTCCATTGAATTTCCAGCCTTGCAGCTAGCTGATCAAATGTTGTTGTTTAGGGAAGAAGATCCCCTTAAACTGAGGTATGCTGATTTATTACAGCTTGAAGAGGAAAGGAGAAAAGAATTGGATACAATGGAACTTAAGGAAGCACAAACTAAAAGATCATTTGATAAGAAAGCTAAGTTTAGAGAATTTAAAGAGGGAGATTTAGTACTCAAGTGGGATGTGCTAAAGAGTAGGCCAGGGCAACATGATAAATTTGATAATTTTTGGTCAGGCCCTTTTGTTATAACAGCCTATAAAGACAACAATGCTTTTCAGTTGTCTACAACTGAAAGGGAAGAATTGAAAATTCCAGTTAATGGAATACACCTCAAGCTTTGCTTTGAGGGTTAGGTTTGTTTCAGTTTTTCAAAATTCAATAAGTGTTGTCCAAGCACTAGGTTTTTAGGTTGCATTGTGTCTAGTTTAGATGCATTTTCATTTTCAAATAAAGGTTGCATTCATGGTTCAATTTTCCTAAATTCTGTTGCCCTATGATAAGCCTACAGGTCATGTCTAGCAGGCAGACATCCAGCAGAAGTCACCAAAATTGTTACTCAAAAATACAACATACAATACAATAAGCATAAGTAGGAAAAGGTTGCATTTGTTTGTCTGATTAACACTACCTTGCAGGTTTTGTTAGTTTACATTATTGCATTCATTCTAGATGTCATTATTGTACTCTAAGTATTGATCAAGTATTGCAAAATTTAAAATTCATCAATGATCATTACATTGTGCATTCATATTGAATGTAGTATACAAATGTCCTTTCTTGTTTCATATTTCAATTCAATATTTAGAGTACATTGCAGAATTGAAAAGAAAGATTGAAGTAGGGAATAGGGGTCCCATGCATTTCCTTGTCTTGTCTTTGAGTCTGCTGGTTGTTTGCTAGGTATCTGCATTTAGGTCTTCATCTTTCGCTCTCCATCTACATCTAGGTCTTTAGAGTCTCCATCTGCATTTAGGTCTTTAGGGTTTCCATCTGCATGAGAAAGAGAGAAAATGATTAGATCCTGATGGATCTAAGCAATACATGAGAATCAAATAACATACTATAGCAATCAAGTTTTCAATACTGCATCAATCTGGAAAATTAAATGAAATAAGGAAATGTACACTGACACTCACTGTAAGGTAGTGTTAAAGGGACTTGTTTCTGACATGAAACCTTTTACTACTAATGATCATTGTGGTGTATGATTGTCCTTTTTTATTAATTAGGTGTTTGAATTAAAGGGACTTAGTATGTTTCCAAAATGAGAAACCTTTTTCAGATAATGTATTTCATAATGATGTTATTTGAGAGCTTAACAGATTATCTTGCAGATAACAACTAATTGGTGTTCATATTCAGTTATTGTCATAGATGCGGATCAAGCTGGTTTGAATACAAAAGAATGCTACAAAAAAATGCCAATTATTGCCAAATTTCCAGTTCAAGATACAAATGGTGCTGCATAAATACTGGTACAAATATGTCCTTACTATTCCTAAATACATTTTCAAATCATAAACATATTTGTTGCTGAATACAAAAGAGTGCTTCAAGATTAAGCTATAAAATCATAAAGTGTTTACAGTTTGTTTTTATTGAGTGTCTCGAACCCATGTTCAAACCTTATTAGTTAAATACAACATACAATACAATAAGCATGGCTGAACTCATCATATATGGTTTGCAAAGTAGAGAGTTCACCAGTTCATCAAGTTTATAGATGTTGATTACACAAGGTTTTATTCATGTCAGCAAAAGAGAGTCAACAATTTGGATGCTCTATGTTATCACAGAATATGCTGAGGTAGATACTAAAATTGATAAAGTTGCAGTTGACAATAATTCAAAGTTCCATCAATGTGAGAAGTGTGTTGCTATGTCAATTTCAGAAAATGACCATAAGCTGCTTATTGGTGTTCCAGTTATCAAAATGTGAAGAGATTATTTTCTTTTAAGTAAACTAAAGAAATTATTTATAAACCAGTAACAGTCATGGTTTTAAGAATCAAATGAAATGACAATAGTTAAAACAGTGACTGTTACTGGTTTATAAACAAGTTTATATCTATGCTAGTCATAAGTGCTTCAAATGTGTTCACAGTTGTCAATAAAACTGTTGAGAACAATTTCGGGTTGACAAACTTTCAAACCTATATAGCGAAGAGAAATTAACAATCAAAACCAAGGTTGACATCATTAATAATAGTGGATACCGAGGATGAGCTCAAAGAAATGCATAGAGAATGGCAATGAAGAGATATAGTAACAGTGAATGCCAAGTAATAAGCAAGCTTGTGGTGTGTGCAAGATCAAGATGACACTAGTCACCCGATACCAATAGGTTCTGTTGGATATAAACTTAGCTCACGGGTTTTACCACAGTCACAACATGGTAGGCATTACACATGGTAAGTACCGCATATGGCATGTATATGTGGTGAACAAGTTTCGGGTTCATAAAGCTTCAAAGCCGCATATGCTTTCAGCAATAAACAACAGTTGAGCTCGAAGAAATGTTTGGAGCCCGTACTAAATAAAGCCATGTAAATATGGTGAACAAAAGATAAAAGTACATGAAGCCATGGAGCCGTGGTTACAAGTAGCAATAGAAACTGAAAGCTAATGAATAGTTCAACATAGATATAAACAATAGATGCCGTGAAGCATGATATGGGCTCGTGGCCATAAAAAGAGAACTCTCAGTGTATCCGAGTTCATGCAAGGTAAAAGAACAAGCTACAGTTTGACTGTTGAAGACAAAGACATAACTATGACTCATAAACCATGAGTATATCAAAAGAAATAGTCATAAATTCAAAGCAACAGTGAAACAAACATTTAACAAAGAGAACCCATGAATAATGCATGCTCGAACTTTGTATTTCATTGCAAAAAATCAACAGAGAGTTTGAAGAAGTAACTTACAGTTCACTGAATGAGAGAGGCAAGTAGTGTCGAGTTCTTTGTCAAAGATGCACACAAAGAAGTAGCAGAGAAAGCTCGAGTCCAGTAGCAGTCAAAGATTTTCACAGTCAAGCCGAGATCCTTCAGCATTTTAGGAAGCTTAGGGTTTCATTTTCCCTGAGATTTCTCTGAGAAGAATGAAGAGAACACAAATGCCAAGGAGAAAATGGAATAACTGTTTGGAGTCCACCAAGTAAAGCAATGCATTCAATGCATGACAGTGCCAGCAGAGCCTCAAAAACTGAAAACATGCCACCTTGCATCCTTATCCCATCATTCTTTGTATTGCATTGCAAGTGGATCGAAGGTCATGTCAACTTCTCCACTTTGTAATAGTTCACACTTAGATATTTTATCTAAGTTAGGAAGTAGAAGTTGGGAGATAGGGGTAGTATAATTAATATTAAATTTTTATTTAATATTAATTTCTTTTATAATTTTTGGCATTTTCTTTGCAAAAAGGATTTAATTCCTTATATTAGGCCAAGAATTTAGGGAAGATGCATGTTTTGAGGAACTTGGTTTAGTGGCACATTTTTAGGCGCGCTTTTAGGCTAAAATTGAGGAGCTTAGATTTTTGAATTTGAGGCTGGAGTTGGATATAAAATTGATTTTTGGATGATCAATTAAGGGTTGCAGATTTTGGAGAGAGGGCATATAGTGAACATATCATTCCTAGGTGCTTGGAAGGCCATTTTGTAATAATTTTGTTAGATTTTTGAAGAAATGAACCAAATTCTTTGACTCCTATTTTGTGTACTTGCTTTTCAATATCGAATCCTATTTCATCTTTTCTAGCAAGTGTCAAATTGTTTATTATCTAAAGGAAGTGAATGAAATTCTATTCCTTCTCAAGATAATCAACTGCCCCTAGGCCTTGTATGAGAAATGTATGTTGTTAATTGTCCAAGTTGTTTGTGGTAGAACCCTGGTAGCATGAATTTATTAACCTATATGTTGAGCAGAGATTCAAATTGTTAAAGTATTCATTTATGAGTCAGGATTGAAATTCATCTTTTTTGTGAAGTCTAAATTATTCATTGGTGTATCACCCTAATCATTTTAAGTTATAGTATTCTTTCCCTTTTCCCAACAATTTGCAGATCAGGAAAGTGATATTCCATATTTTATAGGAACCGGCCTAGAATCTAGAGATTCCTCTTCATTCATAGTCTACCCACAGCTAGAAGAGGTTTCCATTGTCAGGATAGAATTGTTGTTAGCTTTAATGCCTGATTTTAGGTAACAATTCTAAGCCTGAACAATTATCAAGCATACATTCATTCAAGATCTAGGATTTAGAAAGTGTAGATCCATTCAATCTTGAAGCAATCCTTGATTCTATAATACAAGCATACATACGAGAATCTTCACGGATTTGATTGATTACTACATCCATTCATGAAGGTTTTCATTGCAACGTGAATATACATTTATTTTGTTTATATTACTTTCCTTTATGAAATTTAAATTTTATTTCAAGGTTGATTCTTATATAGGGGTTTGACCAAGGGAAACCCCTTTCCATATCCTTTTCCCTTTCTTTTCTTTGTGTAGGAATGATTTTAGGAGTTGCGGAGCTGAATTCAGGAGTCTCAAAACCTATTACAGACCTAATGCAATTTTCATTGGATTTGAACCTGAAAGGACTAGGATGAATTTCATGACCTAGTCTAGAATGAGGTCAAATTTGAAAACCTTGTCCTACACTTTTTGGCTGAAATTTACACGATGGGAAGTTGAAGACATCAGAATCATGGATTTGGAGTTACACCTGATTCTGACATCTTCATGCTAGTCAAATTCAAATATGAAAGTCATTTTTCCTCTTATTTCTTCAAGGTAAGTTCATTCCTCCCATTTTCGTCTTGCACCTATTTTTGTAGATCATATATGATATCATACATTGTATTTTATCATAATATGAATTCATTTACATATCATCACACTATCATTAAAGGAATAAACCCAAATTCCCCACTCTCACCTAGATCTTGGATTAGAATCCCTTCATTTTTTGGGTTGTCCTAATAATATTTTGTTTGAGGGTGAGCCTTTGGGTATATTCCTAATGTTGTAATATACTTTGGTAAGTGGATCTTCATTCCTACCATCATTCACCAATTTTGTATTATAATATATATATATATATATATATATATATATATATATATATATATATATATATATATATATATATATATATATATATATATATATATATATGTGTGTGTGTGTGTGTGTGTGTGTGTGTGTGTGTGTGTGTGTGTGTGTGTGTGTGCGTGCATGTGCGCACGTGTCAAATTCTTACTTGAGACTTAAAGGAATGAAGTATTTTGCAAGGTAGTTATCCCAATTTTAAAAGTTATCACAAAAGGGGGCATTACACATGGTAGGACACCTTTCCATCAAACACCATATCACCTGTTTTGAGAATAAATTTCTTACTCACAAACCTTTCCATAATTATCTACGTCATCTTAAATTATATGTCCACAAGCACAAGATCAAATGATTTTTGAAAGATAGTGGAGTTGGTCTCAATATTTTTACATTGAAATTAGTTGAAGCATTGGGATTTTTTGAGGTTCATGTCAAATTTTCAAAGAGAATCATAATCATAGAATATGATGATGCATAAAATCCTTCCAAGGGCATCATCAAACTCCCTATTAGAATGAGAATAAGAGCCCATGTTCCAAGTGTTAGATCATGAACTCAAGTATAACAAGCTCCTTGGTTGACCATGGCTTCATGCCATGAATTTTTTTCCTTCCACCTACCACCAGTTCCTAAAATTTCCATGCAATGGTGTTTTATAATTGAGTAGAATGAGTGATTGAAGAATCTATATGGATGTATTGGTATGGTTTTCATTGATGTCAACTTGCTTCTGTTGTAATTTTTGGTTGATTTCTATATTTAGTGTTGAGTATATTCCTCCACATACTCTGTATGTTGATAATATGTTGATGATATTTTGTCATGGTGTTGAATACTCTTTGGAGATATCCATTTCAAGTCTTTATGGTTTAGAATGTGGTACAATGGATTTAGAAATTATCTTTGTTTATTTATGACTAATTGTGGTTTATTCATGAAATAAACACTTGAAATTTATCCACATAGCTATTTCTGATGGTGCACTTCTGGAAATGAGATATTAATGTCCTTAGTTTTATTCATTTTTGTTGGCATGATATTTTTAGCTCTAGAAACTTGGTTTCAAAGTGCGATGGTTTTTCTACTCTAGGTTTGGTCAACCTTGGGTGTTTACACATATTTATTTTGTCTTGGTTATTTCAAGAGGAAATATAACATGTATAATGATATTTTTGGTCCCAAACATAATGTGTGGTGGTCCACTTCTTATTCCTCCCCATCATGAAATTTTTTAATGTAGAATTATTTCAATTTGGTTTTGGCTAGTTTCCTGGTAGACTATGGAGACTTTTCAAGTTATAGATTGATATAAATAAAAAAAATCATCATGGACCAAGTGTGATTGTGAGAGTGGAAATTTTCATTTATGCAGCTTCCTATACAAGGGGGTACTTATGCAAAGAAGACATATGAAAGAGGATTTGTCTCTCTGATTGGTTACATTTCTACGATGAGTATCTAAGAACAGTGTGGGCATACACACATGATCTATTATAAGAGAGAATAATAGTGGATTGAGTTTGTGTTTCTTATCAGTGGTGGATTTATTCTCTTTTATCTTTCTTCTCTAATAGTGAGCCATCTCTCTTCAAATAGTGAGTCCTTTCACAACGAGCCCTTGACAGTGAGTCTTTCTCTATAAAAATAATCTTAACCGATGTCACCTTAACTAATGTTCTTATATTTTAGATTAATATTATCTATGGTTTTTCTCTTAACATGGGTTTTCACATAAATTTGGCGTCTCGAGTGTTTTATGGTTGTCATGCTTTCATGTTTTTATCTTCTTGTAATTAAGGTTTAAAGTAACTTTGGTGGAACTAATTTTTAGTGCTATTTAGTTTAAAAACAATTGGACAATGGATTCACCCCCCCCACCTCTTAGTTGTATTTCATATCCAATAATTTATATTAAAGTTGTTTCTCCTTGAAGAAGATCTTAACTACTTAAGGAGATCCTTATGACACATAAATTTGCACTACCTACTTTTGATGGAACAAACTATGGTTTTTGGAAAGAATGGATGTGAGGATATTTGATCTCTCTAAGTTACAAGACTTGTAAAACTATGGAAACTTAGTATGTAAAACTAAAAGGTGGACTAAACACTCAAAATGAGATTGAGGCATAGGAAGATAATGAAAGCAAAAGGTATGTTATTTTCAATGCTTTAACTAGATCTAAAATGACTAAGGTTGTATCTCAACAAAATGCTCATGATGCATGAGAAAAACTAAAAAATATATATGAAGGTAATGATATGGTAAAAAAAGATAAGATATAGAATGCAAATGTTAAATATGAAGGTATGAAAATGGAAGAAGAAGACACTATAACATCATACATGTAGAAGATTAATGATGTGGTAAATAAGATCAAAAGTCTTGACGGAACACCTGAAGAAAATGATGTATTGCAAAAGATACTCAAAACCCTCACCAAAGAATATAGTTCTAAGGTCTCTTATATTGAAGAAACCCACATTCTTAATTAGTACTCTAGAGAATAGATATATGCTACATTTCTTGTGTTTGAGATGAGAGAGTTTGGAACTACTAGTATAAAAATATAAACTACCTTTAAAGGTACAAAATTGGTGGAGAAAGCATATGATGAAGACAACATGAATGATATACAAGAAAAATCTGTAAGAGGAATCAAGAAAGGTATTGGAAAATATAGAGGTAAGTTACCCTTTAAATGCTTTCACTATGGAAAGAATAATCATTATGCTTCTAGATGTCTTGATAGAATCACAAAACAAAAGAACAAGGAGAGTAAAACAAAATTCAATAAGAAAGCTTACTATGTTAGAGAAGATGCATGCATTTTTGATGATGAATTAGATTATGAGGAAGATGATTAGTGCTTATTTCTAGCAATGAAAGGATATACTCCTACTATTATAGTGGTTAGTTCTCTAGAAGTAAAAGAAAAAGGTATGGATTCTAAGAACCCTACTTTATATATAAGAAGGAACATAGATGAATGGATCATTGATAGTGGATTCTCAAATCATATGAATGGTGATAAAATCTTGCAAAACTTGAAAAGCATGATGGATGATGTATTAAATCTGGAGGTGATGAAGGAGGAACAATGGTTGGAATGATAGAAATATAGAAACACCACACAATCGAGAGGGGTGGGGGGGTGAATCAATTGTGTCCTAACCACACAATATTTAACCAACTTGTAGAATTGAACCTTTAAACCATAGATATTAATTTTAAACATTAAAGCACATAATCATAACTCCACACAAACACATTACCACCAATATTTTTGATGTGGAAACCTTGTTAGGGGAAAAACCACGTGGGGATCAAATCCACTAGATGGTGTACTATGTTATAAGCATAATAACATGTTAAAGTTAATACAAGGGGAATGCACTTGCATTCAGGTGCAATACCTAGAGTTCACTACTCAATTAAGACAAGGGAAGGCTCGCTATCTTATAGATTAATTTGGACAACAATCTGCTAATTATGAACTTCTGGATAACATCTCCAACATACCTTTTTAGTCTCGATGAAGTAAACAATTCTCTGCCTCAATTAAAGATTCCACTCATACCTCTTCACATAGTCATCAATAGATCATGCTCACACACACACACACACACACACACCTTTTCACTTAAAAATGATTACATTCTTTTATACATTTCATCAATTTATTTCTACAAGGTTGAAAAAACACCTAATTACAAAATATTAATTTATTACATGTCAATATACAATGCAATCCATTGAATGTAGACTAAGACATAGAAATGATCCATAAAAACATCCTCAAACATGAAACGACTCCATAAATTATGCCATGATCCATTGTAACATGTTACACCAACCATGTTGGTCAAGAATGTTAAGAATATTAACATGCTTCCAGAAGATCGTTCAATGTGCTCACAAAAGTCACCAAAATATAACAAAATGAATAGAAAATGATCATAAGACATAAAAAAGAAACATGAAATACCTAAAAAACATCAACAACACCTCTGTCTCAGAATTCATAACCATCTCTACACTATTATCAAAAACAACAATCATTAAAATTTGTCACTCTAGAAACATAGCTTGTCTATGGACTAATCATGTCAAGGAAACAATTCCAAGTCCTAAAAAATCCATAGCCTTTTCATCTCTAAATAATGTCACACCGATCCAAATTCTACCATAATGTCTCTTCCTGAACACTTCCATAACATTAAAACACCAATCTCTGATAAACCATCCATAACTAACTCAAATCATACTATGAACCTCTATAACTTGACATGGATTAAGTACAAACATTCCTTAACACATCTATAACTTCACATCATCAGATTTGCAACACAGTAGCCTCACTGACCTAATCAATTCACTAAACATTCCTACAAAATCTCTATTTGCAAAGAATGCCAAATTATAAAATGGATGAGAACTTTCAAGGAAAAAGAACAATTCACTATTGGACTATTGGATTTAGTGCACACTAATCTATGCAAATCTACCAAAATTAGAAGTATACATGAGAAAGGTATTTCATTCTTTTAATTGATGATTATTTTAGGATGACTTGGGTTAATTTGTTAAGAGAAAAGTTTGAAGCAATAGAGAAGTTCAAAACATTTAAATCTATGGTTGAGAATGAAGTAGACAAAGTAATCAAATGTTTGAGATTTGATAGAGGAGAATTCACTTCATATGAGTTTAATACTTTTTATGAGAACCATGGAATTAGGAGACATTTTTCTAATCTTATAACATCACAAAAAAATGATGTAGTTGAGAGGATGAACTGTTGTCAATCAGGATTGCACCTTTAGATTTGATATGAATCTAACTATCCTGTTGAAACATGGAAACTCTCTCAGGTGGTGGGTTGTCCTAAAATGAGAGAATAATCTACAGAAGATAAGCCGGTTCCTAAGTACGCTCACCTAAAACTAAATGCGTATGTGGGAAAAGGGATGAGAAAAATATGAATACCTAAAAACTGAATGAGGTGATACACCAAGTGATTTGTATGTAACTTTAATTGAATCAACATGAATCACAGAAGACACTACTGGTTCTCATTACTCAGAGAAACATGCAATTACAAAAAATGATTCTATGCAAGGATCTTGAATCTTTTTATTTGAAAGGGAAACTAAGCTTCACCAATTTTCTACAAAAGAGTAAGGACACAAACAAAGACATGTAATAACAAGTATCAAGATTCAAATATGCAATATGAAATATATCTTGAATGAAGGATAACACAACATAAAAGTAAGAAATCCATAATATTGCACCCAAATCAATAAGAAGGAACCGCTGTATCAATATAATCAATGCTGAAAAATGTTTGCTACAAAATGCCCTTACAATTTTCTCACAAGTATGCAATCTGCCAAAAAATGTGAGCCAAAAGAAGGTCCTCAAAAAATGAGGTAAAAAATAATAATATAGGCCACAGATCTGGAAGGGTCGGATGCATGAGAAAAACCCATAAAATCAAGAGCTAAACAACCAGAAGCTAAAGTCTAAGTGCTCCTCTAACTCCACCAAGCCATGTCCAACTAAAAAACCACTTGAAACTACCCCAAAACTACTCCAAATCTTCAAAAATCATGCATAAACTGTGGGGGTCGGATATGAGGATAAATCCCACCAAAATAGGGATAAAACTGAAAGAAACTGTGAGAAAATTGCTGGAAAAGGTCCCCAAATTGATAACAACTAATAAGTAACTCCAAAGCAACCCCAACTAGACTCCAAAGTGCCATAAATGAGCCTCAACTGCCCTATAACTAATTATAAATAAAACATCTCTCTCTTGACTAAAACAAGACTTAAAACAACAACCCCAAAGCTATATATTTAATTACTAACATATTACGCAAAAAGTTTATATATATTTTCCCTAATTTTATTTAATTTATTTAATATCTTTTAAATAATAATTTTTATTTTTCCTTAATATTAAATATATTAAATAGAACTAAAAATAATCCTATTTGATATATTTAATATTAAGTAAAATTTTATTATTTAAAATATATTAAATAAATTAAATAGAATTAAAATCTAAGTTTTAAAAGTATACATTATACTATATTTCTCATTTAAATTTAATAGATAATTAACCTATCTATTAAATTTAAATTAGAGATAAGGTATAACATATACTTTTAAAATTTAAATTAAAGATGGAAAAATACCACATAAACCTTCATGTTTAAAGATGAAGTAAAAAACATAGTCGAGGGTTATCCTAGACATTTAATTTGATTTGAAGGAATGATGAAGTCCGACCTAGAACTTAGGGATTGAACCCTAAAAGGAAACCATTTGGCATTATGATTTTCTTCTGCTTGGGTGCCACTCTTTGCTAGGGTTTAGAACTTGCTTCAGTGATTTGATGCTGCCTTATTCTCTTCTAGCCATACTGCCGCCACTGTGAGGGTTTGAAGCACTAGCACAAAATGACTTCAGTCTGGTTGTTGCGACCAATGATCTTCAACACTGACACAGGTGGTTTGTTCTTTTCAATTCTCCTATTCATGCATTCTCTGTTCTATGAACATTGGGTCTTTCTTTAAATGTCATTCGATGAGAAACACATAATAATATGAAGTTTTATTGAAGCAAAAATAAAATTGTTTCCTTTGGTATTTGTCGTGAGATCTTGTAGATCTTCAGTGCTAGTTGTATTTCTTTAAAACTTTGGGACGCAACCTAGTGTAAATGTAGCTTTTCTTGGCTTGAAATCTAATTATTCCACCGATTATTTTTTTCTCCTTATCATAAGAAGGATTCTCTTCACCTTCTGGCTAGCCCCGATATAATATAAGCTTGGTTGGATCCTGGGACACCAACACTCCTCCTGTATCTTCCTCAAGTTTGAATGCAATCTCTTTAATGGAAGTCCCCTTGGCATGACCCTTCACTACAACTATTACAAGTGCATGGCTTTTGAAGTACGAACGGATAACCTTGGCAAGGCCAGATAAAACATTACTCTTTCCAACATGAAATCGAGCTTGCTTTTCCATATGTAGAGCTTGCCTCCTTAGTAAAAGTCTTAGCTTATTTGAGAGAGGCTCCACTCGATGAAAAATTTCAGGCATTTTTCTCTTTACATTCTTGTGCTCTAAAGCATCAATATTTGTTTTCTATGAGTCAGTTGTAGATTCTCCTATCTGCAAAATGGAAAAACTATCTTCCTTTTCACTATTGCTGTCATATTGGCCAAAGTATGTTGCATCATGTTCACTCATTGAGTTCTCAGGATCTATAGAATTCAATTCTTTAGTCAAATGCACTGTAATTTCTTCATCTCTTGAAGAGCACGCACAAACTAATTTTTTAGTTGACTACATGGATATTCTATCCTCGACTTCAGAGAGGTATGTGGTACGACCATCCAATTCTTTAGTCAACAGCTCGCTTGTATCTTCTTTATCTTCATCATTCTTCCTTAAAGGAAAATTTCACTTTGCTATCAAGTCTTCTAGCTACTGCAATCTTCTTGACTTTGGATGTTGCTTCTCTTATCTTCCTTTTCTCTTCACTATAGATCCATTGATTTCCAGCTCTAAAATATTGAGATTCTATATTTGATTCAATAGGTATAGCTTCGTCCTGGGAGAGAATTGGTGAGATTTCTTTTAACTGTTCAATTCCATACTTCTCTTGAAGAAATTTTTCCATTGCTTTCTTTTCTTCTAATACAACACCAATAGAAGGAAGAAAATATTTTCCCCTGTAGAAGACAATGAACTATCTGTCTCTTGAAAGCAAAGAACCTCCATCTCATTTGTGCACCATATGCCCTAGCCATATCTATACATGAGTCAAGACAATGTGCAAGGGCTGCAAGAAGCCCATCATTTATGATTACACAAACACATTGAAATCTCAATGGTTTAAGATTCCTCTATGATGCATTTACCACTGCCCTTAAAAAATAAAAAATGCTTGGCCAACTATGATATAGCTTGTATTTGTAATACCCCAAAAATGGGCTATAAGTTCATTAACCTCCTATATCGACATATCGAATGAAATCAACATCAAAGTCCTAACCAAAGGCACATTTGAACATTATCGAATCCTAATTGATTATCATAAATTCTGCATCGGGGAATATTCCTAGTAATATTCTTAATTATCCTAATTATCTTTGATTTAATGATTATTTGGCAATAAATCCAATTTATCCTAAAGTTTGATTAATTGAATATTCTCAATATTTAATTAATTAGATTTAATTCTGCCACTTAATTGTTTAATTGAAGTTAATTCTATTTATTCCTAAATTGTATTATTTAATTTTGACAATAAATCCAAAATCCTATGAATAATTGATTAAATTCTTATTTAATTAATTAAAGCAAATTGTCAATTTTTAATAATATTGTTTTTGAATAAAAGTTTGAAAAATAATTGATTAACCCATAAATCAATTATTTTATTTTGTAAAATCAGTTAAGTTGGAAATAAATCACTTTATTATTAAATTAATTCATAAATAAAACATACACAATCAAGAAAAGTAGACAACTATCAATTATCAATTGAATCTAAACTCTATTTTGAGTTGAACTCTGCTTTTGCATGTTTTTGTGAGTTAAATATCCTTTATTTAAAAATAACTCAAAAATCAACCTGAGTTATTTGAGTGATTTATGGCTTTTTTTTCATGCACCTCCAAAGCCCTAGATTTCTATAAATTAAGGCTTCAACTCTTCATTATCGATCCATCCATGAATTGCACACTCACGCTGCCGAATTGGAGATTGAAGAATCGATCTTGAGAATTTGAGTTGTTGTGAGATTTTCATTATTTTTGCATAGTATCCATATCATTTAGAATATTATTGTTAGATCATTTTAGCATATCAATTTTCATATTAGCATAGATTCATATCAAGCTTTCATTATCATAATTGCATAGAAAAACCAAAAAAAAGAAAAGATTAATTTGCATCTAATTCATATCTAGATTTTGTATTCAAATCCTTCATTTAGGTGTCATCAAGGTCACTGATCTCCGTACAATCTGAGAATACATACTCGCATCTACTAGAAGGCAGTAAATCATCTGGTAAATTAGTTTTTCATTTATTGCATGATTTCAATTTTAGCTAACTTCTAATGTTTTACTGAAGTGTTGTGTCTACAGATCAGGTACAAATTTCACACACACATTTCTGGCGCCCACCGTGGGGCCCTGAAATGGGTTTCCCTTCAAATTTTATCAATTTCTATCATTTTCTTGTCTTTTTCTATTCCCAACTATGATTTTTATTCTATGTCCGTACAATTTTTGTACGAGTTTTGTCAGAAACTCATACCAGGAGATACCCACTGTCGTACAACAGTTGATTTGATTAAGGATCGCACAAGCAAAAACCCACTATCATCTGGAAACTCAATTGTCGTGTGATCTGGTACCTAGTGTCGTACGAGTTTATGGACTATCATCTAGAAGGTAACCCACTGTCATATGAGTTTTGTGCCAGGGTTCAATTGTCATTTCACTTTTTCAGGCAGTTTGTCAGATTTCAACTAACAGCTAACCCTAACAATTGAAATTCTCTATTTTTGATTGATTTTCACTAGTTTTTGATTGGAAAAAGTGCAAGAATTGCTAAAAATAGGTAAGAATCTACTAAGCGCATTGCGAGGAATTCAAGTAACCTTCTCAGCTGATAACGTTTCAATTTGGATTAAAACAAACATCTTGCGTGTCTAGCTTGAGTGCCTTTCTCTTCCATATCACACATTTCATTTGGGCTCTAAAAATGAACATAGATTTGCTTTTAGCATCTTTGTTACACATAGTAAATAGGCCCTATGAACACTATTCATGGCTCTTGAGAGAGTGAGTTTCCAGTGAAACTCTTCTCAACGAAGGAACCCTTGTAGGTAGGGAGGATACTGAGGGAGTCTCACATTCCACTAGATCCATGTGTCTTTAACTTTTGACCGATGCATTCTCTCTCTAGAGAGGTTGATAGATCATAAGGGGTTGATGTCATAGATCTTTGTGAGATAATCTTGGTCTTAGCGTGTCAGATTTATCTGTTTGCTTTGTTTGGGTTAAAAGTGAAAAGGCTAGAGGATTATGCTCTACTCCCTTTTTGGGTAGTAACAGAAACTCAGATCCTAGAATCTGGAACCAGTCTCCATGTGGTATATCTTGTGAGTCACCTTTAGAGAGGGTTAACCGTAGTGGATATTCCCTTAATTGGGTCAACCACGTTGACAGAACCTCAAGCAGTAATAGCCATTTTCACCGTGGTAGTGACAATCACTATATAAATGTCCTGTTGGAAGAAATCTCCACAGGTGTGGTCTCTTGTTGGGCTGTCAGATCTCCCTAGCAGATCCTGAAGATTAAGTTCTCAAACTATGTCAAAACCCCGATGCACCTAGATTGGAGTTCGCCCTCTTGGATCATAAAAGTTGCAGAGTCAAACCATTACTAAAAACCCTAGTGAGGCCAAATTTTCATTTTCTAGGAATATGTGCATTATTGCAAAACTTTTGGGAACATACACAATTAGCACTTCTAAGGATTAGCATAAATAAGTCACTTGATTGTTCATGCACAAGGTTTCTTTTTCCCTTGTTCATTATTTTCAGACATGCTTGAAATCACTTGCTTGCTGTTTCGCGTGCTTGCTTATCTATTTGGTTATTGAAAATGAACAAATCTGTTACAATCCTCAAATCTGGACATTGAAATTTGCAAACAATCTGAAACTGAAAACTCAAAATTTGCAAAAAATTGAAGTAAAACACCTTTTTGGGGTCAACAGTCATTTTGTAAAGTCAAAAAGTCATACGACTTTTGGCTATTGTCATTTTAGAATCCCCAGATTGTTGTATGGTATGAGGTACATTATCGTACGAGTTTTGCTGCAGTCATTTTCAAAAATCAATTTCCCTTTTGTCAACTGTCGTACGAGCTTGTCAATTATTGTTTCATGCTATACCCACTATCGTATGAGCCTGCAGAGAGTCATTTGAGAAATTTCAAAAGTTATCAGAAAGTTGTCAGAACTATTAGAGACCTGGCTTTTCCAGCCCATTTCCAGAATTTGTCAAGCAAATCACTATGTCAGGAACAGAGCAGCAAATACTGAGAATCCAATCATTTTCCTAAAGTGGCCTTTTGAATCTAATTTAGCCTTCTGTTTAATCGATTTGAGTCTTTATCATCTTGTGTCAAAACCTTGTCATAACTATCAATCTTCAATCAATCATCAAAATGACTAAGTGTTGTGAACTCATGTTCGCTATCTTTTGGGAGTCTACCCATACATCCAGGGCACAATATCCCTCATCTACGTCTCATCTATGCTTCAATCAATCAAACCTTGACAAGGTTGCATCATCTGATCATCTTGATTCAATTCATTCTTCAGTTGTCTTCACCTTATTCTTTTGCTTCACCCAAGGTTAATGGTGGAAACTAGAGCTTCCTCTCACAAGAAATTGGGAGAAACACTTAACACTGGAGCTTTGTCTACTCATGTAGGTCCAACTCTTGAACAACTCTACAATTTTGGTCTTTACAAAGATGACGGTCTCGAAAAATTTCGATTAAAAAATGGTTATATTCCTCCATCAACTCATGGGGGTACTCAACAAACTCCACATCAATCTATCCCAGGTAAAAATCCCACCATGTCTCAAGCAGGGACAAACTTTGGCTCTCAAAGAGCTCAATCTCAACATGGTGTAGATCAAGAACCCACACCTGAAGAAATTGCTTAATATCAAAATGATGATAACTTCAAACGAATGATGAAGCATTTATTGAAAGAAGACAGAGAGGCATACTTTTTACAATTGGCTCATCAAGGAGATAAAATTCCTCCCAACTTTAATGTTGAAGATATCATTACACATGAGGAAGAAACTCCACTCACAGCTATGATGAAATAGATGCATGCCATGCAAGTCAAGCTTAATAACTTTGAGAAAGAAAAGGAACCCAAGGAGTTCTCCATGGAGGCCCTATGTCCTTTTCCATTTGACAAAGACTTGTACATGCCACCATTCCCAAAAAGAGTGGAGATGCCTAAGTATGATAAGTATGATGGACACTCAGATCCCCAAGATCATGTCAGAGAATTTTGTACACAATCTATGGAGTTCATGCATGAGCCAACCTATCTGATGCATCTCTTTCCTTGATCTCTAGGGGGAGCATCCATCTACTGGTTCTCTAGATTGCCTTCTACTATCAAAACTTTTGAGGAGTTGATCAAATTGTTCTATCAGTAATACTCCTACAATATTCAACATCTAGTCACCATGATCGATATCTGTAATCTCAAACAATATCTAGGGGAACCATTCCTGACATTTCTCAAGAGATGGAGGAAGAAATTCTCTCTATATGCTAGGCCTATTCCAGAAACTGAAAAACTAGAAATCTTCATAATAATCTTGTCCCAGAGATCAAATATCCTTTACAAATGCAAGATCATACATCTTTTGATAAGATGGTAGACAATGCGATCAAAATTGAAAAAGTACTTGTGAAAAAAGGAGAAATCACACTTCAAAAAGACAAGTACGAATCAGGATCCAGTTCTAAAGACAAGAATAAAAAATGGAACAAGAATAAGGGCATTGTCACAGATGGTGTTGTTGATACTATCCGTACTCCATCAAAGGCACCATCTTTCAATCTAACTATTGGTACCCAAGCCATAAAAGCTTCAGAACAAAAGGCACCTGAATCATCTCAAAAGAAGCCAGAGTATAAGAAGTGGTCAGCTGATAATAAATGAATGTTCACTCCTCTTGGAGAATCTTTAGAATTAGGTATGAGAACTCTACTGGCCAATAACATCATCTCTTTGCCTAAGATCTGACCATTTGATTCTGAGCCTAAACCAAAATGGTGGAGAGAGAACAAATTCTGTGATTTCCATCGGGGTAAAGGTCACAAAACTAATAACTACTTACGCTTGAAACATACTATTCAAGATCTGATTGATAAGGGAGATATCACCATTGAAAATCATAAGAGCAATAATGATCATACAACATTCACAAAATCATTTTCAAAACATGGTTAAGAAGTTTCATCTTCTCAACCTAATATGGGGGCAAAGGTCAATTATTCTTACCCTGGAAATAATGCTGTTATCAATATGGTTGAACCTTGTCTCTATGAACATTGCAATGTCATCACAATTGTACGAAGAGATAGAGATCATTCTTCAGCTAACTCAGTTACTTGATCACAAGCTCAGGCACATCTGAATGGACAAATCCTAGATTCATCAAATGTCCCTAAGATGCCCTTCAATCTTTCTTCCGCTTCCAAACAGAAGGCTACTTCTAAATCTTCCAATCCTAAAGATACAAGGTCAACATCTTATAACATTGTTCAACAACTCCAACACACTAATGCAAAAATCTCCATGTTTGAGTTGCTTCGAATATCTCTAGCTCATAGAGCCATTTTAGATAAAGCTTTGCTCGGATCCAATGTTCTTGATGACCTTGATTTAGACAGGTTCCAGACTATGGTTGGACATCTTACGTCTCCGTAGTATATATCCTTTTTAGAGGAAGATGAAAAATCCTTGAGTCACCGGCATAACCAGCCCTTGCATATAGAAGTCTTGATCCAGAACCGTAGAGTCAAACATGTGTTGATAGATGGAGGCACTGGCCTAAACATTTGTTCTTACAACTTGATCACACAATTGGGATTTTCAGAATTGGCTATTGATCCTAGAAAGAAAATAACTATCAAAGCCTATGATGAACAAGAAATATCTTCTAAAGGCACCATTGTCTTACCTATCAGGGTAGGTCCAGTTATCAGAGATACTATATGTCAAGTTCTTGATCTACCTTTGGCTTACAACATTCTTCTAGGGAGACCATGGATACATGAGATGAAAGCTATTCCTTCTACATTTCACCAATGCTTGAAATTTCCTTATGAAGGAGTAGAGGTCACTATTCCAGCAGACATATCCACCACTTGCAATACATTGAAGGAAAGTGCAGATAAGCTTGTGCCTAATAACAAATAATCTTCCATTGAACCAACTAAAGAAGCATCCACATCTAAAATGGAAGATCTTGCAAAAGAGGTTAATATCAAAGAAAATAGTATGGGAGAATATACTATGGAGCCAGTCTTATCTTTGACATCTCTCCCTATCTCACCTAAGTCTTATGGACAATCTTTGAAACAATCCAAACCAGATTCTAAAGAACCTCTTGAGGCATATAAAAAGAATTTTGTAGCAGAACAAGTCTCCAAGAAAGAATTTGAAGAGGATGAAGCTGTGCTTGCATGGCTATACAAAGATGAATCTGAATCCCATGATATTCAAACTAACTCAGCAGTACCAAAAGATCCTTCTAAGTCATATGGCCCAAGAGATAAATTGAAAGCTAAGATGGGATATCTAGGTAAAGGACCTCTAGGAGTTAGAGGAAAAGGTCTTGAGGCACCTCTCCCACATACTGGTAGAGAAAATAAAGACAAAGTTGGCCTAGGATTTAAAAAGAAAGCCTTTCACCTCAAAGGTACTTGTTCTCATGTCATAGAGTAGATCGCACCAGGAGAACCTCTTCTTAAGAAAGAAGAAATAGAACCATCAGATAGTGATTCAGATAGCTCAGAACTCATCCCCTATGAAAAATTTCCTAAAGAGATCAAAGACCTTCTTGATGATAAAGATGATCCAATCAAAAGAATTAATGTAGTAGAAACACAAGAACCTACTATCAATCAAGAGATAGTTGCAACACAAGAACCAGCTAATCTTGAAAACAATCAAGAAGAGGAAAGTGGTAGTTATTCTGAGATAGATTCTCATGAGTATGAATTCAAATCAGAATCTGAGGGTAACCCTTCGTGGGGTATTCATCTTGACTTTACTCATGTCCTTAGATTTCCTAGAGGCATAGATGAAGAATTTAATGACTATGAATGGGGAGCCATTCCAGAAGAAGATGAGCTTATTACAGAGAAACATGTTGATGTTATTCACCAATATGCACCTGAACCCAATGTAAGTCTAGAGTGAAATGATGAACCTATCGAGTCTGATCCACCTATGGCTGAATTGGACTCCCACAATGACCTTGAGAATATTCACAAATTGAATGTCTTAAGTTGTAATATCACCTTTAAAATTGAGCATCGGGTTAGGACCAATGATGACAGATCCATATCTGTAAACACTATCTCCCAATCTTTCCCCACTTTGACTATCCAATATCCAGAACTTATTGATCAAACCTCCACGAATCCGAGCCATAGTATTTATACCTTCCCAAATGACTATGCCCTTGCTTGCTACCTCAATGCAGTTGAGCCTATGAGTACTTCCATCAGTGAACTGAGCATTAGCATGATGGAGTCAGACATCAAGTATCTTAGTCAGAAAAATAAGAATAAAAAGAAAATGAAAAAGAGTTCTGAGGGTGAAAACCACTTTGTGGCAGTCTCAGAACCTACAAAAGTAAAAATAAAAGACGTATTCGAAGGTGAAAACCTCTCTGAGGTGCCTAAGGATGAGATATTTGATGTCCTTCCGAGTCATTTACAGGATAGATCTCCAGTTCTAATTGAGCCCACTCAATCTACCAACTTGGGAACAACAAAAGAGCCACAGTTGATTCATGTAGCACAATATTTATCAGAAGAAGAGAAGCAAAAATTTACAACATTCCTAACAGAGAAGAAGATCAACTTTGCATGGAAATATTTAGATATGCCAGGGTTGGATCCCAATCTTATAATGCATCATTTATCTATAGCTCCAAATGTCAAACCTGTTAAGCAAAAGTTAAGAAATATGCATCCTCATGTTGCACTCTTGGTAAAAGCTGAATTAGAGAAGCTCCTGAAAGCCAGATTCATCTGAGTTATTGGCTATGCAGAGTGGATCTCTAATATTGTACCTATTTCAAAACCAGATAAATCAATCAGAGTATGCACAGACTTTAGAGATGTAAATAGAGCATGCCCTAAGGATGATTTTCCACTGCCTAACATTGATATGATAGTGGACATGATTGTGGGCTTTGAGATGTATTCTTTAATGGATGGTTTTTTTGGATATAATCAAATAAAAATTGCTCCAGAAGATCAAGAGAAAACTGCTTTCACATGTGCATGGGGTACCTTTTGTTGGAATGTCATGCCATTTGGGCTTAAAAATGTTGGCGCTACATATCAAAGAGCCATGACATCTATTTTTCATGACATGATGCATAGGACTATGGAGGATTATGTTGATGATAATTTAGAAAAATCTATGATTAGGGCTACACATCTAGATGACTTGAGCAAGATACTAGACAGAATGGAAACATTTAGTCTCAGACTAAATCCTAAGAAGTGTGCTTTTGGTGTCACTTCTGGAAAGCTCTTAGGATACATCATTTCAAAGAAGGGCATTGAAGTTGATCAAGCTAAAGTAAAGGCTATCATGGAAATGCAACCTCCAAAGAATATTAGTCAAATGAGGACATTTCAAGGAAGAGTTCAATCTATCAGAAGATTTATATCACAACTAGCAGACATATCACAACCTTTTACAAAAACATTACATAAAGGTGTGACCTTTTCATGGAATGAAGAATGTGAGAAGAAATTTGACCATATCAAACAATAATTATCAAATCCTCCTATTTTGATGCCTCCTATGCATGGGAAGCCATTGATCTTATATGTCTTTGCTATAGATACATCACTGGGGGCATTGCTAGCACAACATGATGAGAACAAAAAGGAAAGAGCTATATACTATATCAGTAGGAAATTGGTTGCATATGAGAAGAACTATTCAATGATTGAGAAAGCTTGTCTAGCTGTGATCTTTGCATCACAGAAACTGAGACACTACATGTTAGCTCATACCACACATTTGGTAGCTAAAATTGATCCACTAAAATATCTACTAAGAAAAGCTTCCCTCACAAGTAGATTAGCCAAATGGGTCATGCTCTTAAGTGAATTTGACATTGAATATGTGGAAAGAAAAGCTATAAAGGGATAGGTTATTGCTGATCAATTAGTAGATGCACCTATGATTGATGATACACCAATGCAAATTGAATTTCCAGATTCCTCTATTATGACTCTTTCTTCTAGAGAATGGCAGTTATTCTTTGATGGCTCCTATACACAGAATGGATCAGGAGCAGGCATATTGTTCATAACTCCTCAAGGATACTCAATACCAAAAGCATTTAGATTAAAGTTCCCTTGCACAAACAATATTGCTGAATATGAAGCCCTTTTGAATGGTATGAAAATAGCGATTGAATGGAGGGTAACATAACTACACATTCATGGAGACTCACAACTTGTTATCCGTCAAGTCAATGATGTGTACCAAACTAAGGATGAAAAGCTCATTCCTTACAAGAGAATGGTAGATGATCTCAAGAAGTATTTCCTATCTATCACATTTGAGCAAATTCCTAGAACAAAGAACAAGGCTACCGATGCAATGGAAATACTATCTACTTTATTACAGCAGCCTGAACATGAGCTATGCTACGAGTACCTAGTGGAAGCACTATCTTATCCTGCATATGATTCCCCTGAAACTTGCATGATCTGCACTGTTGTTGGTCATGATTCATCTAGATGCAAAAACCTATTTTCCTATCTCCAAGACCAAATCATTCCCGATACCTTCAACCGCCATGAAAAGAGATACCTTATCTGTAATGCATCCTGATATGTCATCATTGGTCATGATTTGTACAAATGAGGTCTAGATGGTACACTACTTAGATGTTTAGAACGGGAAGAGTCTCAATGTGCATTAGAGGAAGTCCATGATGGTATTTGTGGGTCACACTCGAATAGTTTAACACTAGCTTGAAAACTTATTAGGGCTGGGTACTATTGGCTTGAAATGGAGAAAGAGTCTAGCAAGTTTGCTAAGAATTGTCAAAAATGCCAAGTGCATGGCAACTTAATTCATGCTCTAGGGAGAGATCTCATTCCCTTTACTACACAATGGCCTTTTCACCAATGGGCATTTGATCTTGTAGGAGCTATACATCCTCATTCTTATAATGGACACACCCATATAATCACAACTATAGATTATTTTACAAAATGGGTAGAAGCAATCCCTTTGACACAAGCAACTAGAAAGTAAATATCTATGTTCATATTGAACTATATCATATGCAGATATGGGATACCATATTCCATAATCACAGATAATGGTGGACAATTCAAGAACAAAGACCTAGATGATCTATGTGCCAAATTTAAGATCACACAACATTGGTCTTCTATCTACTATCCTCAAGGGAATGGACAAGCAGAGGCTTCTAACAAGAATCTATTGAAAATCTTACACCGTACAATCAACAAAATAGGAAGAGATTGGCATCTAATGATCAATCTAGCTCTCTGGGCCTACAAAACAAGTATCAGAACACCTACTGGGGCTACACCTTTCACTTTAGTTTATGGGTCTGAAGTGGTACTGCCTATTGAGGTTGAAATTCCATCACTAAGAATCAGAATGCATGGTCTAGTAATTGATGACGACTATAAAGTGTCTAGGTTGCAAGAACTTGAACTACTAGATGAGAAGCAGCATATGATCATCTCAGAGTGTATCAGAAAAGAATGTCTAGAGGCTACAACAAGAAAGTCAGACATAGAGAATTTCAAGTTTGTGATCTAGTCTTGAGAGAGAATCCTAAAAATCAATCACATCGAGAACGCAAGGGGAAGTTTGAATCCAACTGGCTGGGTCCCTTTGTAATCACTGCTACTTTTGGCTCTGGTACCTATCAAATCTCAATGACTGAAGGAGAACAACTCTGAGAACCAATCAACGTTCTCCATCTGAAAAAATTCTAAGCCTAAGGCATTCAGTCTATGGTAAAATGTCTTGAAAAAATTTTAAAAATTTGAAAATGTCCTAAAAAAATGAACATCTTAGTGAAAACCTAGCAATAGGTGCCTTGATGATTCACAAAAAAAGTAAAAAATATCAAAAGTACAAAAAAATTAAAAAAATGAAAAATACAAAAAATGAGAAAAAGAAAAAGTGCCTTGGTGAAAACCTGGAAATAGGCGCCTTGGTAGCAAAAATAGAATCTCTGCTAAGATGGTGAAAACCTGGCAAACGGGCGCCACTTGTTTCAATACGCTCCATCTATCAGTGCAATCTTGGTCTTTCCTAGCTTTCAGTCTTGCTTTAGTTTGTACATATCTCTCAGTTTGTTTTTGCATTCTTATTTTCAATAAGTTAGTTTGTACGCCAATAAGCTCAAGCGTCGGTATCCTATCAATGTTAGAACACTTGGGGGCACTCAATGTCATGTCCTATGGCCTCTTATGTATCTTAGACGTATCGTATCCAATCAAGGTCCTTTGAAGCTTCAATCGAGTCAGTCAGTCAGTCAGTCTTGTCTCTAGAAAAGGATTTTGCATCAACAACAACACAATCAAACATCAAACTAAAAACAATATGTGCTTTTACATGCTTTTGTCTCCTTGTATGCTTACTGATTCACATTGAGATTTTTTCATATTGTGTTCCCACAAGCTCTTCGATGATGTCCTTTATAGGATTTAGAGAGTGATGACTGGAGGCATAATCTTTTCTTTATTTTCTACTTGTATGTGAAAATCTAACAACTTTGGAAATTCTGGATTGAAATGGTGTCCGACTGTAAGAGCCTCTATCTTGAATTGGATGGCCATGCATACCTCGACCATTGATACTCAAAAAATTCAAGGAAGTTTGATCTAACTACTATCTTTTTAAGTGAGTTCTTTCTCCTACTGTGAAATGTGATCTTACCTAAGGATGTGAATGATAAAGGGTCACTACGGGTAATTCACATTGGATTTAGAATAATCTCTTGACTGCTTGATGTGTTTGTACCACAAGGCATATTTTGGTCATCACGACATCTATGTTTTGATGCTTATACAAATTGCTATATCAAAATGGACATGATATTCAAATCATCCTGACATTTATGCCTTGGTGCTTATATCTAATCCGACATTCCGAAAACAAATTCAATATTCATATGTCTATGGTTTCATAACTAGTGGGCATTGTATTGATTTATCCGGTTACCTAAAAATTCAATGATGAGAATGACCGACACATGATCAGTGACTAGGTCCTAGGTCTTAGGTTGCATTTCATATTGCATGTCATTTTGCATGTTTGCATGATCTCACAATGACTCAACAAACTTCAATGCTTAAGCAATTCTTCAAATATCTCTTCAAATCTAACAAGAGCTGAAACTTGACTCGAAAGTCTCTTCATAGACTTGCAAGCAATATCCTCCTGGGTTAAACATCCTTTTTGACATAAGATTGAGTACTTTTCTTCATCAATACTTGAAAAACATATCATGTGAATTGCTGCATTTACATATCATAATCATTTGTTGCATTACAATTCATCCATGTGCATAAGCATACATCATCCATACATATTTCTATAATCAAATACATTTGCATAACATCCATACATTTGAAAGAAATCATTGCATTGCATTTATCCATACATACATTCTACTCTATTCATAGCATAAGCATCACATGATATCATCATAAATCAAAACATGACAAGTACATATGAAGTCACAACCAAAATATCGATCTCATATATATCAAAAATCTTTAACTAGTCAGGGGTGCACTACTGACACAATATACAAAAGAATAAGCTTAGCTGAGCTATCAAAATCAGTATAGTATATCAATGATCACAAAGAGTACAGTATATTAGAATCAACAGATCAAAAATGTCAGAACATATCACATATCAATCAGCTATCAGCATGATCCTCTGCATCTAGTGGAGGAGGAGGTGGTGCATCTGGCACTGGCTCTGCCCTGGGTGCCCTAGCTTCCTCTGATGCCATCATGTATTGGGAATATGTAGGAACTCTCTGAGCCAATGGAACTGTAGTATAATATGCTGATACATAGTAGGTTGATCTAGAGGTCTGATGGATCACCTCTGCCTATAATCTCTATACCTCCGCACGCGCCTCAGTCCACTATCTATCTGCCTCTATGTATCGCTCCTCCCATCGAGCACTGCACACCTTCAAGTCCCTAACCTATGCACTAAGCCATTTTCTAGTATCCTGTGGAGTGGGAGCAGTAGGATCAACATCTGGCATGTCCATATCTGGGGCAACCCACTCAGTTGTCTCTGCCCTCTGCGCCTTATGGCGTTTGACCTCAGAACCTAAATCTAAACTAGTATCCCCCTTTGTGAAATCCACACCACCACCTACCACCTACTCAGTTGCAAGTACCTCATCTGCTGAACCAACTCCACCTAATGTACCACCATCTCCTCTAGTCAGTTTGTGAGAACCGAAAGATCTGCCTACTGTGGAACTAGTGGGATGAGGGGCCCTCATTTGTCCTGATGGTCTCTATGGTGGAGCCATCGCTCTGGGTCTCGGAGGTGTGGGGTGTATGATAGGAGCCTGTGTAGGTCTGGGACCTTGTCCCATTAGAGCACCAGTAACATCCATCACCTCCTCCATGGAGGGTATCATCTCAGTAGGATCAGAAAATTTGTGAATGGGGTGATCAACAAGCCATGAGATGAATCCGTCAGTAACACCAGCATCCAGTACATCTACTCTGTACTCCCAGTCCCTGCCAACAATCGCATTGTACTCCTGTGAACACAAAGCATAAGAGAGCCTCTATGTCCACCCCAGTCCAATCTCATGCCCTATCCATGCATATGTCGCGTAATCCTCTAGGGCATCCTGAATACGTCCATACTGCCACCAAACCCTAGTAATCAAAAACCTCTCTATGGTGGAGGAGGACCTCCCAATTAGTACACGGCTCTAGAAGAAATAGCTAAACTGCTCTCAAGAAGTAGGCCAAGGCTCAATGGCTACATACGGTCTCCAGTGAACAAAAGTCATGTCATTGAGGCATCACCTCTAGTACTCTACATGACCCATCCGCACTTGTGTAACGTATCCAGCGTAAACATATATAACTGGCTCCTATGGATGCCACTATGTTTGATGCATTGGTCTCACAACTGGGATGTGCTCCCACGCCCATATCTGCAATACTAGGGCTCCCGCTGTAAATGATCTACTATTGTGATACACGATCTCGTGCATCTTTGAAAACATGTGTGCAAGAAGGCATTGGCCCCATGCCAACTCAGAGGGAGTGGCCATCAAACGTGCTACCATGGGTGCCCAGCCCATCAGAAGACCATTTTGTTGACGGTCAGACATGATAATACCACCAATCATCCCGACAATGATGCACTCCAGTCGGTGTGTCTATCCATATCTCTGGACTAAGGTCTCCCAAGAAATGGAGGCCGTCATCTGGGTATCATATCTGAAGAGATGTCTAAAAGCTAAAACACCTGAGTTCCCTGAACTCACATACTCTGGTCTCCTAGCAGCATGAAAAGGAATCCACAGTATCCGATACACATCCTCAGGGGTAACAATGATCTCCCCTGTCGGCAAGTGGAAAGTCTGGGTCTCTGAGTGAAACCTCTCAATCAATGTAGTCAATAAACCATGATTTACCATAATCTTGGGTAAATGTATCAAGTGCTCGAATCCACAAGAAGCAAGCTGGACCCTCATGGGGTCTGGCAAGGAGACAAATAATCTCTGAGTAGTAGGATGAGAGATCTGTACATGTACATCTGGATATACGACCTACACAGCACAGAAATAGGGAATCCTATCAGTAATTGGGTCACATAATAGGTTACAAGGACAAAAATGGGGCAGTTCAGTATTTCAGAAGGTAGGTTAACAGGTCAGCAATCAGGCTAAGAGATCTGAAACATAAAAAAATTGACCTAATACTGAGTTTTAAGCTCAATGTTTTTCATACGACAACTCAGACTGGCATGAAAAGTTGTACGACTTTCCACATCATACCAAATGACAAACCGTAGTAGCACAACAAAGCATCCCTCATCATACGAGTTATGAGGGACTCGACGGAATGTCATACGACTCATGGGTCCCTCTGATATGAGTCATGGGGACTTATCAGACGACAACGTAGCTACTCTTGAAAAGTCATACGAGTCCTGCTGGGGACTCGTATGAGTTTCCGTGCATGCAAAATTCAAAAATGGAAAAGTCATATGAAAATTGCTAAAATCCTATAAAACATGGAAAAATTGACATTTTAGCAAAGCACAGAGGTCCACCTACCGGATGTCCGTACTGTCGAGGTCTCTGGTGTCTCCGGTTGTGCTCAAATCAGTGTGAACTCACAGGTACCTTCGGTTCTGCTACTTTATCTGCCATTTTGCTCAGAGGGCTCCACAAAGATTTCTAAAGTCAAAAGGTTGAAATGAATTGAAAATGACCCTTCCGGCCTTTATATAGCTTTTGACCTAATTTTCAAAAGTGCTCCATTTTTCATGAAAATTGCACCCTTGGCTAATTTCAATGCTCTGAATCCATTTTTGGGATCAAAATTCAAATATGAGATCATTTACTATGTCAAAATTGTGATTTAAATTTTTTGGACACAGGACGGTTTACTGCTTGCACAATCGACCTTCCATCATCATTGAAATCTAGAATTTAACTTAACTGATTATCTTACATCAAACTATCAAAATTTCAACTTGGTCAACTATGGTCAACTCATGGTTTAACCTAGTCAAACTTGGTCTTCTGGACCTCCAAACGATGCAGAATGCATTCTCAAATGTGTTTAACCACTTCTCAAATCAATTAACATGCTTCTGAACCATATCACGCTGACGTTTCTTGTCAGATTTCAATTTCAATCCTGAAGGGGGCATGGTATTGCACATCATTCAAAGTCTGTAAATCTAAATCTGAAATCATATCTTTATGGAAATCATATCTTTCCTCAGTAATTGAGACAAACAACCACGTCTAGTTGTTCATTCATCAAAAGACCTCATCGCTCGGGGAAAATCAATCATCACTCGGGGCATATCAGATTCATCGAGATCCATATCAATCTGGTATTCTCTTAATCTTGTAAATTGTATCAATTTTTGCAACTATCGGTTCAATTGTGTTATTTCCTTGGTTCTTCAGAAACTAAAGGGTTCAGATGTGATACCAATGTGATTCTTATCGACAATCAGGTCTGGAATCGGTCACTCACTTCTTCGCAATCATAAGGTTCAGAATCAGGTGTTTTGACACTTTTTCACAATCATCGGTTCATTTGCTGTTATAGTTAACATTGTCTTTGGTCATTCAGGACCTATTATCTTCATATCAATTTCAATCAGTTTTCATATCAATATCAATTTCAAACATCAGTTTCAACATCATACACAGACTGTCTTTAAAACACTGCGCTTCGCACAACAATTCAAAGAGGGGAAAAATGTAATACCACAAAAATGGGCTATAAGTTTATTAACCTCCTATATCGACATATCAAACGAAATCGACATCAAAGTCCTAACCAAAGGCACATTTGAACATTATCGAATCCTAATTGATTATCATAAATTCTGCATCAGGGAATATTCCTAGTAATATTCCTAATTATCTTAATTATCTTTGATTTAATGATTATTTGGCGATAAATCCGATTTATCCTAAAGTTTGATTAATTGAATATTCTCAATATTTAATTAATTAGATTTAATTCTGCCACTTAATTGTTTAATTGAAGTTAATTCTATTTATTCCTAAATTGTATTATTTAATTTTGACAATAAATCCAAAATCCTATGAATAATTGATTAAATTCTTATTTAATTAATTAAAGCAAATTGTCAATTTTTAATAATATTATTTTTGAATAAAAGTTTGAAAAATAATTGATTAACCCATAAATCAATTGTTTTATTTTTTAAAATCAATTAAGTTGGAAATAAATCACTTTATTATTAAATTAATTCATAAATAAAACATGCACAATCAAGAAAAGCAGACAACTATCAATTATCAATTGAATTTAAACTCTATTTTGAGTTGAACTCTGCTTTTGCATGTTTTTGTGAGTTAAATATCTTTTATTTAAAAATAACTCAAAAATCAACCTGAGTTATTTGAGTGATTTATGGCTTTTTTTTCATGCACCTCCAAAGCCCTAGATTTCTATAAATTAAGGTTTCAGCTCTTCATTATTGATCCATCCACGAATTGCACACTCGCGCTGCCGAATTAGAGATTGAAGAATTGATCTTGAGAATTCGAGTTGTTGTGAGATTTTAATTGTTTTTGCATAGTATCCATATCATTTAGAATATTATTGTTAGATCATTTTAGCATATCAATTTTCATATTAGCATAGATTCATATCAAGCTTTTATTATCATAATTGCACAGAAAAACCAAAAAAAGAAGAAGATTAATTTGCATCTAATTCATATCTAGATTTTGCATTCAAATCCTTCGTTTAGGTGTCGTCAAGGTCACTGATCTCCGTACAATCTGAGAATACATACTCGTATCTACTACAAGGCAGTAAATCGCCTGGTTAGTTTAGTTTTTCATTTATTGCACGATTTCGATTTTAGCTAACCTCTAATGTTTTGCTGAAGTGTTGTGTCTACAGATCAGGTACAAATTTCACACACACAGTATCCATGCCTCTCTAGAACATGCAATAAAATCTTCAGTGCACTAGCATAAACTTTAGAATTTTGAATATGGTACAAAGATGTTAGGGGTAGAATAACTGTACATTCAAAAGCTTTGGGTTCTGGATTTAATTCATGTGCAACAATCTCAGATTTAGAATCATTCCTTATGTTGGTAACTTTTGAATTTAACTCATACTGATCATATTTGTTTCCCTTTGAACTCGAGAGTTTGAATTTTCCAATTTTCTCATGGAGTAATCTCTTGAACTTTGCACTTAATGTAGATTAATTGGAAATTGAAACTTATATGATAATCTGAATATCTGAAGGCATTAAGTGCTAAGTACACTTATAGTCTCATAGAACCTGTTTATTATCTGCTATTTTGACCCTTGGAAATTAGTGATGCTATTTAGTAATGTCTTGTATACCTTGTAGCTCCTCATGCTAATACATTCAACACTTAGAAAGTATGTTGTTTTACTGTTTGCAATGTAAATGATTGATCTTTTCTTGTAGCTTTAAAAAAATTGCACATTTCCTTTGATTTGAGTACTCTTATTTGTTGTCACACTTTTATAGATGATAATTTATCTTCAGAAAATAAAGATTATTCATTATGTAATATCAATGCAAAAGTTTGACATGCCATAATTTCTTTCTCCTTGTAATGGCAGCCCTACTGTCATTATTTTTCATTGATATTTTAGTCAAGCAATCTCCCCTCTTTACCTGAACAAATTTTACTATAGAAATCTAAAAACCTTGAGATTAATTGAAACCCTTATGTAGCACTGCATGATTGATTTATTGGGCTAAAAGGTTTCATGACTAAGGTCATGTCCCTTCAACAACCATTCTTCAATCTCTCCTTAGATTCTATTGAAAGGTTTCATACTTGAAACTTGTGTGTGTCCCTTCAAAAATCTCCTCAAACCTTCAGTCTTTGCCTCTTCTTGATTTGATAAGAAGGTTTCATGCTTGTAGCTTATACCTGTCCCTTCTATGATCTCCTCAGTTTCTTCAATCAACTACCTTAGTTCAACTAGAAGGTCTCATACCTGTAACTTATGTATGTCCCCTCAACAGTCTCCCCAAAATATTCATACCTATATCTGCATATAACACAAACATTGTTAAGAAATAAAGTAGTTCTGGTGATGTAATCATTCCTTCCAACAACTCCTCTTTATTACATTCTGATTTACATTTCTGCAAATGTATGGAAGTAGATAGCTAGAATGATAGATTAGCCTCTTCCATTGCTCAATTCGCGTGAACTCTCTCTCTCTCTCTCTCTCTCTTCTATTTATAGGAAAATTTCAGATGCGGGATCCAGATTGCAACATTACTTGACCCTCCATGAAAATACCAGGCAATGGGGGGCCTAACCCTATCCTTTCCGTGCTTACTTTTTACATTTATTGAAATGTAATTAAGATTTGATTTATGCATTTAAGACTCAAATGCATGCTTGCATTAGCCCAAGCCACGAGATGTGTGGTTGCATTATGAATGCATTTTCATGATTGTATATCTCTTTATTGATAAAAGAGCCTTTGTTTATCTGAAAATGCATGTTCAATTTATATTTTTTAGAGCAACCACTGCTTGTGTGGATAATGCCATTATTGTACTTATGTTATCTGAAATGAATAAAGATTTTCTTTCTGTTTGAACTCAAATGTTTATATTTTGCAAAAAATCTGATTATTTGATAGTTAGAACAACAAAGATCATACTTCTGAAACTTTTTTCAATGAAACCAGAAATGAACAAACAATTGAGAAATAAACTGATAATTGAATATAATCAATTATAACAATAATTTAATTAATAAAAAATAAACCTCTTTCACCAGAAAATAAGGGCTCATAACAAACCTGCCAATTAGAACAAGTAGGGTGAAAATTGGTAACATGAACAAAATAATACACGAAGCATCAATAACAATGACCAAGGAAGCAAATCTACTAGAAGTCTACTAGAAAGAAGCAATTTTGAATGCAACATACACATTGAACAAAGTTTAGATCATGAAGAATTTTGGTAAGACATCATATGAGGTATGGTATGAAGAACTCCTTCTGTTAAATATTTTATATTTTTCAGTAGAAAAATGTTACATTAGAAGAGATAATAAGAATCTAGAAATTTTTTATACCAAAGTAGATGAAGAAATATTTCTTGGATATTCTACAAAGATAAAAGCTTACATATGCTATAACAAAAGGTTGAGAATGATAGTTGAAAGTAGAAATGTAAAGGTTGATGATAACATTCCAAATAATATATAAATTGAATTTGGGTATCAATCAAATGAGTCAACCAGAAAGAAAGAAGAAGAAAATACTGTAAAAAATAAAGAACAAAATGTTGAGGAATTTTCTTTGGAATCTACCCCTAATAATCCCAGATATGTACATAGGATCATTTATAAAATCAGATATTTGGAGACAAGGACATAGGAGTAATGACAAGAAGTAAATTTTTAAAAAAGTCAAATTATGTTTGATTTTAGAAATTGAACTGAAGATTGTAAATGAGGTTTGCAGTGATTAGAAATGGATGAAAGATATGAAGGAAGATTTGAATCATATTGTGAAGAATTATACTTAGGAACTAGTCCCAAGACCAGCATACAAGAACGTAATTGGAACAAAATGGGTATTCTGGAACAAACTGGATGAAGATAACATAATAAGGAACAAAGTGAGGCTGGTATGCAGGGGATACACACAAGTTGGAGGTATTAATTTTGAGGAGAATTATGCTCCCGTGGTAATAATTAAAGCTATTAGATTTATTTATTTATTTTGCAACACATAAGAACTTCAAAGTATATCAAATGGATGTAAAATATGCAGTCTTTAATGGAGAACTAAAGGAAGAAGTATAAATAGAAAAAAATAGGATTTTAGCTATTACAAGATCTAGGCACTGTTTGCATATTAAATAAGACACTATATGGATTGAAGTAAGATCCTAGAACTTGGTATGCAAGTCTTGACAATTATTTGTTGAGGAAAGGATTTCAAAAGGGTACTACTGACAATACTATCCACTTTAAGGTTGAATCAAATGATGTCTTAATTATGATTGTCTATGTTGATGATACAATCTTTGGAGGCAATGAGGATACATGTAAGAAATTTGTTGAGGAAATGCACAAAGAATTTGAAATGTCCATTATTGGGGAAATGAATTTCTTTTTTGGGCGTACAAGTTAATAAAAAAAGTGATGGTATCTTTATTTCATAATCAAAATGTGTGAGGGAAATTTTGAAAGGGATGGAAAATGATAAACTCGTATGCACTCCCATGATTACTAGATATAAGATAAGTAAGGAAGACGAATCACCTAAGGATAATGAAAGAAGATACAAATCAATGATTGGAGGAATGTTAAATATAACCTCTACTAGATTAGATATTATGTATGGTGCTTGTCTTGTTGCCAAATTTTATCAAGACCTTGAAGAATCTCATGTTGTTGTTGTAAAGAGAATTTATAGATATTTGAAAGGAACAAAATATTTTAGACTATGGTACCCCCATAAATAAGATTTAAATTTGATGACTTATAAAAGTGTTGATTGGGATAAATGTGTTGTTGAGAGGAAAAGTACTAGTGGAGGCACTTTCTTTCTTGGACCTAGATTAGTTGCTTAGTCAAGTAAGAAATATGATTTTGTGTCTCTGTCTACTACTAAAGATGAACATATTGATGCTACTTCGTGTTATACTCAAATATTATGAATGAAACAAACATTAAAGGATATTGGAGTGATGCTTGATCAACCTATTAATGTTTTGTGTGATAATACCAGTGCTATAAACATTTCAAAGAACCTAGTACAACACTCAAGGAAAAAACATATTTGTATTGGTTATCACTTCTTAAGAGATTTTTTTTTGGAGAATGAGTTAAAGCTGGACTACACACCTACAAAGGAACAAATTGCTGACATATTTACTAAGGCATTACCTAAATATAGTTTTGAGTATCTTAGAGACAAATTTGGGGTGATTTCCATCCTTATCAGAACTAAATGCACATGAATGTTCATTAGTCTAGTGAGCCTTGTGCATATTTTCTATCTGGATTAATGATGGTGGCTACCTCTTAGAGGGGAGTAGGTATTGTTGAGAGATAAATTTTATATCTTAGGGGGAGATAAGTAGAATGAGTAGATTGTTTGCATATTTGGCCTTTTCCATTGATGTCAAAGGGGGAGAGTTTTTGGATACTTTTTGGAGGATTTTTCTTTTGGTTACAGAAGTTGTGGTTTCATTTTATTTCATTGGTGTGTTTCCATCAATGAAAAAGGGAAATATTTTTGCATAATTGAGTAGAATGAGTGATTGAGGAATTAATATGGATGTATTGGTATGGTTGTCATTGATATCAACTTATTTTGATTGAGGTAAAAGCAAATTTTGAAGGGTCCCCAAAACCCTTTACAATCTAGAGAAAAAGATAAGCATTACTAGACTGACAAAGACAAAATGTCTTCCACAAAGGCCATGAAAACCCATAGAACAACCTAAAATATATTCAAATCAACACAAAAAACCACCAGCAAAAAAGAAGATACAACCTCTAACAAAACTACCCACAGACAACAAAAAGGAACATCCAGCCCAAGAAATTAGTCCATCAAGTTAAGGGAGTCCTCAACAGCCTCCTGTAAAGTTTGGATCTTTTGAATTAAGTCTTTAAGATTCACCAACTCCTTAGGAAGATGATCCTTCTTCTTTTTCATTGATATCAACTTGTTATTGTTGTTATTTATGGCTGATTCCTATATTCAGTATTGAGTATAATTTATTTGCATACTCTATATGTTGAGAATCTATTGATGACATTTTGGCATGGTATTTAAGACTCTTTGGAGATATCTATTTCAGGTCTTTGTGGTTTGAAACATGGTACAATGGATTTGGAGATTATTTTTGTTTAGTTGTGTTTGAATTTGGTTTTTGTGTGAAATGCATGCTTCATATTTCTCTGCATGATTATTTTTGATGGTGCACTTTTGGAAATGAGATATTAATGTTCGTAGATTCATTCATTTCAGTTAGCACAATATTTTTTTTATTTCAAAGGCTTGGCTTCAAAGTTAGATGGTGTTTCTACTCTAGGTTTGGTCAACCTTGAGTGTTTACACATATTTATTTTGTCTTATTATTGCAAGAGGAAATGTAACATGTACAATGATATGTTTGGCCCCAAACATGATGTGTGGTGGTCCACTTCTCATTCCTCCCCACCGCAATAATTTTTAGTGCAGACCTATTTCAATTTAGTTTTGGCTAGTTTCTTGACCAATTATGGGAAACTTTACAAGTTATAGATTGATATAAATAAAGGACAAATCATCATGGATTGAGTTTGGTTGCAAGAGTGGAAAGTGGCATTTGTGTAGATTAATGCACAAGTGTGTACTTATGCAAAGAATACAAGTGAAAGAAGATCTATCTCCTTGATTGGTTGTGTTGTTGTGATGAGTATTTAAGAATAGTGTGGGCGTACATGCATTATCTATCAGAAGAGTGAGTAAAATTGGATTGAGTTGGTGTATCTTTTTAGTAGTGGATATATTCTCTTTTATCTTTCTTCTGTAGTAGCGAGCCATCTCTCTTTGGACAATGAGTCCTTTAGCAGTGAGCCCTTGATAGTGAGCCTTTCTTTGTAAAAGTAATTTTAACAAATGTTCTTAATTGAGAATAATATTCTCCACGATTTTTCTCTTAATAGGGTTTTTCGTGTAGATCTAGTGTCTCAAGTGTTTTGTGGTTGTGCTTTCATGCTTTTATCTTCCTGCAATCAAGGTTTAAAGTAACTTTGGAGGAACTAATTTTTTGTGCTATTTAGTTTAAAAGTTTGTGGACAATTGATTCACCCCCCTCTTAGTTATCTTGCATATCCAACAAATGGGTTTGAGATTACCATGCGAGGTGATTGAGACCCTTTCCTATATTGCACCAATCTATAAGGAATGTCTACTAATCAAACTACCATAAATCAAGAAGCCTCCACATTGTCCCCTTTTTCTTACATTGACCCATACCTTGTCAAAGTACTTAATTATGCCTACTTCTCTACTCAAGATCAAGATCCACAAAGGTTGTAAATATTATAAACATGTCAATTCTTTTTGTGTGGGAAAGTTACCCATATTTCCAAGGACCCATGGAAAACCATGACCAATTCAATGCAAGCCAAAGCTTACCATTCAATACCAATCACCTATAGTCTTTACCAAGTGGGATGAGCAAAATGAAGAGACTCTAGAAAAAAATGTATTAGAAAATATTTATATAGATGAACTAGAAAAGACTACAATCAAACTCCTTGTTGAACAATATGGGAAATAATAACTATGATGTAGAAAAAGGAATATGATGGTCATAGTGGCCCCTTGGTGGAAAAAAGAAAGGATGGGTATAACCTATTCTACTCAAAGCCAAATCCAAGTTTAAAGGATTATGATATCAACCACATGATACAAGTGCCTCACATGCTACATTTCTTACCACCAAAGATATTTGTGTTTCCATCAATATTGAGTCATATGATGAGTGTTACATTGAGAATGATTCTAATGAATATGAGTGAGACACACCAAAAAATCCAACACCTATGCCTTATATAATATCTTTGTAGAACCCAATGAGCTACCTTTAGAAGATAAAATTTTTGATAGTTGAGCCTAGATAGAAACCTTTTGGGACTCACTTGAACCCTCTGGGCCTTCCATTTGTACCATGAAAAAGATGTCTATGTCCTATATTGATCATAACAATAACATATCCACTATCTACCTTGACCTTATTGATTGGAGCAACAAAGTCCACCAATTTTAGACATCTTTGAGAACAATGAAGTTGTGCTGATTTCTTAGGAATTCAAAGTGGTATACCCACTAGGGACCATAAATATGGGTTTACTATTGATATCGACTATGCACCATAATTTGAGTCAATTCCTAGTTGCAAAAGTAAAAATAAAGATAAAAAGAGGTCTTAGGTAAAAACTAAAAGACGTCTTCCAACTAGGAAAAATTAAAAATAAAGGATGTATCCAATGGTGAAATCCTCTCTAAGGGCTCACCACAAATCAAGAAAGCTCCTCTCTTCTCCTAGAACATTCACAAGAAGTCAATATAGGAGATGAGGAAAATAAGAAAATACTCCATTTTGTAGCATCTTTAACACCAAAAGAGAAGGAGGAGTTTACCTAGTTCTTCATCTCAAGGAAAATCAATTTTGCATGGTTATATACTAACATGCTAGGGTTGGATCCTTAACTAGTCCTTCATCATCTACCTCTTTACCCAAGATAAAATCTAGTGAAACAAAAGCTAAGAAATGGCTTCTGAAAATTGCCTTAGTAGTCAAATAACTCAAAATGTTACTTCATCAAGGTTTATTCAACCAAATGACTATGAAGAATGGGTGTCTAATCTTGTACCAGTCACCAAGCTTACATGGGGCATAAGAATTTGTACACTTTAGAGACTTGAATTAGGCATGTCCAAAAGATGACTTCTCATTACCGAATATCAAAATACAATAGTGGACCCAATAGCTAGATATGAAATGTTATCACTTATGGATGGCTTTTCAAGATCTAATCAAATAAGGATAATGCACACAAAGACTAGTTTATGATTAGCTATTAATTTTAGTAGTAGAATTCATTTCTATTTTGTTACATTTTCTAAGTCTATATATGAACAATATTTATTCATAGATCTTAATGAAGAAGTTTAACTCATAAATTTTCCATTGGACATTTTGTAGAAGATTTGTAAATTATCACATTCTTTCAAAACCAACAAGCATACTTGTGGAAGATAGTAGTTTATAGGCTAGACACAATGCTATTGATATAGTTGAGGGTTTATAATAGTGTATGAGGGTTTGATTCTTGTGTTTTTGAAACATAAATTTTTAATTTGTAGTTTTAGTTGATTTCCAGCTTACAAAAATTAGAAAATACAAAAAACGTTAGTAAATAGCTATAAATACAAAAAGGTAACGTTACAAGTTAACATGTAAAAGCATATCCTCACAAATATCTAATCTCTTGATTAATGTGTAGAAATTCTACATATTATAATCTTGCAATTTAGAATTTTAACACGATGCATTCCCTTTCTTGAATCTCACTAATTGATTAAACATTTTGAGTAATATTTGCACTCTCATTCTTACATTTGCTTGTATTCTTAGATTATTATAAATTAGTTAAAGTTTATTGTCTTGTGGGCACACAATCTAAATTAGTTAATGACAATGTAAATATCTATTATTTCTTTTCAAAATCAACATCCATGGAGCATGCAATAATAGGACGAAGTGACATGAATGAAGCTTATAATAGGCACTATTCAAGAAACATACAAATGCTATGGCTGCATCAACATCTAGCATTCCAACCCTCTATACTTAGTACTTCTCTTCATTTATACCCCATCAAATGAAATTGGTGATTCATTTAAAAATATGGTTTAATTAGTCACAACTATATTTGTCACCATGAAAACTAAAAGAAGAGAATTCAAAAACTACATAAAAACAATGCAAACTTATGAATAGTGTCAAAAGGGTGTGTTCAAGATATTGGTAGTATAGGGATCCTTTCATTTTACCAACATACTATTAGTATTAATTGAATTAAAATAAACAACATTATATTGCATTGAAGATTGATGGTTGAAAATGATGGGTATGATGATAAATTTATAGATTCTTGGAAAGAGACATAGATGGTTCAAATTTATCTTGGATTGAGTCTGTTGAAACTAATCAAGAGAGGTGGCAATCACAACAAAGTTGAAAATTATTTTAAAATTATTTTAATTTTTAATTAGAATAATGATTATTAGTCAATTAGATTTGATGATTGAGTTGGTACTGAATTGTTCTTGCATGGAGAATAGATGGGTGAGTTATCTAAGTGTATGAAGATGTTGACTAAATATACAATGTATGAAGCAATTAGCAGTTTCATGAAGAGGTGAAATGATTGCGTAAAGGAGTTGATTGATTGCATGGATACATGAATTGATTTTATTGATGAGTTAACTAAGGTTGCTTTATCAGTTAGCAAAATGAGATGGAATTTGAAGATTTAATTATTCAATAAAATCAATAATATGTACATTCGAGGTGGAATTTTAATATTTTATATAAATATATATTAAATAATAGATAGAGAATAAAATGATTTTATTTATTTATTTGAATGATGGATAATTAAATTATTTTGATTAAATGACGATAAGAGTGAGGATTAATGGTAATAATAAAATGATAATGGATATTAATAATGATGTTTTTGATTAAAAAGAAACAAAACAAGAGTGTTATCCCTTTACAATCAAGGCCCTAAGGCCAAATCACTGCTAGGTGTAGTTTGAAATGACACGAAGCTAAGCCCAGAGGCCAGACTGCTGCCCAAGGCAGTTGAAAACAAACAACTTACAAATTGAGTACAAACAATAGACAAACAAAAGGGCTAGAAAATCGAGAGAACCAAAGACCCAAAAACCTCAAGGAGGTGCAACCCAACAAAAAAAAGCTACTTATGGCCACAAGGGGCCCGTTTGGCCACTTTCTCTGAGTCCTTCCTAAGAAACTCCAAGAGCTCCATATCACCAGTAGCATCAGATCTCGGCTGTAGAAGAAACAATAACATGGCGTTATTGTGCATAACCCTCCAAGTGTACTAGGTTACATACATAGTACCTTTCTCCATTTCTTCATTCTTAGATTTGATATTGTAGACCTCTTCCTCTAAATGTCTGACAACAAATTCTGACTTCAAACAACCATCACAAGTGAATCCCAAACCCTGGACTTCCTTTCCATCCATTTGATCCGCATTGCATCCCTATAGAATATCTAATACATGGGTATTCAAAACACTGTCAAATGACTTCCAAAGTTTTGTCAAAGTTGGAGTACCACCCATCACCAAACTGGGGTTCTATGTTACCCTTTTTGTCATCGACCGATGGGATACTTCCCTTTGTTGGTAGACACCCAACCCTGAACTTCTTTATCAATTTCATGGGCCTTCTTATCCCTTCTACAATAGAACTGCGAATATCCTAGTTTGTCCCTCACATCCATGTTTGTCCTGTTACTGTTCCACCTATTTCTTTCCTTTACAAAGTGTCACCTACGCCAAGTGGGGTAAGGGCTATACCAATAAAAAGGGGGGACACACCCCTTCCAATAGTTAACACATTTTGAAACACAAAATGGATGGGTTTTGTAAGTATGAAGATTTGTTCCATAAATTGAACTTTGTACAAACTTGGTTGTCTTCGGCCCATTATGCAATTATATTTCCTAAGTGAAGTAAAGTCTAAGTAAATGTGATCCCAGGTAGCCCTTATGATATCTTGAATACCTACCTAGAGAGTTCAAATATCCTCATATCTCTTGTCATCGATGTCCTCCTTAATAAGGCCTTTCGCTGATGGGTGAATATTATCAACATCACGCCAACACCTTAAACCATCTGCATGGAGCCTGAGTTTTTCCATGACATCCGCCAATTTATTTCCTTCTTTGTAAATATGCTTAATTTCAAACATATGAAAGTTGAGTAGCCTGTGAGAGTCTTCAACAATATCAATTATGGACCAACTAGGTTTAATTTTTCCTTGGACAACATTTTATCATGGAATCTCCCTTGATAGAAATGTTCTTAACCCCAATGAGAGAGCATACTTCAATCCCCACAATAAAGCCATCTCCTCAACTTGGTTGTTGGTTAACCATTGACATTACCAGTGTAAGCCAATACCAACTTTCCCTGATTTGAACTTATAACTCCTATTGCTGCCTTTCCCCTTCTATTTGCACCATTAAAGTTTAGTTTAACCCACCCAAGGCTTGGTGGTCGCCAAACAATGTTTCTTCTTATTATAATTTTGGTATTATTAAACTTGGAGTATTTGTTTAGTAGTTCCCGATTCCTCGCAAGCTTATTCTCTAATAGTAAGCGGAACATTTAGACAGCTAGGATAAGTCACTACTAAACTTTCTTTTAGTCATTTAGAGAAGGAACATAGGACCCCGTTCAAAATGTTTTCCTTGTCCCTAAAAACCCTATTGTTCCTTTCCTTCCACAAACTCCAAGAGAGATGGGGGGGGGGGGGGGGGGTGAATTGCCTCCATAGTTAAGTAATTAAAGGGTTATACATGTTACCTTTCCATTCCATATGTTGATGAACATCCTTATTAAAGACCCAATTTATTTCCATGTTGGCAATAACCAATTGCCATAGGTCCCTTGCAAACTTATAGTCAATCAGAAGGTTAGCAACAAATCCCTCAAGACACCTATTGGGTATTTGGAACCCTCTTTTTATCAGATTATCTTGAGTTAAGATCCTATTGTGCATAACTCTCTGCCAAAAGAAATTGATCTTCGAGATCAGATGAGGGTTCCAAATCTCCTTATACCATTCCTATGTCCCATCCTTACTTATCATTGTCATGTAATGTAATGGGCTGCCCTATCATATTATTTTTAATGTCTACTTCTCTATAATTTTGTCAAACAGTTGGCTTGTAACTAATTTCTTAAAGTTTCCAATCTGTTGTTGTTTAATGGCTCCTTAAGTTTGTTTGTGTTTCATATGAAATACAAAATAGGATGCAACATAGAATAATATACTAACAAGAACCAATAGAGCATAACACTCAAAGCGATTACTTCAGTAAGATTTCATTCAATAGGTAGCTAATATCAAAGAGCATTTTATTTTTCAGATTACCAGATATTGCAAATACAATAGCTACCATTTCCTTCTCCTTAAACTTAGCACATTATGACATCTATAGATGTCCATAACAATCCATACCCATTGTAGCTATAGCAGTGTTAATAATTATGAAAATGCTACAGTAACCCATTGCTATAGTGATTTGAACTGCTATAGTAACTCACTACTACAGTAACCCACTACTACAAAAACCCGCACTGCAACAGTAACCCATTGCTATAGTACCCTGCACTACTACAATAACCCGTTGCTACAATACCCACATTGCTACAGTAAACATACATCTACAGTAACCCACTACTATAGTAACATAGACTACTAGAGTATATATGCAATCACAACTATTTTCTTTCCAACCCTTAACACCAATCTTCATATTCAAACCCTTTTGCCTGATAACTTCAAAATTAAATCACAAGTAATATTGGAATGATTTTTACCTTGCAGCTCTAAACTGAATCTCAAGACCATATCTTTCAATGACGTCAAGATTGATAGCATAGAGGGTTTGTATCCTCCAAGCCTATGAGAAATAATCTCCACAATTTCTCCAATTTCATACAATATCCAAGCATGTAAAAAATGAGAGCTATCACCTCTTTTTAAACTCTTTCTTATTAATTCTTCTCTTTCATCTCACCAATGTGGGATAAATCACTTTCCATTTAAACAACATTTCCCACTTGATGCACTAAAAAGTACTTTATATAATAAAGTGACTTTTTAATAAAATGTATTCTAATATATTTTGTCACTTTATATTATAAACTATATAAATCTTTAGGCATTAAAATAAAACATCAAACAAACTTAGAAAACCATGTGTGATAGCTTATTGGAAAGGTCTCGACTAGATGCATCAAGTCACATATTGAGATGCCAAAAATGGTAAATCCTACAGACTTACTATAAATAGTAACTATTTGGAAACCCTATTGAATCAACTCTAATTGGTCTGAAAATGGAATTTCCTAGGTAAAATCTCTCTTTGATCCTTGCAAAGTCCTAGTTACCCCTCGAGATCATGATGAAAAGGGATAACGTCATGTCATGTCACGACTGGCTAGAAAGGGGACATTACAGTCTGCCCCCCTTGAAATTGCTTGTCCTTAAGTAATCTCAGCTCTAGATGCTGCAAGATCTCCTCACTCTCCCACATAGCATCCTCACTTAGCAGATTCTTCCACCACACCGAGTACTCTCTGATAATTCTCCTTTGAAGCATACACTCTCTGGTATCCAAGATAGCCTCAAGAACCAACACCAACTTCCCCTCATCATTGAGAGGCAACTCTGCTGAAGGCACCAACACATTGTGTCCCAGTGCCTTTTTGAGACATAAACACATGAAATACATTATGTATCTTGTTGTCTGCTGCAAACTCCAACTCATAGGCCACCTCCCCAACCCTCTTCTCACTCTGAATGGTCCATAGTATTGTGGCTTCAACTTTTTTGCACCACCCCTCTTAAGAGAGGACTGCCTGTAGGGTTGCAACATGAGGTAAATCATATCACCCACCTCAAATGATCGCTCCACTATGTGCTGGTTTGCATACTATTTCTATTGATTCTACGCCTTCTGCATATTTTCCCTCAAAGATCTCATGATATCCTAGTTCTCCCGCAATAGATATATGGCCCTAGGCACCCTACTATTGTTGAATAGTAGATCTCAGAAACTGGGTACATCATATCCATAGAGAGCCATGAATGGTGTCATTTGGATAGACATGTGGTATGTAATGTTGTAGCAGTATTCACCGAGGTGCAAACACTTCACCCATGCCTCTGTTGCTTTGCTATATAATTGCGAAGATATCCCTCAACCCATTTGTTAACTCTTTTAGTTTGACTGTCAATTTGAGGGTGGTAGCTAGTGCTCAAGGTAAGCACTGTCCCACACAACCTAAAAAGCTCTTCCAAAAAAGACTCATGAATCTATTATCCCAATCACTGACAATAGTCCGCGACAATCCATGCAACCTAAATATCTCCCCGAAGAATAACTCTGCTACCTATACTGCAGTATACGTGGATGAAATAGAAAAGAAGTGCACAAACTTGGTTAATCGATCCACCACCACATACATGAAATCCCTAATGGTGCAGGAGCACCTAGGCTATCTCCTAGACACCTACACCCAAGTTTTTGGCTTGTAGTGACTATTGGCCAAGTCACTATCCTGATGGACTTTTGGATTGTTTTGTGTTTGGGTTAGTAAGTTTGAGTTTGTTTGAAGTCCAACTAAGGTCTCTAGTTAGTTTGGTTTTAGTCCTAGTAAGGTCTTGATAGGTTTGGTGAAGACCCCAAGCATATGGCTTGTATGCCATTGGGAAGTGCTAATCAGTCAAAGGTGACTCTTGAATGTAGAAAGGTATTATGAATGTGGTTAAGTGTTTTCAAGGTCTTAGAAGGCTCAGAGTAGTAGTGAAAGTCTATTTAGACCTCATGAATCAATCTTGTAAAAGTTGTCAAGAAAATGTAAAAGTTGTCATGACAACTTTGAAAGTTGTCATGACAACACTTGGTCTAAACCCTGTCTGAACCTAGGAGTCAGTTATAGGGCTCATACCAACCAAGATTGAGGACCTAAGCCTATATATGGCTTGTTTTCATCGAGACCAAAGGTTGGCATATAGTTTTTATGTGTACTATTTTGGAGTTTTGTGTGACTGGCAGACTGTGCCCGTGTTTGAGTGAATACAAAGCCTGGTAATCCAAACTCTTGGATTGAACTAGAGCAAGAGCTTTGTTTAGATTGTGTTTTATGTTTTAATCTTTAGTTGTAAAGCTTTATTTTGGTTCTTAGTTTGCTTTCAAGTTTGTAAATTTAATTCCTCCTCTGAGGCCACCTTTTTGGACTGTTCAGAGTAGAGGCCATTAGAATGGCCCTAACTTAGGAATCCATGGTAGGTTCTTTACGACCACTTGGATTATGTTAGGCAATTGTATATACAATGTAAATATGTATTTTTATAGTGTGCAATGCAGGGGAATTGGTTTAATGACCAGGCCCTAGGCGAGCAAAGGCAAGCCCGGTTAGGGAACCTGGACTGATCCAACGTTAGGGAGAGAGACAGATGATTGGGAAGCTCAAATCAGGACCTGGAGAGTATTCTCCAATGTTCAAAGACTCAATCTTGAGAAGGAGAGCTCATGAACATCTTGGCAAGGGGTGCAAAAAACAAACCCTCACTGTGAACCAGTGAGACCTAAAGAGGCCTAAAAAAAAGGCTAAAGAATAGGAAGGTATTGTACGAAGCAATTGGAGAGATAAGGGTTTATGAATCTTTCATAACTCCGAAAAGGGTGTCTCAAAGTGTGATTTGTTTGGGCACTTGTGTGGACATTTTCAGAATTAGGCCCCCATTTGTGTGTTAGGAGACCTACAAGGCCTAGTAGCCTTTTTAGGCCTGATTTTGGAGATCGGGTATTAGTAGAAGAATACCTCAAGGTAAAACACCCCAAAATGAGTCAAACAAAGAATATAGGAGTCCTCTCCCATGTCAAGCAATTGGATTCATGAAGTTGGAGTAAGGAATGAATTCCTTAGTTGAATTCATTTAAGGAGAAGTGGGAATTAGAATGAATTTGATCCTTGGTAGTGAGATCTTGAAGAATAGAGGAGATTAGGAAGAATCCCTCTGATTGAAGGGTCTTAAGAACCCTAATTTAGGTCAAGAGAAGACCTAGTGAAGTCCTAGTGGAGGTTAGGACTTGTGGTAGGAAGATCTCCCTATCACCTACCTTGGACCTTAGGTAGGCTCATGATAAAATCCATCGTCACACTCTCTCACTTCTTTTTCGGAATGGGTAGGGGCTGCCACAAACCACCTGGAAGTCCTCGCGTTTATTATGTTGGCATACTAGGAACTCTCTCACATATTGTTACACATGTTTTGATCCCTTTCCATGTGAAGCACTCTCTCACCAGTTTGCAAGTTTTGAAGTATCCCTAATGACCTACCATATGTGGGTCATGAAAAGTCCTCAGAATCTTCTGCTTAATAGAAGATCCTATCACCAATAAAATCCTTTCCTTGTAGATGATCAAATTATTTGCCACTGAATACCTCTCATCCTACATAGTGCCATCAATAATACTCGTAGCCCACTTGTCCTTTGCATACTCTACATAAATAAACTCTGTCTAGTCATCTGATATCACTCCTAAGGCACACAAGTGAGGTCTCCAAGACAAGGTGTCAACAACAATGTTTTTCTTCCCTTTGATGAATACTATGTCAAATTCATAAGCCTATAACTTGCTGCCCATTTCTATTTCCTATCATTCAAATCTTTCTGCCCAAGGAAATGTTTCAGATATTGTGATCCGTTTTGACTATAAATTTTCTGCCCACCAAATACTATCTAAATTTTGCCAAGACATGCATAATAGCTAACATTTCCTTGTCGTATATGTTGTAACTCATCTGGGAACCTCTCAACTTCCTACTCTCAAATGCAATAGGGTGCTTGTCCTACATTAAGACTTCCCTAACACCTTCTGCTGAAGTATCACAATGTAGCTCGAATGGCCTGCTAAAGTCTAGGATGGCTAAAACTTGACAAGTGCTCATCAAATCCTTGAAACTGTCAAAACACTGTTGGGTCTTGTTTGTCCATTCGAAAGCATCCCTCTGAGTCAAATTTGTGAGAGGAGCTACTGGCTGTGAATAACCTTTCATGAAACGGTGATAGAACCCACATAAACCCATGAAGCCCCTGGGATGTGAAAGACTGTTGAGTGGTGGCCAATCCATAATAGCCTAGATTTTATCCAGATCCACATGAGCACCCTCAACATTGATAATGTGCCCCAAGTATAATAACTCAGTCATCCCAAATTCACATTTCAACATCTTAGCATATAGGGAATCCCGCTTTGGGATGCTCAACACAACATCAAGATGTTTCAGATGCTCCTCCCAAGTCTTGTTGTAAATAAGCATATCATTAAAAAATATCAAAACAAACCTCCTCAACCGCTTTCGAAATACCTTGTTCCTGCATGATTGGAAAGTATCTAGCACATTATTCTAGCCAAAAGCCATGACTAGAAACTAGAAGTGCCCATAGTGGCACCTGAAAGTTGTCTTCTCTACTTCATCCTCCTAGACTCGTATCTAATGATAACTTGATCTCAAGTCTATCTTAGAGAAGTAGCAGGCTCCATGTAATTCATCAATGAGCTCATCTATATGGGGAATCAGGTATCTTTTCTTGATAGTCTTCATGTTCAATTCCCTATAATCTATACACATTTGAAAAGTCGTATCCTTTTTTTGACCAAAACCACTGTTGATGTGAATGGACTCTTACTGGGCCTAATGTGTCCCATCTTGAGGAGCTCCTTGATAGCCTTTTCAATCTCATCTTTATACCTCTTCAGATGCCTGTAGGGAGTAATTATCACCAATTTAGCTCTCTCCTCAAGCTCTATCACATGTTGAATCCCTCTATCGAGTGGCCTGTCTGGTGGTATATCTCAAAACACTTTGGTATGTTTGGTCAACAACTCCTGTATCTGTGGTGGATACTCACACTTCCACAACTCAATGATCTCTGGCATCACCAAAATCTCTTCTGCCCACTGCACCTGATTATGTTGTATCAACCTCTCCATCTACCCGAGTGACACCGCTCTAAGTCCCCCATCTATTAAGGCTCAAGAACCACTTTCCTTCCTTAATGATCAAACTTCATCTCAATTCTATCTAGATTGAAAGTGAACTCATGGAGTGACTTCATCCAAGTCCTGCTGAGAATAACATTGTAATCCTCCATGTTTACTACAATTTTTTTCCCAACCATGTCATAGTCTCCCATCCACATATGTAGATCATCAATCAAACGAGTGCTTTGCAACTTATGTACACTAGCCACTATAACTCTAAGGCCCTCACGCCCCTCAATCTTAAGCCCTATCCTCTAGACTAGCCTCTCTAAGAAAAAATTGTGGGTAGCACCTCTATCCAACAAGGTAATAAATCGTTGCCCCTGTATTACACTTCTAACCCTGAAGGTAATTGATTGATCATCACCTAAGAGACGTGCAATAATCTTCCCATCACTCGATTCGTCTCCTAGCGGATTTTATGTCATGTCCCCTCTTTAGTCTGACTAGCAAAGTTATGTGAGTTAGCCTATCATGGGGGTCTCATAGGCTAGCAATTGTGGTTAGAGACTCATAGAGGATATTTAGTGACCGGGCTTGGCTTTATAGGTAGTTTGGGAGCCAGTTGGGTGCAGTTCCTTGATTTTAGGGGGTATCCCTACATTTTAGGAGGATTTGACAATTTCCAGATGTGAGGTTCCATGAGACCATTCCATGGTTTTAGTTTCAAGATGATAGGGTGTATTCCCTAGTTTCTAGGAGCATCCCTAGATTATAGGGAAGGGACTACCAATTGACCCATCTCGTCTGGTATCAGTCACAGAGAGGTGACATGGTCAGTTTCATGTTTATTCGGTTGATTTGGGCTATCAGAGGCAAAATGGAGAATATTTTAATATATTTTATTTTATAATAAGGCTATTTATATAGCCATTTCAGAGTAATAAGGGGAATATGGCTTCATTTGGTCAGGTGTGCCCTTGTGTTATAGCTCATTGGAAATGTCTCGAATTATTATAAACTATTTTCACTATCCGGAGACTTTTTGGTGCCTTGAGTTATGACATTTTAATAAAGTAATGTTTTTCCTATAGCCTGGATGCCTTTATTTGGAAAATGTTATTTTATTATAAAGTGCAAAGTGTAATTCTCATTTAGGGTTCGATTTGCACTTGGGAGGAGTTATAAGAAGATGAAGACCTAATTGTTCATTATCTTTTGGCATTTTAAAGCTTATGAATTGTGGAATTGCTTTGGGAGGGTGATTTTGTGGCTTGGGACGAAACCCTCAAGTTTGGACTCTTGGGACACAAACCTCAGCAAATCTTTGGTGATTTGGAGTTGTACTTCATTTGCATTCAGATTGACAGAGGAAGTGATTGATTTATCTTGGCATTACCATTTGAGTGGAATAGGGTATTTGTAGTTGGGCGACCAACCTATTTGCATTAGACATTTCATTTCAGTAGCTCACATGGGGTTTGGAGAAGGTCTTTTTCTTCACGATTGGACGCCATAGCTTCCATTTTGGCATTGGATGGCTCATTGCAGCAATTTTTCTAGGGTTGGATCACCCTCAAAGCATTTCCCTATAGTTGGCATTGATTCTTGTTTAAGACAATATTGTATGTTTGCTGCGATCTCTTTTTGAAGTTAATATATCAAATTGCTGGATGGTTCGGGTATGTACTATTTCAGAATTCAGTAATGATAAAATTTGTAGCATGTGTTTACATTTCTTAAGTGCTATTTATTTCCTATTTGTTATGCAATTATTTTATTTCCAAAACACCCAAAAAATTGAAAAACAAGGAAAAGAAATCAAAATTTAGCTAAGATCATTCAGGGGTAACAAACGCTAGTCAAAGATTCAAAATTTGAAACAAATAGTAATTTCCAAGGTCACCTGGATCGGGGATCTTTCAGTGGTATCAAAGCCATGATTTTTCCAGCCTGTGAATTTAATTAAAATTTCTATGCATCCGGGAAGAGTAGACATACACATGTATTACACTCGCAGGAGAGCTCGGTACAAGTTACCTTTTGGTCCAAAACAGGAACCCATTATGGCAGATGCACAAGGAGGTGCCAAACAAAACCACCAGGAGGAAGAGAGAGAGTTGATGTGTACTCTCATCACTACACAACTCGGGATAGTTCAGACCTTAGATAGGTTACAGGATGCCTTGGAGCGGATGGAGTTGGATATACAGAGGTAGACAAGGGCGGACCAGATCCGTTTCAGTTGCCGGAAGTCAACATAGTCATAGATCCCATGCTTCAGTTGAGAGATCCCTTCATTCCCCTAGATGGGAACAACACCATATACCTACTATAGATCGACCTTTGCTTCCATAGTTTATACCAGGCGAGCGGCCAACATAGGTAGATCCACCTGAGATAGGATTCTAGGAGTCAGTTATGGCAGCCACAACTGAGTGGAGAGCCCTACCCCTAGAGGTTAGGGATGTTTTTCCTCTTTCCCAATATTGTGCACAATGCAGAGATACTACCAGGTTCAGAGGAGACAGGGGCTATAGACCACAACATAACAATGATCTCAGTAGAGCTACCGGGGAAGATCACATTGGCTACTTATGATGGCACTAGTGGTACGAAGTGCATGAGCTTGGGTGCACAAGCTGGACATTTATTTATCCTTGAGACTCGTGCTTGAGAGAGAGGTTATACAGTTTGCTATCTTGCATTTAGACGGGGTTTCTTATGACTGGTGGCACCATTGATTAGTCATCCAGGATCATGGCATGGTCCATTCCTGTGCAGATTTCACTGCGCGGCTCATTGCTAGATTTGATCGCAAAGACACAGAGCTTTACTATAAGGAGATGACACATCTTAAACAACTAGGGCACGTGGAGACTTATATGAATGAGATCCAGCATATTGCAGTCATGGTACCTGATATGCCTCAGAAGCGTACTGTGATTCTTTTTATAGAGGGATTGCAAGACAGGCTTAAGGGGTTGATACGAGCATTCAGGCCAGTCACTCTCAAGGAGGCCATTGATGTGACAATGATACTAGACACCACTCCTACTTATCAGACAGATAAGAAGCCATTCAGGGATTCTCAGCCTCCACAGAAGGCCAACACTTCCTAGGGTAGAGATGTACCATCACCTCGACTTCCCAGGATGGACGAGGAGACGAGGAATGATTTGAGAAGGAGAAAGCTATGCTTCTCTTGTAAGGAGCCATGGGAGCCCGGACACCGTTGCCTTGGTAAAGGCAAGGTTCATTTGATTGAGGTGACATCCGAGATGTGAGATGAGGAGATTCCTGACACTGATACTAAGGACAACCCGTAGGAGACTGAGCAGGAGCATCCGCAGTTGGAGTTAGACACTTCTAAGCCCTTGGCATCAGCTAAAGTGACTATGGCTACTCTCTCCGATTACCCAGATTTCACGCCTTTCATTTCAAAGGAACACTTCAGGGCCATCGGGTTATGAGCTTGGTAGACATAGCGCCACACACAATTTTATTGATCAGAAGTTAGTGGATAGGCGTGGCTTGCAGTATGAGGTGTTTGCTAGTTTTGGGGTGAAGGTTGCAGATGGCGCAGTATTGGGTTGTACTAGGAGGATTCCTTAGCTTAGCATTTAGATGGGGGATTATACTCTGAGAGATGATTTCTATGTACTTCCGCTGGAGGATTATGGCGTGGTTTTGGGCATGCAGTGGTTACAGGGTATTGGATGGTACATTATTGACCATCGCCATATGCAGTTGGAGTTATTTTCTGGAGGGAAGAAGACTATCTTGAGGGCAGCTTTAGATGGTGGACCTAGGGAGGTGTCTTCTCGTAGGATGGAGACTATCATTAGACATGATGATGTGATCTGGGCTACACATTGTTATGTGAGGTCCAAGACACCTACAACTCAAGATGGTAGGGCATTTCATGTTGATATACAGTCAGTGATGGATAGGCATCGTCGAGTGTTTGGTGATATACCCCCTTGGTGTACCTCCTAATAGAGGGTTTGAGCATGGGATAGAGATGGAGGATGGAGCTAAGCCAGTAATCACCACTCCATATCGTCATCCTAGAGCATACAAGGATGAGATTGAGAAGACCATTCATGAGTTGTTAGACATGGGATTCATTTGCCCTAGCTCTAGTCCTTTTGCTTCTTTTGTGGTACTGGTTAAGAAGAAGGATGGGACTCTGCGGATGTGTATAGATTACAGGGCCTTGAACAAGAAGATGATAAAAAATTGATACCCCATTCCACGCATTGATGAGTTGTTGGATGAGCTTCATGGAGCTATCTACTTCTCTAAGATTGATCTTCGTTCAGGCTATCATCAGATACGTGTGCGGGATGAGGACGTACATAAAATTGCATGAAAGATCCCCAATCCCGGTGACCTTGGAATTTACTGTATGTTTCAGAATTTGAATCTTTGACTAACATTTGGTATCTTTGAATGGTCTTGGCTGAATTCTAATTTCTTTGCTATTTTACTTGTGTTTTTCTAGTTTTTGGACTTTTTTGAAAATAAAACAATTGCATAACAAATGGAAAATAAATAGTATTTAAGAAATGTCAATCCTGCTGCAATTCTTATTATTGCTGAATTTTGAAATAGTACATACTCGAATCATTCAAAAATCTGATATATTAGCTTCAAGAAAAGATCAAAACAAACATACAATATTGTCCATCACACGAATAAATGCCAGCTACATGGGAATGCTTGATGTGTGCCCCAAATCTAAAGAAGATGCTGTAAATAATCCACCAAAGTGTCAATGAATGTAAACTGCCCAGTAATGAGTAAAGGGCTTTCTCTAAACCCCAAGTGAGTTGTTGGAATGAAACGCCTGCAGGCAATAAGCTGGCCGCCAAGCTGAAAGTAATTCTCTTCCCCCAATTGCAATGCCAATACCAAATCAATCACTTCCTCTATCAATCTGAATGCAATGAAATACCAATCCAATCACCAGAGACTTGCTGAGGTTTGCGTCCCAACAGTCTAGACTTGAGGATTTCGTCCCAAGCCACAAATCGCTCTAGAGCAATTTCACAATTCAAGAGTTTCAAAAATGTCAAAAAGGCAATGAACAATTAAGTTTTCATCTCCTTATAACTCCTCCCAAGTGAAAATTGAACCCTAAATGAGAATTACACTTTGCACTTTATAATAAAATAACATTTTCCAAATAAAAGCGTTCAGGCTATAGGAAAAACATTACTTTATTAAAATGTAATAACTCAAGGCATGAAAAAGTCTCCAGATAGTGAAAATAGTTTATAATAATTCGAGACCTTTCCAACGAGCTATAACACAAGGGCACACCTTCCCAAATGAAGCCATATTCCCCTTATTACTCTGAAATGGCTATATAAATAGCCTTATTATAAATTATTTAATCGCTAACTTAGGAAATATTTAAATATATTAAAATATTTCCCTTTTTGCCTCTGATAGCCCAAACCAACCAAATAAACATGAGTTTGACCATGTCACCTATCTGTGACTGATGTCGAACGAGATGGGTCAACTGGCAGTCCCATCCCTAAAATCTAGGGACGCTCCTAAAAGTTAGGAAACCAATCCTATTGCACTAAAATTGACACCAACTGAAGGGTCATGAATAACCTCACGATTGGCAACTGTCACAACCTCCTAAAATTTAGGGATATCTCCTAAAATCTAAGAACTGCTCCAAACTGCTTGTAAAGACAAAATCTGATCACTGTATGCACTGAATGAGTCCCTATCCATCTCTGCTAGCCTACGAGACTCCAATGATAGGCCAACTCCTCCGTCTCTGATGTCCACTCTAGAAAGGGGACATGACACTGCATTCCATTGTCACTATGGGCATTATGAGTTCTTGGTGATGCTTTTTGGCCTCACAAATGCGCCGACCACATTCCAATCCTGTATGAACCATATCTTAAACAAGTAGTTGAGGATATCGGTTTTAGTGTTTTTCGATGATATCTTGATTTACAGTTGTACTTGGGAGGATCATCTCAGGCACCTAGAGGAGGTACTTAGCATCATGGAGAGTCAATCTCTATTTGCTAAGCTATCCAAATGTGAGTTTGGACTCATGGAGATTTTATATTTGGGCCACGTGATTAGTGCTGATGGAGTGAAGGTGCATGGGAAGAAAATTCAAGCAATTCGGGATTGGCCCTATCCCAGGAGCATTACTGAGTTATGTGGGTCCTTGGTTTATGTGCATATAATCGGAGATTCGTGAGGGGATTCTCTCAGTTAGCAGCACCCTTGATAGATCTCATGAAGAAGGGAGCCTTTAGATGGACAAAGTAGGTACAAGGCGTCTTTGACAGACTCAAGGAGGTTATGGGCACATGTCCGGTTTTGGCACTCCCTAATTTCTTGCAGCCTTTTGTACTTGAGTGTGATGCTTCAGGTGAGGGCATAGGGGCTGTTTTGATGTAGAACAAACATACCATTGCCTACGAGAGTAGGAAGTTGCGTGATAACGAGAGGTTGTATTCTACTTATGATAAGAAAATGTTGGCTATTATGCATGCATTAGTCAAATTCAGACAGTATCTTGTTGGCAACAAATTCATGGTAAGAACTGACCACAATAGTCTGAAATATTTCCTTGATCAAAAGGAGCTCAATGATCATCAACAAAAGTGGGTAAGCAAGGTTCAAGCCTATGATTTTGACATAAAATTTATTAAGGGGAAGAAGAATAATGTTGTTGATGCACTTTCTAGGAAATCATCAATTGCTGCCCTATGTTCATTGAGAGAGATTTCAGCAGATTGGAAGGCTCAACTTTTAGTTGAGTATTCCAAAAATCAGCATGCTTGTGAGATCATGGATGGATTGGTACAGGATGATAAATATAGTGTGATTGATGATGTCATCTACTGCAATAATAGAGTCTTCCTTGTTCCTGAATCACAGTTAAAGGGACAAATTTTGCATGCCTTCCATGATACTCCTATAGTAGGGCATCCCGATTATGGTAAGACAAAGCGGTTTAGGAGAGATTTTCTTGGAAGGGTCTCAAGGATGATGTCTTACGCCATGTTCGTGAATGAATGACTTCTCAGCAGAACAAGACAAAGCATACTTTTCCGACTGGTTTGCTGCAGCCCTTGCCTATATCGGAATAGAAGTGGACGTGAATCTCTATGGATTTCATTACAGGTCTTCCTCGAGTGTAGGGGAAGGATTGTATTTACGTTGTAGTGGACAGGTTGACTAAATATGCCCACTTCTTTCCGATTGTAGTTGATTTCACAGCATCCCAAGTAGCTGAGCTATTTTTCAGGGAGGTGTTTAGACTCCATGGTCTCCCTAAGACCATAGTGAGTGACAGGGACGATAGATTCATGAGTTCCTTTTGGTAGGAACTTTTCAGGCTTGCAGGCACAGAGTTGACACCTAGTACTAGCTACCACCCTCAGACGGATGGACAAACTAAGATAGTTAATAAGTGGATTGAGGGGTATCTGCGTAACTATGTGTTGGGGCAGCATAAGGCATGGGTGTGTTGGTTGTATCTGGGTGAGTATTGTTATAATACTATGCACCACATGTCCATTGATATGTCTCCTTTCAGAGCTCTTTATGGCTACAATGCATTATCTTTTGTTGATTTGGCTTTGAGTGACAACAGAGTTCCTTTGGCACAAGATTGGTTACAAGAGAATCAAGATATCATGAGATCTCTCAGGGAGAACTTACAACATGCACAGAATCAGAAAAAGATGTACGCTGATCGACATAGGACTGAGAGGGTATTTGAGGTGGGTGACATGGTTTTCCTATGCTTACAGCCCTACCGACAGAGCACCCTTAAAGGGGGGGAGCTAAGAAACTCAAGCCTCATTTTTACGGACCTTACAGAGTTCTCAGGCGAGTTGGAGAGATTGCTTATGAGGTTGAGTTACCACATGACAGTAGGATTCATAATGTGTTCCACGTATCATGCCTGAAGAAGGCACTGGGGCAGCATATTATGGCATCACCCGATTTACCTCCCTTGGATGAGGAAGGTAAGTTGACTTTGGTTCCTGAGGAGATTCTTGAGGTGAGGGAACGATGGTTGAGAAGCAGGGTGATTCGGGAGTATTTGGTACGCTGGAGAGGTCTACCCATAGAGGATGCCGCTTGGGAGGGTGAATCGATTTTGCAACACCCAACATTGTAGTTTCTTGTGGGCAAGCATCTCCGAGAGGGGAGGACTGTCATGTCCCCTATTTAGTCTGAGTAGCAGAGTTATGTGAGTTAGCCTATCATGGGGGTCTCGTAGGCTAGCAATTGTGGTTAGAGACTCATACAAGATATTCAGTGACCGGGCTTGGCTTTACAGGCAGTTTGGGAGCCAGTTGGGTGCAGTTCCTTGATTTTAGGGGGCATCCCTACATTTTAAGAGGATGTGGCAATTTGTAGATGTGAGGTTCCATAGAACCATTCCATGGTTTCAGTTTCAGGATGACAGGGTGTGTTCCCTATTTTCTAGGAGCATCCCTAGATTATAGGGAAGGGATTGCCAGTTGACCCATCTCATCTAGTATCAGTCACAGACAGGTGACATGGTCAGTTTAATGTTTATTTGGTTGATTTGGGCTATCAGAGGCAAAATGGGGAATATTTTAATATATTAAAATATTTCCTAAGTTAGCAATTAAATAATTTATAATAAGGCTATTTATATAGCCATTTTAGAGTAATAAGGGGAATATAGCTTCATTTGGTCAGGTGTGCCCTTGTGTTATAGCTCGTTGGAAAGGTCTCAAATTATTATAAACTATTTTCACTATCCGGAGACTTTTTGGCACCTTGAGTTATGACATTTTAATAAAGTAATGTTTATCCTATAGCCTGGATGCCTTTATTTGGAAAATGTTATTTTATTATAAAGTGAAAAGTGTAATTCTCATTTAGGGTTTGATTTGCACTTGGGAGGAGTTATAAGAAGATGAAGACCTAATTGTTCATTATCTTTTGGCATTTTAAAGCTTATGAATTGTGGAATTGCTTTGGGAGGGTGATTTTGTGGCTTGGGACGAAACCCTCAAGTTTGGACTCTTGGGACACAAACCTCAGCAAATCTTTGGTGATTTGGAGTTGTACTTCATTTGCATTCAGATTGACAGAGGAAGTGATCGATTTATTTTGGCATTACCATTTGAGTGGAATAGGGTATTTGTAGTTGGGTGGCCAGTCTATTTGCATCAGACATTTCATTTCAGTAGCTCACGTGGGGTTTGGGGAAGGTCTTTTTCTTCACTATTGGATGCCATAGCTTCCATTTTGGCATTGGACGACTCATTGCAGCAATTTCTCTAGGGTTGGATCACCCTCAAAGCATTTCCCTATAGTTGGCGTTGATTCTTGTTTAAGACAGTATTGTATGTTTGTTGTGATCTCTTTTTGAAGTTAATATATCAGATTGCTGGATGGTTCAGGTATGTACTATTTCAGAATTCAGTAATGATAAAATTTGCAGCATGTGTTTACATTTCTTAAGTGCTATTTATTTCCTATTTGTTATGCAATTATTTTATTTCCAAAAAAACCCAAAAAACTGAAAAAAAAAAGGAAAAGAAATCAAAATTCAGCTAAGATCATTCAGGGGTAACAAACGCTAGTCAAAGATTCAGAATTTGAAATAAATAGTAATTTCAAAGGTCACTGGGATTGGGGATCTTTCATTTTACCTCATCGCTGCCCTCAGAATTAGATTGTTATTCATCAGCCTTAGAGACTGACTCCTCAGTTGAAAAATACTCGATCCGTGCTACCTTTTCTTTTACTGGGCATTTGTGTGAAAGATCCCAAGGCTCCCTGCAATGAAAACATATTTTTTTCCTCAATTCATTCAGTTGATCATTGTCCAACTTCATTTCATTCTTAGATTGAGAGTCTTTTTGAAAATTCTTCTTACCTTGTCCCTTTTTTATATAAACCCCTTTGAATGAAACTTGTCCTTTGAAGAAGAAGGCTCCATGTCTCTAGCCTTCTTGTAGGCTTCCTGTAGCATGGTTGGATTGAGACCCTTAATCCATCACTTCAGAGGTTTTGCAAGTCCATCCATGAATAACATCGATAACCTCCTCTTAGAGATATCTGTAACCAAAATAGAGTCTCTGAAACTCTAATATGAAAGTGTCAACTGAGCCCCACTGTTTAAGCTGAGCCAAATCCTGGAAATGCAATTCTAGGTCCATTTTATGAAAATGATAAATCAAACTCTCTGTGAACTCTACATATGAAGTAATTTGATCATGGCCCAAAGTGACCATGCCATGACGCCACCACTCATGTGCTAAGCCATCTAGATGTAATGCAACAAATTTTATGGCTTCTTTTGGCATTGGGTTCAACTAAAACTACCTTTTGTGCCCATGCTCTAGCTGTAGTCTTAATGGATCCATCAAAGTATGGTAAGGAGAGCTTGCTAACTTTCTTTTGAAGATCACTATGTCATCCCGTACCACCTGTGTGTGGCAGATGCTTCAACCTAACATCCATATATTCTCTAAAAGAAGTGGCTGCTTGGAATTCTTCTCCACCATCTTCCCAATCTCTCTGAAATTATGCTTGCAAGTTAGTAATTTGTGCCTCATTTTCTTGCTGAACTGAAACTCTAGGTGCAAAGGTAGGTGTGAGTGGTCTTGAACATACTGTTCTCTCTGGTCTAGGGCCCTGTCCAAAATTATCATCCACCTGTCCTCCTCCATTACCACCATTCTACCCATTGTTACCATTGTTTCCTCCATTATTTGTTAGAATAACTGAGAGGGGGGTGAATTAGTTATCCAATGTCCCAAATCAAAATGTATAATCCAAAACAAATACTTCAATTTTTGCTATTCGGTAAACATAAAATACTTTCACTGTCTGTGCTTTTACCGATTGTCATTCTAAAACTTATACTAGTTATCGATTAAATCTAACATGTAATATGCAAAGTATGATAACAAGCAAATATCACAATCAACACATAACACAAGAGATTTAATGTGGAAACCCTATGAAGGGAAAAACCGCCTGGGACCAACAACCCAAAATGTTCACTCTTCTGAAGTGAGGTCGGTGAAGACCCAACCTTGTTAAAGGTTACAAACACACTGTTAGGTGTGACCTTGTTAGAGGATTTTAGACCAGAAGTTATCGTCCAACCAGCAGTCACTCTGGGGTTGACAAGATAACAATGTTCACTCTATGAATGAAACATCAAAAAGACTTTCATAGTCCACTCGATTAAGAGATTTGATTGTGTACAATGGTTAAATATGCAACGGTAGATGATTTGCCTTGAAACAACTTCAATTGCAATTTACAGATCAATGTTCAGCTCATTCATATCTTTATGATCAATATATCACTTCAGATTCAATACAATATCAACTTACTATCCGTCAGTAATTACTCTCTGTAGCTCGGTAATTGTTCTGTAGTTCGGTTCTCACTAACCAGTATGATCAAAATGCATGAAAACTTGTTCACGCGATAATTCTTCAGTATCTTCTTTTTTCGGCTTCCTTCAACAATGAAACCAATGTCTCTTATATAGACGAGTAAATCATTTTCTTTTTGTCCATCAGATTTTGCCGCTTAATCTCATTCATTGATTTTGCCGCTTTAACCTTCTTCGGCTGATGTGTTAGTAACATGTTTCAATCTGCTCCATTAGATCTTCCTTGAATTATGTTAGCCGTCGATCTTCATAACAAACCTTATCTATTACCTCGATTTCATACATTTTTCCAGCTCATCAATTTATCGGCTAAGCTAATCATTTAATTCCTTTCTGTTCTGCTCGGTTAACAAAGAAATGCATCGGTGAACACAAGCTCAGTTAACACTGCGCTTGGTATACACTACACTTCGTCGGTGTATACTGGTCTGCTTCATTTACCGACAACACTGCTTTGTGTCTTTTAGCTCTATTCTTCATCAAAGATGAATGCAACATAATAAAGTCGATATCATCAAGTCATAGACTCATCAACAAATTACTCAGTGTATTCCTTATCCTTATCTGACATACACATCTTCCTTATGTAGATATTTTTGTTCTTCATCTCTTTCATCTTTCTTCAGATATATCGGTATAGTAACTTACAAGATAAGTACTGTCAAGCTAGTTGACATCAATGACAATATAATACTGATTTAATCATCTTGCATATCCAATCAGCAACTCCTCAATAATCTTAAATCACAGATTCTTCATTCAGGTTCTAAATCAGTTGTAGTTCATCATTATTCCCATCATTGTTTCATCCATTATTGCCTCCAATATTTAAATTCATTCCCATCTACCTTGCATCATCTGCATCATAAGGTCCATCTGCTAATTCTATTCTTGTGCCCTTTGTTCAACCATACACTATCCTTGTGCTAAGGTATCCATTACATGAAAGAATCTCTCCTCACTGGGGTCCCTAGCATTCCTGTCTCCCATGTTACCTGCCTCTTGTTCACCTGTACCTGCATGATCTTCTAGATTTCTCTGTTCTTCTTTCCCTGTGTTTATTTGAGCCTTGTTTCTCCTTAAATTGTAGTGACGAGTTAATGGATGCCCACTTCAATCAGTCTTGACATTGCTTGTTCATAATAAATCCTCCAGGATGGCAAGATTTTCAACTCTGATACCACTATAATGGACTGCCCTATTCTATTATTTTTAATGTCTATTTCTTCTTTGTAATTTTGTCAAACAGTTGGCTTGCAACTAGTTTTTTAAATTTTTCAGTCTAATGTTGTTTAATGGCTCCTTAAGTTTGTTTGTGCTTCATATGAAATGCAAAATAGGATGCAACATAGAATAATGTAATAAGAAGAACCAATAGGGCATAACACTAGAAGCGATTACTTCAGTTAGATTTCATTCAATAGGCAGCTAATATCAATGAGCATTTTATTTTTCAGATTACCAGAGATTGCAAATACAATAGCTACCATTTCCTTCTCATTAAACTCAACACATTATGACAGCTATACATGTCAATAACAATCCATACCCATTGCAGCTACAATAGTGTTAATAATTTTAGAAATGCTATAGTAACCTGCCGCTACAGTAACCTATTGCTACAGTAACTCGCTGCTACAGTAAACAGACTGCTATAGTAACCCACTGCTATAGTAAAATGCAACCGTAACTATTTTATTCCAATCCTTAACACCAATCTTCAGATTCGAATCCCTTTGCTTGACAACTTCAAAATTCAATAACAAGTACTATTGGAATGATTTTTGCCTTGCAGCTCTAAACTAAATCTCAAGAACATATCTTTCAATGGCGTCAAGATTGATAGCATAGAGGGTTTGTGTCCTCCAAGTCCAAGAGAAATAATCTCCACAATTTCTCCAATTTTATATAATATCCAAGCATGCTAGAAATGAGAGCTATCACCTCTTTTTAAACTCTTTCTCATTAGTTCTTCTCTTTCATCTCGTCAACCTGGGATAAATCACTTTCCATTAAAATAACATTTTCCACTTGATGGACTAAAAAGTACTTTATACAATAAAGTGACTTTTTCATAAAATGTATTCAAATATATTGTCACTTTATATTAAAAACTATATATCTTCAGGCATTAAAATAAAACATCAAACAACTCAAAAAACCATGTGTGATAGCTCATTGGAAATGTCTCGGTGAGACACATCAAGTCCCATACTAAGATGCTAAAAATAGTAAATTCCGATGATTTACTATAAATAGTAAGTATTTGGAAAACTTGTTGAATCAACTCCGATTGGCCTGAAAATGGAATTGCCTAGGTAAAATCTCTCTTTGATCCTTGCAAAGTCCTAGTTAGCCCTCGGACAATGATGAAAAGGGCCAACAACATGTCAACTGGCTAGAAAGGGGACATTACATGTAAGCTGACTTCACAGAGAAATCACCCATTGAATTCCATTGCCAAATAAAGCTATATTTACAAGGGAAAACTAGGATTCTAATTTTTTGAATAGTCATGTGTAGCTCTCTGACCATAGGAATAAGTTCAGGTCTATAAGGACAACACTAAGTAAGGTATTTCCATGACCTCTGAAAGGACATGTAATCAATGATCTTAGTCCTAAAACATGTGGAAGCCCACTCTTGCAAGCTTCTTTAATTCGGTTTAGTATAGAGGGTGAGTCCACTATCTAGGCATCATCCCAAAATCTCATGGTCTTACCATCATCGACTAACCATCAAAGCCTTGGATGAATAACCCTCCTACCTTTTACCACATTATTCTGGATTTTACCCTGTGGGGAGGGTGGGGTTGAAAAGATTGGTAACAAATTTATCCCCAGCGAAATACTTGGCACTAATAACCTTAGACAAGTTAGCTCTGTAAAGGGCCAATATCCAAAGAGTTTTGGCTATGAGGGCTCTATTCATTTGCAAAATTCTTCTCAAACCCAATCCCTCCAACCTTTTTGGTCTGCACACCATGTCCCAGTTAACTAAAGACATCCTTTTCTTCTCCTCCATCCCACTCCATAGAAACGGTTTATGAATACTCTCAATTTTTGAGGTTGTATTTCCATTGATTTTGAATGTTGTAAGGTAGTAAATGGGTATATCTTGAAGAGAGGTAGCAAGGAGTTGCAATTTCCCTGCATTGCTTAATAACTTTCCTTTCTAACCCACCATCTTTTTAGAATTCTTTCAATTATGGATCCCCAGAAAGTTTGATTAACTTCCTTAATAGTCAGTGGCAGCCCAAGATACAATTAGGAAGGTCAACACATTTATAGCCCAAAATCAAACTAATTTTCCATTGAATATCTTTGGTATTAAAGAAGTACAAATTTCTTTTCTCATAATTGATCTGCTGTCCAAAAGCCAAAGCACAGTCATTGAGGAAGGAACTCCAGGCTTTGGCTTCCACCACCAAAGCTTTCCCAAAAGGATAGTATCATCTACAAACTGTTGAATAATAGTTGGTGGAATTGTGGAGGCTACTCCAACACCTTGAAGAACACCATCTTCAACTAGCTTTAAGAAGTTTAGTCCAAGAATGCCAGTAAGAATAATGAATAAGTAGGGAAAAAGCGGATCACCTTGTCTCAATGCCCTCTCCATGCCAAATAAGTCTCTGGGGAAGCCATTGACAATAATAAAAAATTTTACCGTTTCTATGCAAGTCTTCACAATGCTTACAAAAGTGGGTTTGAATCCTATTTTGAGTAAAACTTTGTATAGAAAATCCCATCTAAATCTTTCACAAGCTTTAAACATATCCAATTTTAGGGCCATACTTGAGACCTTGCTCTTGTCCATTGAGTGTAAAACCTCATGAGCACCGCATCCAAAATTTGATGGCTTGGAACAAAGCCATTTTGGTTATGATTAATTATGTATTCAAGAAGGGACTTATTCTTGTTGACTAAGACTTTATCAAATATCTTATAAAGAGTGTTGCAGAGGTTGATTGCCCTGAAGTCTTCAATATTTATTGGCTCTGAAGTCTCGGGGATGAGAGCAATATATGTGTGATTGAGGGTCTTGAGAAGCTTACCGGTCTTTAGGAATTCCTTTACAGTCCTTGTAAGATCATACTTAACAACCTCCTAATGATCTTGGAAAAATGCAGGAGGGAAACCATCCAGGCCTGGGGCCTTGTAAAATCCCATAGAAAAATCGTAGATCTAACTTCTTCCATGACCTGAGAGAGAATTTGATTGTTTTCCTCGAGCATGACCAAATTGGGTAAATGTTGTAGAAGCTTGTCTTCTACAACCATGCATCTAATATCAACATTTCTATAGGCATTGTAAAAGTGATTTGAGGCCAATTCACCCAACTACATGTCACCTGTCACCAAATTGTTAGAGTTATCCAACAAGCCATGTATAGTGTTCTACTTTTTATGCTTGCTTGCTAACTTGTGGAAAAAAGAAGAATTCGTGTCTCCCTCTTTCAACCATTGAATCCAAGAGCGTTGTTTCCAATAGAATTCCTCTCTAAAAGTTACCTCCTTCCATTTAGTTCTGAGAGTTTGATACATCTCCCATCACCATCATATCTTGACAATCCTTGAGTTTCAAAGTGCTGTCCTTTTTTTGTTTAAAGATATCCCCAAAAGTGGTTCCATTCCTCAATTCATTTTTTTGAAATCTGGGCGAATGTCCCAATAATTCCATACTTGAATGGTATAGGACCCTTAGGGAGGTAGTGATTCCATTGCAGGATAAGAGAGCAATGATCATAAATTGTACGAGGAAGTGCCTTAAAGTAAACCCAATGTCCCAATTGGCAGTGACTAAGAACCGATCAAGTCTTACTTGAATAAGGTTGTCTCCCTTCCTATTATTGGTCCATGTAAAGATCTAGTTTGCAAGTTCTATATCCAAGAGCCCAGTCTTATTAATTAATTCCATGAAGTCAGCCATACTTTCAGAACAATCAACAACACCACCCCTTTTCTTAGAAGGGAAAAGGGGAGTGTTGAAGTCCCTTGCCACCAACCACTGGACCTGAGAGGAAAGAATATCTCCTCCCAAACTACCTTCCTCAGAGGACAGGAGTTAGGAGAATACAAATTAATCAAATGCCAAGATAGATTACCAAAAACCATACTAGTGATCAAGTAGTTGGTGGTGCAAGAAGCTAGGATCCTGCTCACATTAGTGGGATCCCACACAGTCACAATACCTCCTGATGCCCCTAGAGCATCACTTATACAAAAGGAAGCACCCAGCTAGATAAAATCTGTGACATTATTGAAAGTGTCCCTTGTCATTTTAACTTCCCGAAGAAGAAAAATCTCTATTTTTTTCCCTAATATAGTTTTTCAGCATATATTTCTCATGGGGGTTGTTTAATCCCCTCAGGTTCCATGATAAGATCCTCATTTTACTTTTTTGGATTTAACTCAAGGGTAAAGAGCCTGCTACCTGCCATTACCCTTACATTCGCTTTTTACTTTGAAAATATGGCTAAGGGTCGAACATTAGTCTCTCTTACAGCCGTTTGGTCGCCTTTTCTTGATTTGGTAACTCTCTTCTAATCTTCTCTCCCCCCTGTGCGGTAAAATCACATCCTTCCCTGGGGAATACCATTTCCTTGGTGTTAGTAAACAAGATCCCCTACCATTAGACTCCTTCAACTGTCTTTCTTGTTCTATAATGCCTTCCTTGAGAGGAAGGGGCACCTTATCCGTCATCTCAATATCTGCTCCTTGTGCAATTAATAACAATGTTAATGATGATGATAAGTGGATAATAATGATAGTAGAAACAAAATTATTTTATTGTCTACAATATTACAAGACAAAGAGGTAGAACTTCAAAATTCTAAAGGGGACAGTATAGGCCAAGGATTAATTTCTCCACCGATCTGTTATAAATGTGTTGAAAACAATAACTATAAATTATAATGTCCAAACACATTCTATACTTTTTGGGACTAAACATGATGATATGGGCAAAGCACATGTTAATCTATCCAATGGTAATAGAAAACATAAAAAACATTGTTGACTTGCATTTTAAATGTACTGTAGTAGACTTATGCCATGCCCTGTCGATTCAACTGTCTTGTTTTTTCAATAATTTCCTCTGAAATAAATGTGTTAAAAATGCATGTAATTGAAAACACAGGTTTTTCACACAAGATGTGGATTTTTTCTATAAGTCAAAATTGACTTTGTTTCTCCCCTCATTTTTTCACTTTAAGGCAACAGGTAAACAAATTTCAAACTTTCCTGGGCAATTGCAAACATTTGCCATAAGGATAGGTGCAAGTCCCATATGAATTATGACAAAATATTGCCCACTGGAAATGAGCAACTTTTATAGCCTAAACTTAAAAGTACATTCCTTTATGGAAGATTTGCATGCTCATCAACTTATTAAACATAAGAAATAAGCCAACTGAAACTATGGAGGAAAACTGGTACAGGTAATTTCTTTAGAATGCAAATTGGTTTTACAAAAATTCAATCAACTATGTCATTTTATAGAAGCAACAATTCAGAATTCCACTAGGAAAATTAAGAAATGTTAATCAAGGTCATCACATGACACTAACAATATAGTCACTGGGAAATTCAGGGACTCAGCCCGTCCTTTTTACCTCCAAACCCTGCCGATGATAATTAAGTGTCTTGAAGGTGTAAACTTATTCATATATTCCTCGATTGTTTTAAAAAATGACATTCACACATTTGTGTCCAAACCATAAGCTAAGGATACCATTAATCACTTGTGGTAACTACCTTTATGTGAAGTAAAATCACAATACTGTATATATTCAACAGACAGAGACATGATTCAAGCACAATTGAGTACGCTCTGAGACTTGAAATGTTTGTAAAATGAGATGAAACTATTTTTAATTTATGTCCACGGGAGATCTAGTAGGGTCTACAGGACTGGAAAAAAATGATGTGAAGGCTAGGACAATATTTTGAAAGAAAAGTTTCTGCTCACAAGAAGCTTCTTAGATGAAGAACATCCTAGGCTTAATATTGTAAGCCTAATTTGCTACAAAAAATATACCAACTGCAACTATATAGAAAATGTATCGCAATTTGTGAACAACTGACAACATTGGATCTTTACTTATGTCGTGTTTTTGACTATTATAGCATCTTTTAATTTGCCATTTTGTTCTTGTTTAAATAATTACACCTACAGGTTACCATGCCTTTCCTGGTTTCCATTAACTATAATGTGACTATGATCAATCCAACTTGGACAACAAATGTAAATATGAATTGTAAGACATTTGTTTACAAAATGGCATGTCGAGGTCACCTTAAGGCATGATAAATACCATCTAAGTGCATACATATGGTATTTTGTACCTGCATTTTCAGCCCTGGTATAACAGTATTCATCAAGTGCAGTTGTTTGAATAGTGATAATTCCAGGACTTAAAAACTGATGGAGAAAACTATAAATTAAGGAGAAAATTATAAGGCTTCAATTAATGCAAACTCAAATTCTTGCAAAGCTCAAGTAAACCCTCACAAATTTATTCAAAGAATCTTAAAAAGAAAAGCTTTTGAACATGTCTTATAATCTCAATTCTCAACTTCATACTATTTGGGGACAAATTCCTTAACTGATCAGGACAATCCCATCAGGATATCTAATGATGTTATCACTAGTTCTTATTTATGTCAAGGAGTGTCAATGTTTCAACTACAACCTCTAGAAATGTAGAATTTTGTGGATTATCCTGGCAAAGAAATGCCAATTTTTCTGACTAACGATTCTCAAGGGTTTCTTTGCTTCCTAAGTTGTTGAGACCACTCCACCTGCACGAGTGTATTCTTCTGTTGACATCTATCTAATGTTTCAACCAAAAATCACCACCTCCTTTGGTCAGACTAATCAGCACATTTTCCATCAATAATTCAATGATTCTCTCCCATTGTCCTTTAGCCTAATGGGAAGGATGCTAGCATTATAGTCCCACTTCTGTCTCTTGAAGCACAGGCATGTATAGTGACAATAAAGCTCCTTCTTTCGGCTGCAAACATTGTAAACCCATCACATCCTAGCAAGGGAACCACAGAGACCCATGCATCTGGTTCAAATGGTAATCTCTTGATTTATTTTCCCTTATTAAGGAAATATAAGATAACATAGAGTGTAACCGTCTTGTTATGCTCTAAAAAAATTGAAGATGGGCTCAAAAAAAGGTGTTAAAAAATTGACGAAAGGGGCTCCAAGTCTCCCTCTTTGACCTATTCAATGCACACGTGGTCAGCTTCCTTTAGTCTCAAAATAAACACAACCAGCAGCAGAAAGACTGCCTACTCCGTTTGATTGAGATCTTTAATAAGATAAAAACCATGTATTACTGGCCGTTGAGTATCTCCTAGTTATCAATTACACCCAAAGACAGCTCTATGAAAATCTAAAAATGTTGAACAATAGCCGCATCTCAGGAGAGAAGCTACACAGAGAAATCTATAGAGAATTCAATCAGAGAATTTGAATGAATGTATATTACACAAAAGCCTCAAGCTGAACCACACAACCAGAACTGGTCACCTCAAGAATTCAGTTAAGTCTCAGCTAGTGTTGCACCTTCAGAGGATGAGGACATAGGTATGCCTCGCCCTAAGGAAGGTGCCAGATAAGAATCTTCATTATAAAAACGGACCCAATGTATTTCTCAGCAAAATGTCTTTGGGACAAAATCTTGTAAATTTGTAAAGAATTCCACTAAAAAATAGGGCTCAAGAAAGAGCAGAAGAGAATCCCTCTCATTGCACATTTACTTCTTGCAATAGTATTAGGAAAAATATTTGCTTCATCATTGTATAGTCTACCATTTTTATGTTTGACCTTATTTGGTAAAGGGAATTTCTAAGTCTAAATCTCAGCACCCTCATGTCCTTCCATGTCCAAAGTTAGGGAAGATGTAAATACTTCTTCCATTTATAGAATTTAAAAATTATTTGAAAAGATAAAATAAAAAATTACGTGTATAAAATTAGTGACTGCAATAATCTTGTTAATCGTGTGGAGTCAACCTTTCAATCTGAGGACCCTACACCAGATGATTGCACTTGGAATGGTGACATTCTTCCTCCCACTAAGGGGTTGTCTCCATCTTTACTCTGAAGGATATCTGTATATCTCTCAATATAATCATCTTCCTTGCATGCACAAAAGCTATATTCACCTCCGTGGAATTGAACTGATGCCCCTCTGACCTTAATAAAATATTCTTCTTTTCAAATTACTATGCTAATGCAATAAACATGATCATCGCGACAACCAATAAATATGAGGCCACCAATCATTACCGGTGATGAAAATATTTCCCCTTGAAGTTCCAATTTTGTTAATTCATGACTAAATAGGGGCTGCACCTTCAGGTTTTGATCTTTATACTTGTCAACCACATCTGTACGACACTTGTTAAGACTATCATTCTGCGCTTTGCCTTCTGTCTGTGTGAGATTACTATCATACAATGACACATTGTGTCCTTTAAACGTGTTGAAATCAGCAGAAGTCGTGACATTATACCTTTGGGCTGCATCTGAGTCGACCTTAAGGACATGAATGGTTCCCGAGGAACTGCAAACACATACCAACCTGGAGTAAAAAGAAGGATTACAGGTATTAGAAATTGTATAGCTAAATAGAATTACGGAGACTTGCAAAACACCATAATCTAATCAATACTTGCTGTGTAATCAGAAAAGTCAAGACAGTATACCTATATACTGTCTGCTGTTGATTTTCATTCTGTGAGACCAATCCAACTGTCTCATCAACATAAGCAGATGAAGTAATGGGTTCCCCAATGAAATGCTTCCATAAACAATTTCCTTGCTTCTGCATTCAAAGAATATGGGGACTTCTTTATCAACTTGCTGTTTTGGAATCAAGGACAAAACCCACAACCAAACAAATGAGCCACTATTGTACTAATCCTGTCAGGGACTATGCTTAGGGAGGAAGAAAATTTTAAACAGGTTATAGTTTTGGGAGAAATACAAAGGAGCTTGAATTTGTATATTTCATTGTTATGAGGTAGTTCCAAAAATGTCACAGATCTCAATTCTTTTAATAGTCAAGCACTTCCAAACAACATGTTCCACATTTATATTCCAGCATTACAGTTAAAAAAGAAAAAGTAAGACAAGTTTTAAGAGTATCATTCATTCCATAGCTAAAAATGATTAACTTAATCAATCTAACGTGCAACAGCTTAAATGATGCTGCCAACTTTGTTAGAATCTGTGTTCATTGCATGATCTGTTGAATCATAATGACAAGACAGTTTTGGAACTTCCAAAGATATAGTAGTGGTTTTGATATTGAGGAATAAGACTCCTGAAGAATATGTATCAAGTTCCTCAAATTTTTGAGGCAGCAATGAACAGGTTTTGCAAATGGATAGATCTTCATTCTTCCACACAAAAAACTTGAAATTGGGAATCCAACATTGTGGCACCAAAAAGATTGCAAAATTTCTTGTCTTTCTAAACGTTCTTTTCCATTTGTGATTTTAAACATTGATGCTAATAATCTCAATAGAATATGCAACAAGACTAATCTCTGTTTGACAATTTATAATGTTTGGACTCATATTTCTGTACTGTAAATGACTGCATATTGGATGGAGGACAGAAGCTTACCAGATGGAAAGCGTACACAAAACCATCTCTTGAACACACCAGTACCTGTTAGAAGAGTAAAATATGTTTAGAAAGAAACTGTAGAAAGCTAATAAAATAGCCATTATTGCCAGTAGACAAGTTTGCATAAAATTTTGATGAACTCTTTGATGCTGATATGAGAAACTAAGGAATTTCTAAATTCAAATGATTTCTAGTCCATTTTACTGTTACTTTCATTATCATTCCATATATAGCACACAAAAAACACGACACCTACATAAAATAGCATGTATGTTGGAGGATAACATTATGATCCAGGAACAAATTTTGATACTGTCTGGTTTAAATTTCTTTTGCTTCGATGGATTCCATCAAGAGATCAATGCACCTGCACATTTTCCTGTACAGTAGTGGTTTGTGTACAAAGCCACAGATGACATATCTGATTGACAAACCTTAAAATACACTTAATCTAACATGCATCCAAACTAGTGTGATCAGAGTCAGTTTGAATCAAATTGCACAATCAAGACACAATTTTTTGCAATTAGTTTGATTACCCATATAATGGGATGCCAAAAGATTTTTGTCTGTAACTATAAAGCTATAAAGCTAGATTACTATAATTATGAACATTTTCCAATAAGCATTGGGTGATTGTAATCATCTAGATACACCAATTTTGAACGAGTCATCTCTAAGACGCTACTGTGGGAGATTGATTGACATCCTTACCGTAGGCATGGGAATCTGCCTAGATATTTCTCATGGGCATTCAGCTACACCCAAGAGATTATGTGTTACTTGGGCATGAGCATTACAATATTCTTACGGCAACCGAGAATCCAATAGGAAGTACTTTATTTAATTTACTTTTCCCTCCAAAAACAAAATAAAATAAAAAGTGACAATATTAATTTTTTTTTTAAGACTGTAGGAATTTGGGTATAGCGTCCCCTATAAACTGCAGTGCATCGGATAAACTTTTTATTGTGACTGGTGATGCTGGCACGACACACCCTCCAGTACCACATGGGCTGGGGGGAGACAAGAGCTCTTGAGTCTTGACTTCGTGCTTCACCAAAGGAAGCTCTCGCCAATGGAGCTAGGTCCCCAGCCTATGACTTAATATTAAATTTTGATTAATTACAAAACTAAAAAAATAATTTGTTAGAGTGCCCAAGATTAGCAATCATTGGGCACTAAGATTGAATTGTGCCAATCAATTAGGAAAGGGGCATGAAGTACCATAGTTATTCTAAGAAACCAGCATACTAAGATCAGGAAGCTCGTTGATTAGGCCTCTTCCAATACATAAATTTGTTTTTTAGAGGGATAAAAACTTTTGACCCAGAGGTATGAACCAGTGAGGTCACAAATGGGAGACCACATCCCCAATATAACCATTCAATGATAACACTCTAATGAGGTTTGGAACTTGATGGCAAGAACAACACTACAATTTAACCATTACATCATGCCACTATTGGGTCTTCCAACGCATAAGTTGATCATTTCAATAAATGACCATTAAAATTTCCAATATGTTTCCTCATAATATACAAAAGGTATTCACATTCTCTTTCTTAAAAACATTAGCCCAAGGCATCAATTCCAAGCTATTGATGAGGTTACTAACTTGTTAAAGATATACATATATCCTCCATAAACCTTTTTGGACCTTAATGATTATCTTATGGAGAAGCTTATCATTCATATAGGCTAACAATTTAGCAAATATCTTAAACGAGACTTTAAAAGTTGTTATAGGTATCTAATTTTTGAGCTTTTATTCCTCTTAGTGTCTTTGGGATTTAACTAAATGAATTCTGTATATGTAAGGTCTCAGTTTTATTTGAATAGCTTTATTTTATTTTAAAATTGAGCATTCAAACTATTATGGACGACTACATTTTTCTAAGTCCCCATTTGGAGTAGCATAGGTTTGTGAGCATTTAGTTCAATTTCCGAGTTTTTTCATAAGCTTCATGGTGAGTTTGGGAAAACTCCAAACTCCTTGGAGTGCTTAGGGTTGGCTAGCAGTGACGTTGGTTCCTAGAAGTGAGCTTAGTAGGTAGTATGGATCATTATGCCACTTTCAGAAGTGATTTCTAACACTTGGGGTGCTCTCCAAACTTCTTAGAGAAGCTGTCTAATTTTAGTGAGTCATTTGGTTGGCTCCAATCATCATCCTACATCTTTAGTATCATCTTGGTGGGATCAAAATTCGTATCTGATGTAGTTACAGTGCTTTCTGCAACTTGGGTAAGCTATTGACTTATTATTTAGCTAATTCACTTAAATTGTTTGATGTTGGGAAATATTAAAAGGACGACTTAGTGTAATAGCTTATTGTAAAGCTGTTTAAGTTATATTTTAATTTGAACGCCTAGGCTTGGGGGTATTTTCTCATGAAAAGTAATATAATTTTCCTAGAAAGTCTTGGTGAGGGAAAAAGATAACTATTATATCTTCAATTGAATATTTTCCTCCAAAAATGCTTTATAAGGATGTGTTGGGTTCATTGGAGAGATAGGTTAGAGAATATGATATTGTTATGCTACTGAAATGAATCCGAATTCTTCCAAGACTTCTTGAGGATGAAAACTATCTTGGCGTAATTGGTTTCAGGGGCCAAAATCCCCCTAGCTAGTCTTAATAATTCTATTCAGGGATCATAGTTGTGCTTCAGATTAGAGTCTAAGATTTTACTTCAAGATTTTGATGATGCTGTTTTAGATGACATTGGAAATGCTCATGTTGGCCATACATTTTACCAATACGAGGCCATCCCTTTTGATTATAGTTTTGAGGGTTTTGTGATTGATTTTTGAGTTTGTTTTCCAACCGTACAAATCTAATGTGTAGGCCGTATAGCATGGAAAGGGCAGAGTGCTTGCTAGTAAGGTTGTGCCACATGTTGCCTTACACCTGCAAGGAGGGCTTGGAAGTTTCTAGCTAGGAAGTATTGCTCTTATTGGTGATTTTTCTAATGGTCTGTTGGCACTTAAGGCTTTAGCGTATATTCCTATCAGTTTGGCATTTGAAAATGGTGCTTATGTTGGAAATTTCATGATTTTTCAAGGGTAGGCTGTCATGAGATCCATTTGTGTTCTAGTTCATTCCATATTTTAGCCTTTTTATATGCCTTGATACACATTTTTATATTCCATTTGCATATCATACCATATATTTTCACATCCCTTCGCTGCATATAGTTAAATATTTATATAATTAAGTGATATTGTTTTTTAGTTTTGAGGTAAAATATGAAAATTGATTATTGGATTGTATTTGCTAATTAGCGTTGTCATTTTAGCCTTGGTGAATTAGCTTCAACAACATGTCAAAGAGGTGGAAATCAGAAACTTCCTGTATCCCATGGAACACTTGTCAATATAATTAATCCATATATGCTTTGCTGTATGTAGAATATCCACGAGCCCAGAATATTCTTCTATATTAATTTATTGTTATAATCTCCACTATTTGGTTTTATATTCTGGTGAGGTTTGGCCATAGAAAACAAACTTGTCTATTTTGAAGTATACTTGTTAGCCATGGAATAACCAATCCCCTACATTCGTGTGCTGGTCTTATTCTAAACCAGACACCATGGGCCATGTAAAATTGATTTTCACCATATATAATGCTATGAAAATGGTGTGAAGAGGGGTGCAAGCAAGGAGTTTGAAATATAGGCGACAGTGATGCAGAGGGAAGTGTGGAGTCTGGAAAACAACGCAACAATGTAGCAGCAGTAAAGAACGATGAAATAATATGGGACGACATAGGGTGAATAGCATAAAAATGAATGTAACAGCAGTGAGAACAACGCAGAAATAAAGATTGTAATGTTTTTTGATGAAATAAATATATGAAGTTTCTGATCTGAGTTTGTAGTAGTGTTCTAATCACCTTGTGGAAGGAGAGGAGGGCCCATTCTCAAAAAATGACAGTGACTCTGTTCTCTGTTTTTTACTTATTTCATGTTAGTTTTAGATTTATTTCATTCTTAAATTGTATCTTTCTGAATTGGTTTTGTTTAGCATTCAAACATGATGGTTTTCTACTTTATAGTTTTTTTTTTATTCTAATAATGTTTAGTTGTAAGAATGCTTAGTAATTCTAACCCAGATTTTGCATCATAAATCTCACCAACGTAGAACAGACATTTCGTTAAACACTTTGGATAGTTGTCTCAGACTGAACTACTCACTATTTCCCAAATTCTGATTCCAACCTTCAATATTAAACACAATAAATTCTGGACAAACATTTAATCAAACACTTGTCTATTCATATTAAACATTGATACCAACAGAGGCATTACTCCAAACACTTGGCATACTAACTTCAGACATTAACTAGTTGCTGTTCAACTCTGCTGTAACAGGGCTGTAGCAAACACAGATACAAACAAATCTACAATTTTCCAGATTTTACCAGCAAGGCAATTCACAGTAACAATCTAATTAGTTTCAGACTTTTATCATATAAAACCAGAGAACATCAATCTTTCAATGAAGGCAAATATAAGGTATTTTCAGATATCAAATAAGATCACTACATACAGAAATCCCTCATTACAAATCGAAGATTACCCTAGACAATGGATGGTAGTGTTTGCACCCAGTAATTGTTTATGTCTAGATTTTTGCCACTCGAATCTACCTTTCCACAATGGGAGATTTCTATCGCCAAACTCAGAGATCACCATATCTTCTTTGCTTGCCATGAGGACCAAGAACAAACCGACTATGATAAAACACTGCCACCATTACTCTTGCAGCAACCCAGATTTAAAATTCAAGTGACTCCATTTGAAGATGGGCTGCATTCCAGTTCAGACCATGCCGTGACTCATATTTTCCCCAAACGGCTCATCAATGAAGAAGGCACTATGCATGAATAAGGCCCATTACTAACACGTAGGGACTGTATGTAGATATAAATCAGCGACCAGGAATTAACTCTTCAGACGTTCTATTTAGACTCAAAAATGCGCAGATTCGTACCTCATTTGCATTCAAGTGTTGGCATCTCAGTCAAAAGGGAGGGCATACACACTTCCAGCCTGCAATATAATCTCCTATATTTGATTCAAATCTTCCAAAAATACGCCCAGTAGCAAACTCTGAAGCTGAGTTCATCTCTCATGGAAAGTTGGGTTTTCATCCAACCTTCAACTTCCAAGGGGTTCCATCCTTGGAAAACCAGCCACTGAATATCAGCAACAATGGAGAAATAACTTCAATATTATATTTACATAACATGCCCAAGTAAAAGTACAAACTCTGTTTATAAAGACCCTTTAAGCTGTTGATGCACTAAACAATGTGGGATAAAACTCATTTACTTTTTATAAAGTTACTTTACTTTATAATGTTATTATAACATAAAGTAACTTTAATATTATTAAGCCCATTAAATAATATTTTATTTTCTCCATTTCTCCATAAATAAAGATGTGACCAGCTATGCATCCCTTTTGACATCCAATTAGCCTATCAGGATGAGAAAAATAGGCTAACCAAGCTCCTCATGTGATCATTGAGAAGAAGGGGACATTAGATTGGTTGTTTTAAATTATATTTTTACTAGCAGCTCATTTAGTAGTTTTAGCAAATGTCTTCTTAGAAAGCTCCCAAGAAAGCTTCTGCCCGTGATGACCTCCCGTCCGCGATCGTGCTCTCTCCCCGGACTCTGCTCGCGCACTTCCCGCGCAAGCTGAGTGCTTGCGCCTGTGTCCTCGTGCTCGACCACGCTTGCATTCGTCTGTCCGCATTTTCTTGTTCACGCTCTTGCTCGCAATCCCGACCGCCTGTTTCGAGCTCGCGATTCCATCGGCGTTTTCTTGTTTTCTTGTTCGTTTTCCTGTTGTCCGCATGTTCGTGCTCGAGCTCGAGCTCGCGATCTGCCATGTGCTCGCTCTTCAGTTGCGGACGGTTGTGCACGCGTGAGCTGTTGTGTGCGCGTCCCTTCCTTCCTGCTACTTGTGTGCGGGCCGGGTTTGCTTCCTTCCTGTCACTGCCGTTGTGTGTGCGTGATTGCTTGCTTCCTTCCGGTCTATTGTTGTGCGCGCGTGATTGTATGCATGCGAGGGCTTTGCAACTGTGGTGTGTGCGCGGACCCCTTCTCTTCTCCTTTCTTCCTGCAGCTGTCGTGTGCTCCTGTTGTGGGCGTTTTGTTTGCACACGAGCCTGGCTTTTCCCTACAGTAGTTGACTGCTACGTGCGTATAGGCTGCTACTGGTGTTTGCAGACTTTCTTGCTATTGTCGGGTGCGGACTCCTGGGCACCCTTCTGTAGTTGCTATGTGTGTGCGCGGGCTCCTCCTGTGGTTGGTTATGCTCCCTTTTTCCAGTCAGAATTTGCAGGCTTTAGACGACATGGAAACTCCATCTCAGACCCCTGTCACTTACCAGCGGTTGATCGATCGAATGACTAAGCTCAAGGTTGAGAATCACTCCCTCTGAGATACAGTGCAGTTCCTCTCAGAGGCACTCTCTAATCTGAAACTTCTCGTGGCCACTAACTCTTAGCACATCAGTGAATTCTCTGCAACATTCGCATCCAAAACGAAAATCATCAAGAAACAGGTCGACTCCAACAACTAATAGTTCATAGAGCTCAGTGCCATCAAAGATAAACAGGCTGAACTTGACAACAAATATGCCCCCCTAATCACTGAAACCGAGAAGCAACTGAAATCCTAGGCCTCAATTTGCAGCAACAACAACATCAGCCCCGCACCCTTTTCTGGCGTTGAAAAACTTTACAGGACAAGTTGGCAGACGAGAGTGTTAGACGTGTCCGTGAACTCAACCTGCGTGTCCGTGACCTTCCACTCTCCTCCTCTGCTAACCCTGTCCCAGCAGGATATTCCTTCCTCAGTGAGCAGCTTGGGTTATTTGATATCATTCTTGACAGGGCCTGGATTAGTCACGACACACTTTTCCTCAGATTCCTCTCCATGGCCGACAGGCTTCGGGTTCTTAAGGCGAGGAGGAAGCTGTTCTCTCTTCCCACGAAGATTTATTTGGATGAGGACCTCACGAAATCCCAAGTTGCTGAATTGAAACACTCTAGGGGATTGGTCATGGAGGCTAGACGTGTGGGTAAGTGGGCTGTCATCAGGAACCCCAGAGCTATTATTCACGACTCTCCTCACGGTTGGGAGCCCAGTCCGGCTTTCAAAGCCAAATGATGACCCAGGCAGCAATTGGTCAGGAGGGAATGCCACAATTGTTCCTTGCTTATCAACTGCTGGAATGGTAATGGCACTTTATGGTCATTACTGGGTCTTTTTCAGGATGCTGTTGGCTCCGCAGACATTCTTACTGTCACAGAGACTCACGAGAGCCCTGTCCACCCTTTGCCTGGGTTCCCTGGATATCAGTGGTTTTCTGTCCTTCGAGATGAGGTCAGGTCTTCTGGTGGGGTCACGTGTCTTGTTAGAGACCGCCTTTCAATTTCTAATTCAGTGGTTCATGCCGACAGTTCTGCCAGATTCATGTGGATCCGTATTGGCTGTACAACATCACATCACAAAGATATCTATATCGCAGTATGTTACTTTCCGCCGGCCTCCTCATCATATGTTGTTCATAGCACAAAGTGTGACGACCCCTACGTTGACTTACACGAGTACATCATCATTCTTGGGGACTTCAATGCATGGACCAGAGAGTTTCAAACCCCCCTTCATGACTGTTGTGTTGATTCTACTTGCACTTCCAAGTCTGACCCTTCCACTCTAGGTTTACAACACTCTTCTGACGACAGCCATGGCCCCCTCATGAGGTACGGTCGCCACCATCTTCAACTCTATGAGTCTTTAGACTTGGTGATCCTGAATGGGCTCCCCTGTTTCCCTGGCTCTGGATCCTTCACTTGCTGGCCTCACTGCGGGGGTGCAAGTGTCGTTGACTACGTCCTATCCTACCCCTCATTCATCCCCTCCATCTGCCACTTCACCATCTCGCGTCTTACCCTGGTTGACCACGCCCTTCTTAGCCTCTCCATCAGTATCTCCCCGCCCCCTCCCTCATCCACCCCCCTTCCCGGACACCCGCTCAGACCCTCACCCGCACCTCCTTCTGTTTCACTGAGTGTGAACGTGATCTCTTTATATCTCACCTCAGACGACTCCTCCCCCAGACCTCCTTCACTGAGTCTGGAGATGCTTCCTTCCTGTTCGATTCGCTTGCGACCACCCTTTGGGATGCTGCCCTCCTTTCCATTCTCCACTGCACCACCCCCTTTTCCCGCAACCCCAAATGTAAGAACACTTGTCCTAGAAACCAATGGTTTGACGATGATTGCAAATCCTTCCACCGCTCCATTCACTCCGCTTTCTCCGCTCACTCCCCTTCTTTCACTCAGCTGAGACTCTCCTACCATCATTTCCTTCATCACAAGCAACGCGCCTACATTGCTCTCCAATGCAAATCTCTCTGTGATTCCCTATTGCAGTCCCCCAAGCTCTTCTGGCACACTCTATTCCCCCGCCATCCCCCCCCTCCTTCCACCCTCAACTTCCGCTCATTGATCTCCCACACCTCCACTCTTTATGATATTCTCGGCCAGCCCCCTCTTCACCTCACCCCCCCACCATCTTGCCATCTCTTCACTTTCTCCAACATATGTGAGGCGGTCAGACTCATGAGTTGTAGTAGGACTACGGATGAAGAAGGGTTCCAAGCGGAGCTCTTCAAACTAGGTATTAGCATTTTGGGTTCCTTTTTCTCTGTGCTCATTTTCCTGATTCATGGTCTCGACACATCATATACCCAATCCATAAGACCGGTGTGGTCTCGGATCTCGAGAACTACAAAACCATCATGGTTGGCCACACCTTTGCCAAACTTTATGCCACTGTTCTCAACACTATCCTATCCAGAGAGCTTGATCGACAGCAGTGCCGTGCGAAGGGGCAAGTGGGTTTTCGCACTGATTTTCAAACCATGGACCACATCTTGACTTTGCGTGCTCTCATTGAGGAGGCCCGACACCGCTCGGTGAAAGTCTACTGCTATTTCGTGGACTTTTGCAAAGCTTTTAACTCCATTCCTCGGGTGGCCCTTTTTCAGAGACTCTCTTGACTGCTATTATGAGACTTTATGAGAATGTGGTGGGAAGATTTAGGACCCCGCAGGGCTTCTCCGACCCGATCCAGAGCACTATTAGGGTGAAGCAGGGCTGCCCTCTCTCCCCTACACTATTTGGCATTTACATTGATGAGCTTGAGTCTTTCCTCTGGGATCTCTCGCTCCCCGATGATGGTTGTTATCTGTACCAGGTCCTTATCTCCATTCTCCTATTTGCCGATGATGTGGTTCTTTCGGCCTCCTCCCCTGAGGGATTGCAACGGCTCCTTGATGGTTTAGCTTCCTTTTGTGTTCTTCGGCAGTTGGTGGTGAACCTTGGTAAGACCTGGGTGATGGTCTTCAATTGGTTGAAGACCTCTCATCTTCACTTTTACTTCCAGGGTATGGAGATCGAGATCTCATCCTCCTACACTTACCTTGGGGTCAAGTTCTCTGGACCTCGCTTTAGTTTGAGACCTGCTATGTAGCCTCGTGTTAACAAGGGGTTAGGCTCCCTGGCTCTGCTTGAGAGACAGTGCTTCAGGCATCACTTTCAGGACATCAGGTCCAAGTTGTCCCTCTTTGATTCCTTTGTCAGGCCGACTGTGCTCTACAGCTCTATGGTGTGGGGTCCCTCTCTCCTGGAGTTTGATTGGGCTTCGATTGAGAGAGTTCAGATCCTTCTTCTTCGGCGCCTCATCAGATGTCACTGATCTACTCCTCATAGCATTATCCTGGCTGAGTTTGGGGCACATCCTTTTAGGCTTGCGGTTATCTTCAATTTGATTTGGTTCCTTCACCGCCTCAGAGGCTTTGCTGATTTTGTTGATGGTCGTCAAAGATATCCCTATCTGGCCTACTGTTCTTCTATGGCGATCCTGTGCTCTGACCCTTCTGGTTGAGCCTGCTGCTGGTACATCCAGGCTTCTACCTTGCTTGGGTCCATTGGGATTTCGATTGACCGCTTACCCCCCTTTCAGTTCTCTCTGGATGCCCCTGCCCATCTCCTCCCTCCTCAGCAGGAGTTGAATGGGTAGGTTAGACTTGATATTTACAGATAGTACATTACCACGACATGGAGCATCCCTCCTGGGGGTCTCCGTCCAAGGATGGCCTTTTATGCAGAGCACTATATGGTGATTCAAGATGGGGTCATTGTGCGCCCTCCTTACTTAGCTTGTCGTTGGAGTCATGCTCTCCGTATCTCTTTGGGGTCCTTCAGAGTTGGTTCCCACTGGCTCCGCATCCAGAAGGATCATCACATTGACAAAGCCGATTGGACCTGGCGCCTTTGCACCTTGATGGAGGCCGAGATCGAGACACACTTCATCTTCTATTGCCCCATTTACTACGAGATCAAAGGGAGGTTCTATTGCTTGTTCAGAGAGTGCAGGTCCCTTTCTTCAGGTACACTGATCAGCGGTGCCTCGCTCTATATCTTCAGGAGGCCACGTGGCTTCGTGATTCCACCCTCCAGCTCTTGCTCCCGTCGGGCCAGTGTCATGACCAGCTTATCACTTCCTTTTTCACTCCCGTGTCCTTGGTCCAGGGCACAAAGTGTCCTCTTGGTCCTCCTTCCTCTGGTCACATCAGGACTGTGAGACCCCGTGGCGGCCACACTTGGCAGTTGCACTCGTTCTCCAGTCGGCAGCAGCATTCCACCCCTAGAGCTACTCGGCGGCAATCTGGGGTTCTTTCTCGCCCTGGACCGTACCCTTCGGTGTTGGACTTCTTCTCGCTCGGTTAGGGCAGCTTGTTGCTCTTTCTGGGTCTTTTGCTTTCTGCTTCCTTTGTTGTTTGGTTCTTTCCCTGGACATCGTTTGGTGCTCCTGTTGTTGGCGGTTGCCTTTTGTATGCTTCCAGTCCCTTAGATCCTTTTGGTGGTCTCGTGTTGGACATTAATAATTTATCCTATTATCTTATCCTATCTTAGTTGCATTTTATACACACTCACCTCACTACATATAACCCTTGCACATATAGGCACTAGGCGTTTTGCAAGTTTATGCCTTCGGATTGACACTTGGACCAAACTGAATTTAGTTATTCAACATTAAATTTTTCTAATCATTTACCCCAATTTTGGCCTATCAGGCTAGAGCTTGAGTACAAGCCACACACCTATATGTTGGATGTGAGGCACTTGAATTTGGGAGATAAAAAGTCCCATTTTGAGTCATCCCAACCTTGCTTCGAACCTCCAATCATTTGTAAGGTGGAAAAACACTTGTTTGATGAGTTTATGGTGATATTCTTGTTGCTGACCCTATTGTACCAGCAATTCACTTTCATATCAAATATTCCATTTCTTCATTTCAATAAGACTTGGTGAAGTTTGGAAACCCTTTGATGAGGCATTTCAATATATGATCATATTATGCATGCGGGGCATGAGATTGTGTTGAATTGTTGTCATTGATGTAAAATGAGAAGGTTTCAGAATTTGGTCACTGTCATAAGACACCTTATTGCAGAAACAAATCATGATCATGGCCGACTCAGTTAGTAAAACATTAGCAAGAAACAAAGGAACCATTTTTGGTGCCCAAAACTAGAATTTGAATTGCATTTAATAGATAAATTTATATTTATCTATGTAGGTTGACCCAAGTTCCTCTTTCTTGGCTAACCTGGGTAATTTAAATGTCAAAATAAATAAATCTTATTTATTGGGCCAACCTTCTTGATATGAGTGCCTTTCTTGGGCAACTAAAATTAAATAAATAAAAATGCTGGCATGCCAGGTTAGGGAACAAGATTATACAAACATGGCAACAAAGCCATCTAAGATGTTTTATAATGCCCATTTTTTATAGTTTCCCCATTTCAGAATGATCAAAGAAGGATGAAATTAAAAACCCATAACAAACTATGATTTTTTTCAAAATTACAAAGATAGAAAGCCTCAAATGAATATATAACTCCCAAATGTGATCAATGTTGAAATTGGAGCCTTTCAAAAAAGATAGAACCTCTCCAGGAAGCAAAATGTCCAAGTAATAAGCCACAATGCCATAGGGTCCAAAAACTAAATAAATAATACCTGGGACTGAATTTGAAAAAAGTGTATCGACACAATGATAGAGATCCTAAATGCCTATCAAACAACAAAATTTGCAAAAATCACCTGCTTCTATGTGAAGTACAAGGAACTAAATTTCCAACGATATCTCATTTGCGAAATTTCAATTTCCTGATAAAAAGTTAAGCCTCGCCAAAAAATGCCTAGTTAGGATATATGAGGGGCCAAAACTAGGGGCGTAGGTGCTAAGCCCAAGGTTCCCCCATATGACCAAGTGCTTAAAATGTAATGTCCCCTTCTTGCACCTAGTCAATTTGAGGTTCATTACCCTATTTTTGGGTTCTTGTAGGCGAAGTGGAAGTAGTTAGGGGAATCAATATCTTGATGAAAGCTCTAGAAGGTGTTTTTTGTTAATCCTAATTGGTGACTCAGAGGGGGGGTGAATCAGTCAAATACACTTATTTAATATTTTATCCTATGAAACAAAATACAACTACTGTGTGATAATGAAAATGTAATGTATGTTTAACTTAAATAGAAATCACATGCAACAACTTACACATGATTTATACATGGAAACCCTCGGTTAGAGGGAGAAAACCACAGTGGGACAGAACCCACAATCTTCACTACTGCAATAATAAAGTTGCCCTGTTAAAGGCTTACACCAACACTTGTTAGAGTGCTACCCTGTGAAGGGATTTAATATAGATCGCTTAAGATCTATAAGAACCCTTCAAAGCTCTAACTACAGAACTGACTATGCTTGTTTTAATTTTTAATTGTTTTCTATTTTTTTGTGTTTTTGAGATGGTTTGACATAAAAAGAAATACATATGCTGAAATAAAACTTCTAAAAATTAATATTAACAATACTTTAGGCATAGAAGACAATCTTTATTACTTTTCCTCCAATACATAGCACTAGGATGTTTTACATTAAAAAGCATACCCATTTTCATTGTAGAAATTACTTTGAAACCCTTGCTAGCTGAGAAAGCAAGCATACAACAGCTCGTATCTCCTTCTATTAGCAATCAATCTCCAAATTGATGATATCAATCACTGTGGTTCAGCTAGGCATCCTTTTTAGGAATTCTTACTGATTTTTTTGGTGCCTCCTTCAACAAAATCGAACCAAGTATGGAAGAGAGGGTAGGGCAAATGAATAACCAGCAAAAAACAATGTTTCGAACAACCATGAACAACCAATAATTCTTCAAATCGATGCTCTCAATCTTTTATGAGAATATGCCTCCAATCTATCAATAACATCTACGAATAATCCCTCCAGTCAGCACAATGATGACTCCTGAATGAAGCCAACCCAATCAGCAATATCAGGCGAATATTTCACACCCTCTGACTGCTGCTACAAAGAAGATGCAACGCTCTCCAATGCCGATAAGCTTGAAAGACTGCAGAAACCCTTGGTTTCTCACAAGCTACAATGCTCCAGAGAAGAAATTTCAATCAAAGCATAAACCTAATATATCTCCCTGAGAATGAACTCTTAAGTCCCTTTTATTCTTTTCTTGTGAGAGCTCAAACACTTTCCTGGCCAATGTGGGATAAAAGATATATTCCCACTTTTAATTTTTCACTTAAAACTCCATAGTTGGTGAACAAATAATTCTTTTAAAATTAATTGTTCACTTGGCCCCATCTATGATAACTTGACCCTTCACTTAAGTGACTTAAGTCATAATATAAAATTATATTATAACTTAATAATATAAGCTCAAAACTATTAATATTTATTTTAGCCAAATAAATATTATTACTCATCATCTCCATTATTACTCATCATCTCTGCATGCCGTCTGAACTAGGAGCTAACATGATCAAGCCGCATACGACCATACCCCATTTCTAAAAATAGCAGGGATCCCTCTCCGAGCCTCTCAAAACTTACTATAAATAGAAAGATGTGTTATAAATAGCAATTACTGCATACAAAGTCCTGGAGACCTCAAACGAAAGCCAAATCTACAAAACTCTGATCATTGAAGAAGTTGCATCCCTCAAAGGGCCCTCTAAACAACCTCATTATCTTATGAGGGTCAATTAATAGGCTAATCCCTCGAACTCTGATGCTCACGAAAATGGAGACATTACAGTCCACCCTCCCTGAAATTGCTTGTTTTCAAGCAATCTCTACTGCAAAGTAACTCCACCCCACCAGAGATCCCAAAGATGAATTGTGTAATGTCCCACACATCTTGAACCAACTCATGTAGCACCAACATAAACACAACTGTGCAAGGACAAACATCATGCCAACTATCCAACCCCTGTGCACAAGAATAGTGCATCAAAATCAAAACATGTTCAAGAAGGCCAATGATGAACCAGTACACTCTCTGCACACTGAACATGCTGCAATGCTCAATTGTAAACCCTGTCTGAAAACCAGATCCACCCAAAGAATCCCAAACTTTACACACAATGATCAGTTGAATGTCAGGATCCCAATTCACTCTGTAGAGTACTCCATACAAACCATGTGGCGTCAACATAATACCATTGTACATTACAACCAAGTTAACCGTAACAAAAGGAAGAAGCATTCTGCCAACTGGAACAATCCCTGGATCCCATAGCCAATATGGAAGTCTTCCAAAATGAACTTCCTGAGACTTCTGCTGCTCAACTTTGATCCCAATTTCATCAAACCAGAATTGGTGAAGCCAACCAAAAGGACCCACCCAAAATACAGTGCTAACCTTGTCGCCACCTGGGTCCCAATGCAACTGAGACACATCCATTTGTACTGTGGAGATAAGAACTCCTGAAAGTATTTGTATCACAACCCAGATATCCATCCTCTACAAAACTGTCATGGATATGCTAAATCTGCAAGTAGCCTCCTGCTAAGTTGCAACAACTAACCCTATCAACTAAAGAGGGTATAAGCCCATCCCATAAAGGATGGTATGAACCTGGAGCCAACCCACACCTATGCGAAACCAAGTCCTCTACCTGTGGGTCAAAAGAGAAATGATGAGCATGATGGTCCCAACTGGTGTTGAGAGGGGAGGGGTGAATCAACACCCACTAAAACTTGAAAACAAATCTGATATAATGTAGCTAAAACTGTAAGTAGAACAGATTCTAAAATAGAAATAGCTATCACACAATCAAACAATAAACAACACCAGATTTATCACGTGGAAACCCAAATTGGGAGAAAACCACGGTGTGAGAAAACCTCACAAATTTTGCACTCTTCTGAAGTGCACCTTGTAAGGAGCTTTCCTTGTTAAAAGATTATAAACGCATTGTTAGATGCGACCCGGTTAAGGGATTTAAGAAATAAGGCCTGTTAGAACCTTCCTGGTTAGAGGACTTAGAACACCTAAACAGATGTCACCCGGTTAAGGGATTTAATACAAGGGACCTGTTAATGTCCACCCAAAATACTGGGATTTTGCTATTGCAATTATCAGAGAGCAATAGAGGGTTTGATCTTTTGATGATGACTTTGCTGAGCCTGATAAGATCGTTGTTCCATTCAACTGAGAATCATCACCGATCACTACAGGTATGTTCTCCTTGGCTGTTATGCTTCTTTGCACACTCTACTTTCTTCTCCTCTCTTCACCTTAGTAGCTTCTTCAGCGTACAGGTTCAATATTTTCTTTGGCAGAATGAAGGCAAACTATATTCATCTCTGACAGAGGAATATATAGACTTCTTGCCCTTTCTTCTTTTTACATGCATGACTTGTTTAAAGATCACCTTCGGATCCATCACCCAGTGGAGTCTCAGTTCATTGAGAAAACATCTGATGCATGCCATGCTTTTTTCGCTTTATGAAGGAAACGACAAATGCGTGTCAAAAGATTTCCTTTACAAGAGATATCTTCAAGTTTTAGTACCACAAACTTCGGCATTAAAAACTTCAATTGCGCCTTGTACCGATCATCTTGATAACTCAAAGTCTACTGGATTTTGTGCAACAAATCCCAGTCAAAAAGTCAGACAACTGTTTGTCGACTATGACTTTCCCTGGTTCATCGGTCGTGATGAAATCTTCACTGATCAGTTAATTTCCTTAGGTTGTGCACAGGTAAGAACCTTAACCTGTCACCATCCCTTTTACTGGTTGTACCGGTAGAACTCTTTCCTCGGTTCCTGTTACCGGTTACCAGTTGCATCTTGCTTTGTGACCGGTTGCTCTGATGATCAGTTAGAGCATTATTACTTCGTGTCACCGGTCTTCCTTCGCTTATTAATGTCAGCCGTTCCTGAACTGTTGACTTGCCCTTGGTTTCTGACTGAATAACCCTGTGGACCTTCCTAGTCATAACTGACGTACACTCTTTGCCAATCAATGACAAAACCAGTTTGCTATATACCGGTTAATTTCTTTACCGGTTGTTCTCCTAATGCCAACAATCTCCCCCTTTGGCATTGATGGAAAAATCATAACAAATCATGACATTACCGGATCTCTACCGGTCATAATCTCCCCCTTTGACAATAATGCCAAAGGCTAGTCAAAAAGACTATCTTTATGAATTCTGCTCCCCCTTCGAGCAATAGTCCTAATCATCAATCGAGTTAAGGTGAGGCTGATTCCTCTGCTGAAGCATAATGAATTGATGAACATCTTTGCCTATTTACTGAAGATCAGGAAGGGGCATCACCCCTAATTTACCTCTAAGATACTCAAATGTCCTCTTTGGTAATGGCTTTGTGAATATGTCAGCAACTTGTTCTTTTGTGGGAACATATTCCAATCTTACTTCTTTATTTTGCACCTGCTCTCTCAAATAGTGATAGTTTATAGCAATGTGCTTTGTTTTGGAGTGCATAACAGGATTTTTAGATATGTTTACTGCACTTGTATTGTCACAGTAAATTGCAATCGGTTCAGGTATCTATTCTTGGATTCCTTCCAATATCTATTTGATCTAGATCACCTGTGTGCAATTGACTGCCGCAGCAACATACTCAGCTTCTGCTGTGAACTGTGAAATGCAGTTCTGCTTCTTACTTGTCCATGACACAATCCTTTCTCCAAGAAAGAATGCACCTCCACTTGTTCTATTTCTGTCATCAATATTACCAGCCCAATCTGCATCAGTGAATACCTTTATTTGGAAGCCTCCCTTGTGAGGAAACCATAGGCCATACTCCTCAGTGCCCTTCAGGTATCTGAAAATTCTCTTCACTGCTATTAAGTGTGTCTCTTTTGGATTACCAGAGAATCTTGCAATAATGCATACTGCATGTGCTATGTCTGGTCTACTATGTACTGCATACTGTAATTTGCCAATCATAGACCGATACAATCTCTCATTTACTTCTTTTGTATCATCTTCCTAATAGCTTGAGGTTAGTTATCATTGGTGTACCAACCGGTCTAGATTCTTCTAGCCCAAAGGATTTAAGAATTTCTTTGACATACTTGGATTGAGAAATAAAAATACCTTCTTTGAGCTGATGGACTTGAAGTCCAATGAAGAACTTTATGGCTCCAATCATGGACATTTCAAACTATTTCTTCATCTCCTCAGCAAAGACTTTGCTCATCTTGTTATCTCCACCAAAGATGATGTCATCCACCAAAATTTCAGCAATCAGGTTCCCTTCTTTCCAGTCTTGAGATACATATTGTCGACATATTTAAGTTGTCATTGGTTAAGTTAGATGCAAACATCATTCCCACCGGTAAACCGGTAGACCACTCATACTCTTTAATAGGCACTGGTAGACCCAACAAAATATATGTACCGGTAGACCAAACAGGGTGTCTACAACCGGTCTTATGGAACAGACAGGGGATGTATGAGCAACCGGGTATAAGATTGATATCAGTTGACTGCATGATAATCCGCACTGGATTATGCGGATATGTCTGAGTTCAAATTAGATTATACAAAGCATTCACCATTTAGAACTGGAGTTAGCTTTTTAACAGGAGTCAGTTTTATTTCTATGCGGATGTTTCAAGGTAAACTCAAGATCATTTCGCAAAGTTTTTTGCTGCATGATTTATAGGTGAGTTTACAACTTGGTGGTTCTATGAGTTGAGCTTATATTAAGATTAATTTCTTATAAATACAGGTCATAGGACACAAGAGAAGTGTTGTTGAATATACAAAGCAGGAGGAAGATATCTTCTGAGAAGCTACGGTCACAAGGGGTGAAAGGAAGAAAGGTTCAACAGCCAAGCAGAGTGAAAAGGGGTATCAAGTATGATCTAATCAGATAGAATGTGTCATTAGAGATCATTGCTTTAATATTGTTAAGCATATTCAAATCCTTCTATTAGGGTGAACCCTAACAGGTTCATTGTATAAATCCCTTAACCGGGTAACATCTTAACTGGTGTTTAAAGTCCTTTTGCAAGGCGACTCCTAACAGGGTCAATATCTTAACAAATCTTCTATCGAATCCCTTTACTGGGTAGCACTCTTACAAGTGCTTTGTAAGCTCTTAACAGGGCATCTTTATTACTGCAGTAGTGAAGTTGTGAGCTCTGTCTCATCGTGGGTTTTTCCTTCTAACCGAGGGTTTGCACGTACATATGCTGTGTTGATCTGAGTATTTCTATTTCTGTTTTTGAATGGTTAATTACATTCTGTTTATTTTGCCAAAATCTATATACAAGGTTTAATTGAGATAGAAATAGTATTTACTGATTCACCCCCCCTCTCAGTAACCGGTTAGGAATAACAATTGGTATCAGAGCCTTTTGGTTCTCAAAGATATAAAGCTTAACCGCTTGAGTAAAAGATCATGGAGGTTTACAGGTATAAGAAGCAGCTTGAGGAAGCCAATGACATCATTGCCTCTCTTGAGAATAGGCTAAGAAGATCCCCGATTGAAGAACTCTCTGGGCAAAGTGGATCAGACAAAGCTGAGGAGGCAGTCTCTGAGCTTATGGAGAAAAATTAGATCCTAACCGATCAGATCTCCAACCTGAAAAGAGAGCAGGAAGATAATGCCCTAAGGATGACTGAATTAATTGAGAAAAAGAGGAAAGCTGAAAATGAAAGAAACACTGGAGTGAAATCACTAACAGCCTCTAAGAGAGCAAAAAATCTGGCAGAAGAAGCTGTAAGAGAAAGTGACCTTGTCATTCTGCAACTTCAAGAAGACATGTAGATAGTCACTCAAGAAAATGCCAATATGCAAAAGAACTGGCATGATAAAGATGATGCATGCAAAAGGCTGGAAATTGAGTTGTATCAACTGAAGGAACAAATGAAAGCTCTCGAAGAAAGAAATGAAACACTCAGAAGATACAATGAAAGCTCAGTAAAGCTTGATGAGCAACTAAAGGCTCAAAGAAAGCACAAAGATCCCACAGGACTTGGGTTCACTGGTCAAAACACCAAGGAAACCAGTGAGTCATATGGAGCCAAGAAAGGCAAGAAGGAAAAGAAGAAACCGAAAGAACAAAAGGGTAAAAAGTCCTTCAAAACTTCTTGCAATCACTGTGGCAAACTGGGACATAGAACAAGTGACTGCAGAAATGCACTGGTAAAACTAATTAACAGTTACTGCTAAAACTGTTACAAGTATGGCCATAGGACCATTTAATGTAGGTCTTGACCCACAAGTGTGTCCAATGGAAGTAGGGGAAGCTTCAAGGGCTACTGCTACGCATGCAACAAGTTCGAATGTAGATCCAAGACAATGGCATTCAGATCCCCATTGAGACCGATATTTCCTAAGAGGAATGTGAACCGGAGCAAAACCAATTGTGCTAATTGTAGCATGCATAGCCATAATGACTCCTGGTGTCATTCACCCAAGAAAATAAGGGTAAATCCATGGAAGACAACTGGGATAGTCTGTTACACTTGCAACAAAGTTGGACATCTGGCCAAAGATTGTAGGAACCGGTCAGTGAACAAAAGAAGAGGATCGATCAAACCGTTGAAGAAGACCTTGTCTGCCAATCAAAAAGACAAGGGAAGAGAGACCGAGAAAGAAGTCAAGAAGATTTGGTTCAAGAAGGAATCAAAGAGCTCCGCTAAGGAGAAGATAGAGGGAAGATCATCATCTGCTGATGGTGATATCTCTTTAGCTAACTGAGCCTAAAAGGCTTAGAGGGAACCGGTAGCCCGTCTACTGTTCCCAATGGTGAGCAATCAAATCACTCAGTCAGCATGTGAAATCGGACAAGTAAGAACTGTCATCTCAACCAAGGTTTGATCAATAGGTAAAAAGGTTGAAAACCGATTGACGAAAAAGGAAAGAAAGATTAGGTAAGGTAATTAATGTTGTAGCCGTTAACAAATAGTTACCGTTAGACCCTAAATCTATATAAAGGAAGGAGGATTACTCATATCACTTTACTTTACAATTTGTGATTTCTTATGCTTGAGTAATTTTCTCGTGCTTTGATTCAAGATCACTGCTAAGTCATTTTCTCAAGGATGAACATGTGATTTTCTGAGTAAACTGGTCGATAGCAATGGCATCATCATCTTCTGTTGTCAAACTAATTAAAGGAAATCTTGTCGACCGACCTGTTTACGATATTATGGCAGAACAGAACAGGGAGAACGACATGTCTAGTGCACTATCATCTATGCCAAATGGAGTTCTCATGACTGAAGATGTCACAGCCTTCACTCATGCTAAGCAAGAAGAACTGGGAGAAACCTTCATCCAGAGCGAGTACCTCTCACTGTGCATAGACGGAAAGCTTCAGGATAAGTATGCGAAGCTGGTATCCTCAGGGTTGATAAATGGAGTCTGCTATCCAACCGTGTTTCAATCAGATTGGATACAACTGGTTCTCAGTTGCGTGCACGAACTTGGTTTCTGGCTTATGAAAGGAGCATGCACTCAAATCACTAAGCAAGATCTGCATAGAGTGACCGGGTACAGTAACAAAGGGGAAGCCCTCACCCTCAGAACCATCTCCAATGTCGTTGTCGCTAAATTGACAAAATCAAAGTTTGATAGTCGACTAATGACCATAAATGATATTGAAGATGAGGGAGTTCGGTTCACATCTGTAGTGATAGGTTATAAAATCTATCAATCAAGCAACCCGAACAATGTGCTGGGAGGAGCCATTCATGTCGCTCACCAGATCATGCATGACAACGCGCAGTATGATCTTTGCGCCATGCTCCGAGGGCAGATTTTTGAAAATCGAAAGAAGCTCAGAATAGTGAATAAGTTCCTGAAATACGGAACCCTACTGGTATGTCTGTTCTTCTACTATCAGAATTATTTTTCGGGAATAGGCAAGATTACATGGGAAACTGATAGAATGGTGATGATACAGATTAGTGACATGGCCAACAAACTGGGAAACCAGTTCAGTAAAATAATGAATGATTATTTTGAGGCATTCCAACTGAGGATGCACGCCAGGGAAAGGATTCCCTCAACTATCGTTGAATCTTACTAAGATGAGGTGTGTTTCCTAGTAACCACCGATCACTGCATCATTCAGGCTGTAGAACGAAAAACCGAGTACGTATCGGAGTTCGGTTATGAGGTCTCCTCTAGGACGGCCAAGGCATATGCAGATTACAAGAGGGTGACCTAGATCTCTTTGCATATCGGTTCGAAAAATGAGGAGATAATGGAAAATCTGAAGAAGTCTTCAGTGAGAGAATTGAAGAAGGTATATGTGAAGAGGTCTCCCACACCGAAGAAGAAACCGGTAGCAGATCTACCCAAAATTCAAAGAAAGAGAGCACAACAAGCGCCCAACGCTCAAGGGGAAGAACAAGAAGAAATAGAAATAGAGGATATAACTCCTCTAGTCAGAAAGAGGAAATCTGGTAAACCGGTGAAGGAGGATACACTGAGAGGAAGGAAGCCGACAATCGATGAATTTGTGATAGGGTTAAAAGAAACAAGTGGACTGGGAACAGTCAAAAGAAGATATGAACTGACAAATGAAGAAGATAGGAGAAAAATAGAAGTTGTAGTTCATTGTATTCATAAATTCAACCTTTCTACTATTGAACATCAGATTATACCTGATGATCTTGAAGAAATTCTTGAAGCAAGATGGAAAGCTTCAATGGACAGAGAGAGGGAGCTAAGAGTTAAGGCTCTGCTTGAAGTTCAGAATCACTTAACTTTGGACGAGGCAACTCATCAAGCAAAATTACACAAGCAAAATTTCTTGATAAGAAAGAGGATAAGTCAAATGCTTGTTGGAGAAGTTGACAAAGTGCACAAAGAAGGTGTTGCAACATGGACGAAGCTTCTTCAGACCCAACAACAGGCAGAAAAAGCATGCCAGAAGAACATTGAGCCACTGGTCAAAGATACCGGTAAAGGAAAGGGAATTCTGGGAGCCGAGGCTCAAGTCAAAGCAAAGGTATCGACAAAACTGGTCATCGTCGATATCACTGACGACAAAGGTGGCGATCTGGCTCCACCAACCATACTAGTATCTCCAGAAAAAGGTGAGGCTCGTACACTAACCGTTGATGAAATTGTAGATGAAGTCATGGATTTTGGTGAAGTAGCCAATGCAGCGAAATGGTTTAGTGTGTTAGGAGAGGAAGATAAACAAAAGATAGAAGTGGCTCTGTTGGAAACCTTGTTAGATTTCAACAGAAGCCCAAGAGACTATAGGTCTAAATTCCCTCCTGAACTCAATACGAGACTCATGACAAAATGGAGAACCGGTCTAAGCTCCAACAATAAAATTGTCAAAGAGACATTGTCACAGGTAAAACCTGGTCTTAGTGAAGATACTATTAAACTTTTGATGGAGGAAGTATCAATGAATTTGGATACTAGGAATAGGGTTGCCAAGATAGTAAATGGTTATGAAAAGGAAGTCTATCAAGAGACACTAGATTTTTGGCAACAATATGACTTTAGCGTTCTCAAGGCAATAGGTCCACAGGAAGAACCTGAGACAATATAGGAACCACCGGTTCAATTCACTACTCATGAAGAACCAACAACCCGTGAGCAAGAAGTTCCTAAGAAACAGTTCATATCCAGTGAACAAGTGAATCTGGGAGAACAAGTTCTATTAGAGGAACGAGTACAGGGAGAGTCATCGGTCCAGATGACTACTGTAATGTCCCCATTTTGAGCAAGCATTGGAGTTAGTGGATTTAGCCTATCATTGGGTCCTTGTAGGCTAATACTGGTGATTAGAGGACTCTGTTGTGGGTTTTGGCCCCATTTTGAAGGACTTACTATTTATAGTAAGTCAACATATGGTTCTACTGAGCTCAGAGGATTTAGAGGAGTTATATGATGCTTTCAAATTTTATTTCCGGCTTCTGGTTTGGACTCCAAGATTCTTGGAGGGAGCATCTATTTTTAGTAAGTCACCCCATTAGGTTCTTTCATCATCTTTCATCATCAAGATCACTCTTGTGCTATCAGATTTTGATTCTGATGCTTCCTCAGTTGTTTTCGCAAAATGGGTGAATTATGATTACTATTTAATTAAATCGGCTAAGGTTGCCATTTTTATTGAGAATGTATTTGGGGCATCTTAGTGTTATAGCTCATTGGAACCGGGTTGAGAAGTTTTAAATCCCGAGCTCATATAACAGGGACCCTATGTGTCATAATAGCATTATTTTAATAAAAGAGTCATTTTCAGCATTAAAGTGAAGAGAAATATAATAGTTTGTTATATTTCAAATGTACACATAAAGCAAAGTCTTTTGTAAGTGAAAAGTGTGTGAGAGAAGATATCTTTTATTATAAAAGCAATGCTTTGGGCAAAAAGGAATTCATTCCAAACTTGTGCTTTTTTTATGAAGTTTTTGGTGTGGAGAAACTCTTCAAGGGTTTGAGGACTGATTCCTCTCTGCTGCAATGTGAATCATCATTTGTTGGGGATGAATTTTGCTACTGGATACTGGACATTCAATTCTGATTCTGTGGATGCAAATTTGGTGCTGTTGTATACCAAATTTGAGGAGAATTATTTAATTGCTGCTGTTACAGAGACATTATTATGGTGGAATGATTTTCTTCAGAGTTTCATATTGATACTGGAAGGCTGTTATATCTTCTAGACTGGCTGTGAATTATATTGGAGAGGCTGTGTTAGCTCCCACAAAAGCTGTGTATTAATTACAGACGGCTGCGTTTCAATACAAGAAGTTGCGTTTCACTTCTTGAGGGCAGCGATTAATAACTGAAGGCTGCGATTTGTTTTTTTGGTGGTGCGTGGACTTTCCTTAAGCCACGTTTTCATTCCCCAAGGGTGCATCAACTATATATATTGGTGGCATCATCATTAGAGTGGTTGTACCTACTTGCCAGGTGCCCAGCATTAAATATTGTAAATTTTTTTTTAATATATATTTGCAATGACTTTTGAATTATAAATTAAATCGTTGAGCTTGGGGTGATAGTATCAAATTGCTATATGTTATTATTTTATTTCGGAAAAGATACTACAAAATTCAAACATACAATACAATAGGAAAAGAAGAAATGACTGTGGGTGAGCTACATACAGCTGAGGAGTAGCACACAGAGCCACCACCGGAACAAGAAGTTCCATCGGAAGAGCAATTACATCCGGAAGAGGAAGTCCACCCACAGGAAGAAGTGCAACCGGGAAGAGAAGAAAATCAAGAACAACAAAATAAACAAGAACAAGAAGTACCTGTCAACACTGAATAGGAAAAGCCTGTGGAAGAGCAACCGGAGCAAGAAAAGAGTCAGAAGGAACTCGTCGATGTTCCAAGCTCATCCTCATCTAAGAGGAAGCTAACCTTTGCAACTGAGTGAGAAGCCAAGAAAAGAAAAGTTAGTGACACTGTGGTTGACATAAGCAAGATGTCAACAAGACAGCTTAAGGAGCTCACTAAGAGGAAGGACATGATCCTCACTAGTGTCAGAAACATCTTGTAAAACTTTGTACCGGATGCAGATATTGATGAAGAACCTGTGATTGATCAATTGGAGATTTTGGCACAAGCAATCGGAGAAGATGTCACTAATCCAGAAATAGTTGCCATTGATCATTATGAGAAGAGAATAGAATTTCTCCATAAACAGGTTGAAGAAATAAAAGCAACAGTATCTACAAACACAAAGGTGCTTCATCAACAAAAATAGGTTGCAGGAAGTCTAATGACAAGGACTTCAAACTTCAATATTTTTGTTCAAGATATCACAGAGAAGTCATCTAAGACTTCAAAAGATATAAGAGTTCTTTCTTCTCAATTTGACATAAGCAAGATGTCAACAAGACAACTTAAGGAGCTCCATAAGAGGAAGCAGGACATGATCCTCACTAGTGTAAGAAACATCTTGTACAACTTTGTACCAGATGCAGATATTGATGAAGAACCTGTGATTGATCAATTGGAGATTTTGGCACAAGCAATCGGAGAAGATGTCACCGATCCAGAAACAGTTGTCATTGGTCATTATAAGAAGAGAATAGAAATTCTCCACAAACAAGTTGAAGAAATAAAAGCAACAGTATCTACAAACACAAAGGTGCTTCATCAACAGATACAGGTTGCAGGAAGTCTAATGACAAGGACTTCAAACTTCGATATTTTTGTTCAAGATATCACAGAGAAGTCATTTAAGACTTCAGAAGATATAAGAGTTCTTTCTTCTCAATTTAATATAAAGAACTTTGCAACAGAGTACAACAGACATATGACCAATCTTTCTCTAATTTTGAGAAAAGCTTTAGAAGAGAAGACAAAGATAATCCAAAATCTCATTGGATTCCAATTATTTTTGGCCCCGACATTTGATCTAATGCAAACAATTCCAAAAGAGGCTGAAAACCTGATCAAAGAACCGGACTACAAGACTGTAGAAGACATGGAGAATATAATTGTCTCACTGCAAGCAGCACAGAAAAAATATGGAACATGTCACCGGTCAGTGGAATCCTTTTCTTCACACAACAAAGAAAATTTATAAGGATATCTTCACTAAGATACAGATATAATCCAGAGATATCAACCCTTTGTCCTATGGAGGCAAAAAGGGGAAGAAGATCAGATTAGGAAGAGGATGGAGTGATCAAGATAAGAGATCCGAATACAGGGTAGATTCAGCTCTAGAGTAGAAGCACAAGCACAGGGGAAGTCTACATGACTGGGAAGTCTGATTGATGTTTTGCCACCAATGCCAAAGGGGAAGATTGTTGACATATTTAAGTTGTCATTGGTTAAGTTAGACGCAAACATCATTCCCACCGGTAAACCGATAGACCACTCATACTCTTTAATAGGCATCGGTAGACCCAATAGAGTATATGTACCGGTAGACCAAACAGGGTGTCTACAACCGGTCTTATGGAACAGACAGGGGATGTATGAGCAACCGGGTATAAGATTGATACCAATTGATTGCATGATAATCCGCACTGGATTATGCAGATCTGTCTGAGTTCAACCGGATTATACGGAGCATTCACCGTTTAGAATTGGAGTTAGCTTTTTAATAGGAGTTAGTTTTATTTCTATGCAGATGTTTCAAGGTAAACTCAAGATCATTTCGCAAAGTTTTTTGCTGCATGATTTATGGGTGAGTTTACAACTTGGCGGTTCTATGAGTTGAGCTTTTATTAAGATTAATTTCTTATAAATACAAGTCATAGGACACAAGAGAAGTGTTGTTGAATATACAGAGCAGGAGGAAGATATCTTCTGAGAGAAGCTACGGTCACAAGGAGTGAAAGGAAGAAAGGTTCAACAGCCAAGCAGAGTGAAAAGGGGTATCAGGTATGATCTAATCAGACAAAATGTGTCATTAGAGATCATTGCTTTAATATTGTTAAGCATATTCAAATCCCTCTATTAGGGTGAACCCTAATAGGTTCGTTGTATAAATCCCTTAACCGGGTAAAATCTTAACTGGTGTTTAAAGTCCTTTTGCAAGGCGACTCCTAACAGGGTCAAGATCTTAATAGATCTTCTATCAAATCCCTTTACCGGGTAGCACTCTTACAAGTGCTTTGTAAGCTCTTAACAGGGCATCTTTATAACTGCAGTAGTGAATTTGTGAGCTCTGTCTCACCGTGGTTTTTTCCTTCTAACCGAGGGTTTCCACGTACATATGCTGTGTTGATCTGAGTATTTCTATTTCTATTTTTGAATGGTTAATTACATTCTGTTTATTCTGCAAAAATCCATATGCAAGGTTTAATTGAGATAGAAATAGTATTTACTGATTCACTCCCCCCCTCTTAGTAACCAGTGAGGAATAACACATATTGCCGTTATCTCCTGTTCTTGTGAATCCTATTGTCAGGAGGTATGAATGCAATCTTTCATACCAAGCCCTTGGGGCTTGTTTTAGACCATAAAGAGCCTTTTTAAGTTTACAGACCATACCACTCTTCTCTGTGGATGAGAAGCCTTACGGTTGTTCTATGTAAACTTCCTCCTCCAATATACCATTCAGGAATGCAGACTTTACATCCACTTGGTATACTTTGAACCTTTTATGAGCAACATAAGCAAGTAGTATTCTTACTCCTTCCAATCTGGCCACAGGTGCAATAGTTTTACCATCATCCAGTCTTGCCTCCTATGCGTATCCTTTACAGACTAACCTTGCTTTGTTCCTGATCACTTTTCGTTCTTCATTCAATTTGTTTCTGTAGACCTGTTGGGTGGATATTTTGCAACCGACAGTTTTGGAAAAAAATCTAGTTACAAAATAGTGATACCAGCCACAGCGTGTGAGACAATGTCTCTCCTACCTTAAAGGGAAGGCTCCCCCTTCTCACCGTTCCTTGGATCAACTCAAGGTAAGCAAGAAGTTAAGAGATTATCAAATAGGGTGTTACAAATATTCCTTCCTCTTATATTTCAAGAAGGAATCCACTTACCCAAAGAACGAGTAATGGGAAAAGCTTTAATCTCTAAACTACACTTCTATCTAAAAGATGGAAACAGTGATACCGATAAACCAACACCAACTCACAGGCTGATTGAAAAGCGTACCGGCTTGGCTCTATGACCTATTTATCTATTCTATAAGAAACACCTTTACCATTGGGGCACACAAACTTCCAGAAGTAGAGATTTTCTAACTATTCTAACAAGATGTATGAAAATGAGATGGTAATATAACCTACAATCACAACTTCTAGTTTATATTACCACAATCGCTCCCAGTCACAACTTCGGCTCTGATTGTTTCTAATTTTCAAATTGCTCTTAACAAAACACAAGAATCACATAAACAAAAAGACAGTAAAACCAAATTGCAGTCACAACTTCCAATTTGACTCACCGCAATTGCACTCAATCACAGCTTCAGCTCCAATTGTTTCTTTCTATTTATTTTTCTCCAAAATAGTACTATACAATCACAGTTATGCTTGCACAAGTTTGGCAGATCTCTCTTGCATAAAATAAAGATGAAATTTACAATGAGGGCTCATTCCTTTTATAGGGAAAGAAATGAGAAAAAGGAAGAAAAAGTGGGAGAAACTCAACCACTTTGACCTAGTCTAACTAGGTGAGAAGAATTATTGGATTACATGTCATAAGGACATGTAATCGAATTTACATTTAATTGCATTGCATGCAATTCATCTTCTCCAATCTACAAAACATGAAAACTAAAGAAGAAAGATGAAGAAAGAAGAATTAATCCTTGAAATTATCAAGGAAAGCCTTATATTTGGCAATACAATCATGAATAAGAGGAAGATCTGAAATCTTCATTGTTTCTGAAATAGCTTCAATTCTGATTGCATTGTCACATGCTGATTTCACAATCTTATAACCATCTACAAGGGAATCCTTCAAGTGTTTTGCCACAAATTTGTATGCAACAAATTTGTCCATTGTTTGTACTCCAAAATCCTCAGAATTGAAATCAGCACTAACCCTGTCAGTATATCCTGTAGTCATCACTTCTTCAGTGGAGAGATTATCATCTTTGGTAAGAACTTCACATCCCAATTGATTGAGACTACTGATGACATCCTACTCCACTGCCTGGCAACCTTCTAGCTCTTCTTAAAGTTTTGTCAAAAGATTTTCTAACCCTTGAACTTTGTAATCCATGAGCCCCTGATTTCGGTAGAACATGTCCCTGGATGGAATAATATCATATGTAACAAGAGCATCTAAATCTTTCTCAACCATTTGCTCCCAGGTGTTTAAATCTTCTTTCAGATTACTGATACCTTGGTTAAAAGAAGCAATCATGTCATGGAGCCTTTCTTCAATCTCTCTGATATGCTCAAGGACTTTATGCGCATTTCTGATTGAATGAACTCCTTCTGAGAGGACTTCTTCAAACCAATCTTTTACTGCTTCCACTCTCCTGTTTACCTGAGCCGTTTGTGATGAAGTAGTGACAGATTGAGATGCCTGTTGATGAATGATCTCATGAAGACGAGCATTTTCTTGCTTCAACAAGTTCTTCTTCTCCTAGAGCTCATGATTTCTTTTAGACACATTTGACAATGCATCTTGAGCATCTTGCAGACATCCCAGCTGTGTTTGTTTACCAAGTTCTACCTTGGTGAACTTGTAATCAAAGCAAGTCAGTTCTTCAGCTGGTTTGTCTACCAATGGTTCTGCAATCTCAGCATACTTGGTTTTCTCATCATCAACAATGATTCTTGAGACAACCTTAGCCTTTGAAGACTTAGATTTACCTTTCCTGGCAGAAAAATCCTCCAAAGGTTATGTCACTTTCTTTCTTTTCATGGTGATTTTTCCCAACCATGATGGCAAACTAAAACCTTCTTTTGCTAGACTTGAAATAGTGATTGCAGTAGGCATTGATCCTGATTGTATTTCCGTTGTTATTATGCATGCCTCCATTTGCACAGCAAGAGCCATAAGTGTCCTTTGGGATGACTCTGTCATGAATTCTTCAAAGCCTATAACCGAAGTATCAAGTTGGGAAACTTGACCTTCCATAAGAGCTGGGAAGTCACCAAACACATTTACCAAATTCTCACACTGTCCCGCTGTGAGGATAGGAGCTGCAGAAGAGATAGGAAATGCAGACATGTTGATCTTTGAAGCAACAATAGTAGGAGTGAATACAGTGGAAAATGAATCCACATCATTATCTACCATATGTAGAAATGACTCCTCTTGATTAGAAGGATCTTCACTATTTGGCAACTGAGGAGGAGATATGATCATTATCTCTCCTTCATCTGATTCTTCCTCTCGCAGGGGTGTTTGAACACGACCTAAGGGTGAATTTAATCCTTTTTCTCCTCCGACTGTAAACTTGATAGCTTTAATTGATTGAGAAGAAGAAGACTCATCCTTATTTTTGATTTCCACCTGTGATTTCCTTCCAATAGGGCCAAAATGATTGCAGTCTACCCCAACCTTTGGATGCACTCTTTTGAGTCCTTTGCTTTTCAGCCACTTGTTGGTATTCAACAAAATAGATTGAAATCTATCGAAGACAAAATTCCCTTCTTTTTGCTGCCATTGAATGGGAAAAAGGAACAAGCTTTTCAAATTGAGTATTGCAATACTCAGGATCTAAGACAAAACCATCATCTTCAATTTCAATCCCTTCCGGAATTTCAACCATGTTAAGATCAATGATTTGCTTCAAGGTAAGCCTGCAGTAGTCCATCCTCATGATATCCACTTCGGTGCACAAATCAATCCACACATCTTACATGCGATGAACAAGGGTGAAGGGTCTCTTGATCTTTGAATGCATTCCTCTGTAATCAAAATCAGATCTAGCCTTGAATTTATTCACGTGATGAACGGAAGTTCTGCTTCCATTGCCTTCGCCTTATACACTGAGTTAAGTGTATAACGACCAATCTGAAGAGGTTTGGTAGTGGTGATACCAAATCCTGGCCTATGCAGATTATACTGGTATGACTGACCCTCCATGAGTTGTCTTGCCATCTCCATGAGAATGATCTTGTCAGTAGGATATCTTGGCAAAGTATAGGGTTCTCCTTGGAAATAACCCACTCTTAGATAGGTAAAAGTTGGAAATTGCAGGAAGATGCAACCAAACTGATTCACCTTTTTCCAAGCTTCATCTGACAACCTCTTGATTGCTAACTTTGGCTAGGTGTTCAACCTTGTTGCAGGAGTAATAGACTATCCTGGTTGACTTCCACGGGTTCACCCTTCTATTGTCAGGTGAATTGTACCGGTAGTCATTGTGACTATGCGTGTCACAGTTAGCACAGTTGGGTGTGCTCCGGTTCTTGTTTCTCTTGGTGAATACCGGTCTTGGGGATCTGAATGCCATTGTTTTTGATATGCATTCATCAGCTTTGTGTCCAAACTTATTGCATGCATAGCAGTAGCCCTTGAAGCTTCCCCTGCTTCCACTGGACACAGTTGTGGGGCTTGACCAACATTCATTGGTCTTGTGGCCATATTTGCAACAGTTTTTGCAGTAATTGTTGTTTGGTTTTACCGGTGCATTCTTGCAGTCATTTGTTCTATGACCTGGTTTCCCACAATAATTGCAAGAGGTGTTGAAAATCTTCTTACCTTTTTGTGCCAACGGCTTCTTATCCTTCTTGCTTGTCTCTTTGATGTCTTTTTCGGTGAATCCAAGACCAATGTGATCTTTGTGCTTTCTTTGAGCTTTAAGTTGCTCATCAAGCTTGACCGAGCTCTCGTTGTATCTTCTTAGGGTTTCATTTCTTTCTTCAAGTTCTTTCATCTGTTCCTTCAGTTGATACAACTCTAGTACCAGTCTTTTGCATGCTTCATCCCTATCATGCCAGACCTTTTGCATGTTGGCGTTTTCTTGGGTGACAATTTGCAGGTCTTCTTGGAGTTGCAGAATGACAAGATCATTTGCCCCTATAGCTTCCTCTGCCCGGTTCCTTGCTTTTTCAAAGGCTGTTAATGACTTGACTGCTGTGTTTCTTTCATCTTCAGCTTTTCTCTTTTTCTCAATCAGTTCAGTCATCCTTAGGGCATTATCTTCTTGCTCCCTCTTAAGGTTGGAGATCTGTCTGGTTAGGATCTGGTTCCTCTCCATGAGCTCAGAGATTGCTTCCTCAGCTTCATCAGATCCACTTTGCCCAGAGAGTTCATCAATAGTCTCATTGCTCTCATTCAACTGCAGAGCCAGCTCCTTCCTTTTCAAGTGATCTACTCAGCCTATTCTCTAGAGAGGCAATGATGTCGTTGGCTTCATCAAGTTGTTTCTGATATCTATAACCCTCCATGATCTTTCTCGCAAGCGGTTAAGTTTTATATATAGAGAGCTCTAGCTCTGATACCAATTGTTATTACCAACCGGTTACTAAGAGGGGGGGTGAATCATAAATACTTGTTTCTATTACAATTCAACACTTGTTTAATTATCCTTCCAAGATAAGTAGAATATAAACAATCATTCATAAGCATAAATAGAAACACACAGATCAACACAAGATGTATACGTGGAAACCCTTGGTTAGAAGGAAAAAACTACGGTGAGACAGAGCTCACAACTTCACTACTGCAAAATGAAGGCGCCCTGTTAGGAGCTTACAAAGCACTTGTTAGAGTGCTACCCGGTTAAGGGATTTGGTAGAAGATCGGTTAAGATCTTAACTTTGTTAGGAGTTGCCTAGTTAGAGAACTTTCAACATCAACAAAGATGTTACCCAGTTAAAGGATTTTTACAAAGAACCGATTAGGGTTCACCCTGATAGAGGGATTTCAATTTGCTTTCACACCTTATAAAAGCAATGATCTTATATGACACTAATTGTCTAATTAGATCATACTTGTTGATCTCTTCCCCGGTTTGCCTGGCTGTTGAATCTTTTTTGCCTCTTTGCCTTTTACCTCTGGTGACTGTAGTCTCTCTCTTCTCTGCTCTCTCTATTCAACAACTTTCAACAACACTTTTTCTTGCATCCTATGACTTGTATTTATACAAGAGTTCACCTAAATGAAACCCTTAACTCATAGAACCGCCAGGCTGTAAACTCAACATTAAATCATGCAACTAGCAAAAAGCTTTGCATTTCGATCTAGAGTTTACCTTGAAAAACATCCGTTAAAATAAAGCTAACTCCTGTTAAAAAGCTAACTCCACCTCTGAGTGGTGGATGCTCTGCATATTCTGGTTTTAACTCAAACTGCTTCGTCGAATCCGGTGCGGATCTATATGCAATTTTGACCGGTATACACTTATACCCGGTTCATCCCTGTATGCAATATAAGAACAGTACAATGTTCTTAGTTCGGTCTACTGGTATATCCCCTTTGTTTAATCTACCAGTGCATACACTCTGTTTCTAGTCTACTAGTGCCTTTAAAGTAACGTGAGTGACCGGTGAACCTTTACCGGTGGGAATGGTGTTTGAGAATTACATTTAATGACAACTTAAATTGCTAATAGTGAAGACTAACATGAAGTATTAAAAGTGAAAAATGCAAGGTCATATATGAGCATGTGCTACATATAGCATAAAATAAATTTCCAAAGACAAAACCTACAATGGTATAGTGGAGAGCACATCATTATTAATAGGAATAGGGTTTTTAGAAAAAAACAAAGGAATTGTATGACCATTGATTGTTGCACACCACTCTAAGGCATATACAAACTTTTCAAAAATTTAAACTGCTAAGTAGGATCACCATTCTTCATCATTCTCCATTCTTCTATGTGTATGCAGCAGAGTTCCAAAACTCACCACGAGTCCAGCGAGTCAATGAGCCGAGCAGACCCAAACGGGTCATGATGACTCGTTTCCATGACTCGACGAGTTATGGGTCATAACTCGCTGAGTCATGGCTCATAACTCGCTGAGTCATGTCTCCATGGCTCACTGATGTTAAGCTATCAATATTTTTTCTTATCATTACGATCTCCAAGCTATAGCAGAGGAGGATAGGCCATTCTTTCAGTTGCTTGCGAATGTTTGGATGATGAATGCATCAACAAATGCATGCAATATTTGGAAGTAGTTCACTGGAGTGGGGAGCAAGAGTCCTAAATTTGAAATGTGGTTAAGGAAGAAGATTTAGCTGCCAGACTTGACGAGGACGCAATGGGAGAGGGGACCATTTGTTTTATAACACTGTGCACAAAAGCTATATTGTAAACCCAATCCTTATGAAGCCTGGCAGCTAAATCTGCGTCAATATCATCTATCAATACGTTTAACTTTAAGCTTAGTGAATTGGAAAAATGTGAGGTTAAGTTCATTTTTTGCTTTTAATTGTTTCTCTATTGTTGATCAATTAGCAAAAAAATGTAAAGATTTATATGCTTATTTCAATGTAGTTGTTTCCATTTAACATGACATAACATTTGAAATTTAGCACACGCAAATATATATACTTCGTTAACATTTCCTAGTAGATTAAAAAAAATTATTTATTCTAAGACTTCATTTAGAGATGCTGCAAAATATTCTCCGTGATTTATCCTATGAATAACTCAGCACGCTCTCCTATTTAAAGAAAAAATATTGATAGCTTATCATTACGATCTCTGAGCTATGGCAGAGGAGGAAGATAGAGCATGATTTGGCACATGCACAACTGATGTTGATCATTGTGGCACCTCATAAATGGAGATTATGGCTACTTAGTCATCCAGGACCTACCTTACACGCCTTTGTAGGAGGCGGAGAGACTACTCCGAAGCTGAGGCTGAGCTAGAGCTTGAGCCATAGACTTGTTTTTGTTTACACATATGTTTGGGAACATTTGATATCATGGATTTCATGGATTTTATATACATTTGACAATATATATAATTCTATATATCTATGTTTTCTATTTCCTTCAGCTTTATGTGATGGATCATGGATGTATGTTTATGTATGTGATCAAATTAGCTTCTATTTGATGATGTTATAGTGTCTTTAAGCTTTATTCAATAATGGGTGGATGAAATAAGTTTTAAATTGTTAAAAATCTCTAAATTTCAAGGGTTTTTTCATTTTGCCGAGTCACGAGTCGAGTCGGCCTTGCCGAGTCCGAGTTTTGGAACTATGGTATGCAGAGTTTCCACTTGGCAGTGAGGGTTGTTATCATTCCAACTCAAGGGTTTCAATGTTACAGGCTACAGCAGTCTTCATCAATTTTCAGCTGGAGTTATCATTGATTCAGAAGTTCCAATTGTTTTTCAGAAGAGGCATGTCAGTTATGAAGGATTTAGTATCATATCCAGCAAAGGCATCTGATTCCAAATTTCCAAGCAGATTTTTCACATTTCCAGCACAACGCTTTTGTTACTTATTGTGCCCAAAAAGTCTCCAACATGATACCAATTACTTCCATGCCAAGGTGTCCACAGTAAGATTGAATGTTTTTGGAAATCTCCTTGCAAACACAAGTTATCATTCTTACTACTTCTGTTAATTACGAAGACCATCTGGATTGTTGGGTAGTTTCTGATACTGGGCACCTGAACTGCCGCTACCATATTGTTTCTACATTGAATGGACAACACCTATAGCATTGTTAGACCACTGAGGGATGTGTCTCCTTGATATTATCATTAAAAATGCTTCGCTCTAGCCAATGTATCAGTCATGATCAAATATGTGATTTACATCTATAAACAGCAGATTAAGATTATGTAAAAATAAAGATTATCATATTAAGAACAAACAGTGATTCCTAAATTTGAATAACTATAATAATGAAGTGTTAAAACAAGGCAGCAATTAAGAATCATTAAAGGAGGCAATTAATAAAGTCTCAATGGCAGCGATTAAAATAACCAAGAGGTACAATGCCTTAAAGAATAATATAAATTGCTATTAAAACACGTTTGCAACAAAGGACGTCTCTTGAGAAGAGTCACAATCTTCCAAACCAAAGAAGCAGATATAAAGGCATCAATAATCATTGGATGACAAAATCATTGATTATTTCTGTTCCCTTTTACATTCATATTGAATTGCTCAAGTGAGCAATTTCCATTGGCATAAATCTGTTGCATATATATCAAGTTCGAAATCAGGAAGAGCACTATTGTAGTAAGTCTAAAAACAGCACTTCATCGCTGAAGCAATATTGTACATATTTGCACACTCATCAAGATAAATCAGGAGCAGTAAATCACCCATCGATATAAGCGATTGCAAAAATAATTGCATATATTTAAGGAGCAAGATCAGACATAGCAATAGCATTGCTTTATGCAATATTGAGAGCTCTTGCAGGTTTATAAAGTCAGATCAGGAACAGCATTGCATCGCTATAAGCGATAGGAAGATATTGTAGCATGCTTCTCATTGTCAAATCAGAGATGGCTACCAATCACATTGGTTACAGAATTCTGATTGCACAATTCATATTGTTTAGCAGGAGCACAAATTGGATATTAGAGATCATCCTTGCACAATTGTCATCAATCATATCAGAGACAGAAAATATAAGATTAATATTGATTGCATTGCACTAAGTGCAGATATACAGGTCATAACCATCTTGAACATATCTAAGTGTTGAATCAAAGATAACAGAGATATTGTCCTTACATATCATACAGCATCAGATCATAAATGATATCAATTGTATAACATAAGGAGAATCTTTTAGAAGTGGTACAATAAACTATTATTCTTACAATTAGTGGCTTCAATCATTATCATTTTAGTGTTATTTGAGACTTAAGGAAAGAAGTCTCTTGCAATTGATTTTTGAAAGTTAATTGTCCCTATTTTATAAGTAATAACACAAGGGGACATTATTGTGGTATCAGAGCTAATAAACTTGCTAAACAGTAGGGAAACATTTCAGAAAAGAAAAGGAAAATTCAAGCGTTTGTACAAACCAAATGATAAGACGAATCCATCCTCAGCACAATACAGAAACACTCAAGAGAGGTTGACTCAGTTGTTGGGCATGATAACACAAGCAAACACTAATAATGACCGTAATGGCTACAAAGGAGGCATTATCAGAAATGGAAAATAATCCATCAACAATAGAACTCCAAAGAAGCATATGCCCACAACGAATTCCAAGCCCATAGCACCAACATTCCCATCTAGGGTGGAACATCAAAAAATAAATGAACCCAAGTTGGTTAATCTACATAATCAATTTCAACAAGATTGGATAAATGGAGGCCTACAATATGATGTCTCTAAGAGACTACATAGATTTAAGAATGAAGTACTTACCTAATAAGAATAAAGATCACCACTTTGGCCTAAGGAGAAAAGGTGGACAACTGAATTTTCCATACTTGGATGGCTCAAGAAAGTCTACAGCATAAACTTGGGAAGACAATGTTCTTTTTAGTTCTAATTCCACCCTTGCCTTTTCTTAAGAGTCAGGGATTGAAGATAATATTAAAGATACATTAGGTGAAAGTTCTTTTGCACCCTTTGAGGAAGACATGGAATCCTCCAATCAGTCCATGATTATTAAGAAGAGTACTCCCTCCAAGGAAGGTAGATCAAAAAAGAGTAAAGAGTTTTGAAACTCTAGAATGGGTTAAAATCATAAAATAATCATCAAGTCCCACAAGGAATTCATAATATAGTTACCAAACACTTCAAAAGGTCAAAGATACAAGGAGAAGAAATAGTTTGCAACACTTCTAAGGAAATAGGAGTAGTTGATTTGTCATGTGTTCCTTCTATCAAAAGTGAACTAAGTACATGGATTCATCTTACACCTCCTCAAGGATCATGCATTGAAGATGACATGGTAGTAATAGAATCTAAGGATCATAATTCAGACTTTGTGGAATTGCTTAGTGATGAGAATATCAGCCTAGATTCCCTTTCACCTCTTGAAGAACACATGGCAGTCCCTAACAAGTCAATGATCAAGGATGAGAAGAGTAACAATTCCAATAAGAAAGAGTCCGAGGATACATTGAGTGTCAAATCTAATCACATTGAAGAAGATAGGCAACGGAATGTAACATCAAAAGATAAAGACGAGAAGATGAAAAAACACTTTTATGAAGCAATGGCAAGAAATGAACTAGGAAAGTTAATGGATAGAGTTGAGGATGTGGAATGGACTCTTCCACTATGTGAATGATGGAATGGACTCTTCCACTATGTGAATGATGGAATAAGAAGGCTAAGCAAGCCAAGATGATTGCTTCACAAGAAAAAGAGAATTTGTGAAAAATCAAGCAAATAAAAATCACAACAAATGATATTGAAGTCCTAGAAGGTTAAGGAAGAGAATATGAAGAGTTTGATAACTGCAAGTCATGAAACCTCGGGGAAAGATATACCAATAAATACTCATCAAATCCTACAAGAAGCAAAATTTCAGGAACCACAGGAAAAGGGAAGAATTGAAGGAAACAAGAGACTAAGCTACACTTATAGAACCTATGACAATTATCCCAAAGAATCAAATAAGGAAAGTTTGGAAATAGCTAAGTCTGAGTTTGGAACTAAGGATACAATTCAACTTGTGATTAATCATTTGTTTAAGGTTGAAGCTCAAGGGAAAGATGCAAAGTAGTGAGATACTCCTTTGTCCCTCCCCAGGTGGGCGTATCCCAGTATCTGAATTGGATACGTATCCAATATGGCCCATATACACATCAGATACTGTACCCATGCATGCCCCAAAATCCTTGATTTTCCAACCATGTTGTACGCTATGTGATTTGTTTTTCTTTCCGCAAATCTTCATAAATTCAATTTAAACAAACTTCATTCACATACAAACAAAACCTGCACCAAATGAGAAAGATAAATGAAGTTATTTTCTATTTTGGTGACCCATTCTTTTGGGCTATCTTTCAATGAGACTCTACTATTTGTGCATATTGTGAATTGTTAAATCAACTTCTAATTATTTATGTAGCAATTATGTGTCTATACTCTATATTGCTTTTGAAGTAATGAAAGTCTTCTCTAATAACTTGGAAAATTATGTTAAATATATGTATATGTGGTTTTTTATGAATGTTCTATCCAACCGTATCCATATTAGGGGTCTTAAAAAATGATCATATCTGTATCTGTGTCCATGCAACTTTAGATAGATGATAACCTTCTTTTTGAACTAAATAACAAATCTATTCCAGAACTGTGTAATGAGATTGAAAACAAAGCTTGGGATCCTAGTGCACTCTCCATTAGTAAAGAGTTGGGACATAATCCAAGCTGCAAATAATTCCTCGTGGTGATACCATTAATGACTCTCCTAGTAAACTACAAGAGATTGCAACTCGCAATCATACAATTCACTCTTTCATGCAACAATCAAATACTGGGTGCTTAAGTTGGTTTTAGAGAAGTGACATTCCAATTATATTGATGTTCGCAACTCCTACACAAAAGAGTTATTGTTGCTACTGTTTTCCCTCTATGATGACATCAATTGATGACCAAATGGTTGTTGAACCATTGCTATCATTAAGAGAGCAAATCATGAAGAATCCTACCAATACCAATCAACTTTTCTCCATCATAGTGAACAGTGGTTCTCGCCAACATTTGAGGGCATTAGTCAATAATTTGGAGCAACTTGTATTTTCCTCTTGACTTATTGAGGAAATATATTAAAGTCCTATGGGTGAACGAATCTCTGATGCAAATCAGGGCTGAATTCGGCAGCAATATTTTCAATACGGACATGAACATCAAATACTCATTAGAATTCTATGGGGAGCAAATACAATGTGAGTGTGAAAGACAGATTGATGAAATTAGAGTGGTGTGGCTTCAATGTAATGATACACATATAAGAATGATTTGGAATTCAGGAATCAATTAGAGCTCAAAGATTGATGAATATTAGACAATTTATGGTGGGTGCAATAAAGGGTTTGAGATCATCAAAAGAAATTCTTCTAAAGAGTTCATGCAACATTGGATGATTCATCTTATGGATAGACATCACAGGATCATTATTATGGATCACCAACCTAATTTCATTATGACCAGTTGGTGCCAAAACCTTTAGGACCCAAGAATTTACATTAGGAGTGCATTACATGAATTGTTTCATAAGGTGATGGAGTTTGGTAGGACTGATAAGTTCATTGGTGTCCGCATGAAGCAAGGACTATATGCTAGAGCACTCTACATACTTAATTGGGATCCAGGAATCATCATGATAATTTAAGATTGCTTGTGGGCAAGCAATTTCAAGAAGGGGAGACTGTGATGTCTCCAAACATAAAAAGAAAACACAATTACTTCAGTTACTTAATGTGCAAGCCAACAAGTCTCCAACATGACACCAATTACTTCTATGCCAAGGTGTCCACAGTGAAGATTGAATGTTTCTGGGGATCTTCCAACAAATGCAATTTATCAGTCTTACTACAGCTAATTACAAAGACCATCTAGATTGTTGGGTAGTTTCCGATATTTAATTACCTGAGCTGCCACTATTGTATTCCTTCTACATTGAATGGACAACAACTGTAGCACCGTCAGATTGTTGAGGGATGTGTTCACTTGATATTATCATTGAAAATGCTTCGCTCTAGCTGATACATCAGTCATAATCAAACATGTGATTTAGATCTATAAACAGTGTGTAGTGCTTCCTGTGCTTGCATTCGGTCATTGCTTATTCTTTTGATCCAAGCTAGACCCTATATGGTTTATCATGTGACCATTTTTATGTTATTCTTTTGGTATTGGCATTCTTGTGATGCATCCAGTTACCGTTATATTCTTTTGTTCATATGGTATCACTTCTGATGCGGATAGTATGCTATACTTGTGATTTATTTGATGCAATAAAAACCCTCAACTGCAAAAGTTGACATAAACATGATTTTAATTCTGTCCTTACAACTGTTTATGAAAATCTGTGACAGGAATGTTTTTGTTGCAAAGAGTATTTTGTATGCACAAAACCTTGCTTAGTCAGCAGACAAATCAACTGTACAAAAGACATTCATCATATTAGAGTTTAATCAGTAGCAGGTCAAGCAAAGATCGTAAAAATATTTAATTTGATTTGGCATTGTTAAGGATAATATCAATTCTAATAAACAGATTTGTTATTGATAAAGTCTCGATAAGATCAGATTTACTCTTGAACAAGTCAATATTAGATAAGATGACATTTTAGAAAAGTAAAGATTAAAATTGGATTTGATTTTTGAAAAGTAAAGCAAGATGGGTGTTATGGAAGAACATGCCTTTTTTTCCGATCTTTGCAATCAGCTCATATTGTCACTTCCTACTGCTCTAACAAAAAATTTGTTTGTTTTGTAACTTTTTTCCTTTTATAATATGTGCTCTCTTGTTTTTACAGTCAATAAATATGTTTTCTCTTAATTTAATTTAATTTGTTTAATAAAGGGAAATTAATACATACTTGTGAGGATATAGCTGGAGAGATGCATGGTCCAGAAAATATAGGACCTCCAGTGCTGGCCTGTACACACAGAACATATATGCTTTAATGTGTATCTAGAAGTATCAAAATATCATTTGTCTACTGGTTTGATGATAAATTGAACAGAGTATTTGCAAATAAAGTTATCAAGTAGAACAGAAAATGGCACTGCCAACTTATAAGTCTGGATGACAATAAGTAAATACCCTAGAATCCTTAATGATCTATTCAATTCATGAAAGCCATATTATTGGCACTGTAGAAGCCAAGAAATTGAATTAAAGTAATATTTTGATATTATGATTCTTAAAAAGGAAATAGAAGTACTTAAAAGAAAAGGGCATTGCTGGAATAAATAAATAAGAAAGAAGTAAAACAAAAATGTAAAATAGTTAGTTTAATTGCAGAGAATTGAGATAAGTGAATCTCGTAAAGGCATACTTAACTAACAGTACATAACTGCAGGAAATTGATATGAAGAGAATATATTAAGATTTGATCTTTTGATCAGTCACTACTGTGGTCACATATTGTAAGCTAACCTCAAGCATTATAGGAAAGATGTAGAGTGGTTAATATTCGATCCTCCACTAGATGATGGAAGTCATTTCAAAAAATCTTAGAAAACTCTAGATAAAAGGTCATTGCTAATAGACAAGCACAAACCCTTCTGAAGAAATAAGGTCCAAGTAAATAAGTCTCCAAATGATTGAAATCCTGAAATTCCATCTGGATGAGATGAACAATTGTTTGATATAATTGATTTTGTCTTTGGCCTCCAATGTTACACCATTATTGGATTTGATCTCTAGATAGTGATCATATTGATTTCTTTGATAATGTTTGGGTAAAATTGGCTGCATATTTGATATACAATATTGGTCTCCATTTTTTGGGGTATCTTAATTTTGTCCAAGCAACTAAAGCATGTTTAGAGGTGTTTCAGACATTGCACCATAGAAGTATTGTTGAACATGCACCATACAAAAATTGTTGAACATGTCTCATAAAATAATATGTAATGGAGCAGGGATTAAATGAATTGAGTTCATTGTGCTGAAGACAACCAACACAGATTCTAGTGTCCTAACTTGACTTGCCTGATTTAAAATATTGGGTTCCATAACTCTTTGAGCCAAGACTTCAATGGTCAATGGAATCCAAGTACACAATGGGAATAAATTCCTCCTGATGTCATAGGGTTTCTTAGAGAGCCCTTTCTTAAGGCAATCAAGTGTTAAGATGATGCAGGAGCACCCCGGGGGAATTGGCAATCGGCATCAACCAAAAAAATATTGGTTTTCTTTTTTATGTTTTGGTTTGTGTCGGCATTTCTCCATTCCATTTCGCAAGAAATTTTTGTCTCGTGAATGCTAAGGCCGCCCTAATTTTGGAGAAAATATGATCAGCAAGCATCTGAAGATGCTTCATCTCAAGTGTCTCAAGTGTTTGAGAGATCTTTGCAGTATGTGACTCAGTTCAGTCATTAAAAAATCTAGATGCTGTAAAACGGGTCTGAGATGTGCTGAGCATAAATTCATTGAGCAAATTTGAGCTTTGCGTAGTTGGCAATCTTTTCCCAGACATTGCAGAGGAGGCTAAAGCTTTGGGGTTGTGGGTTGGAAGCTGAAAACATTGGCAAGGTGCTTAATGATTTGAATAGCACACTCTATATACACCAGAAAAAGTGCAAGTCCTAGCTATGCACGACTATCAATAGATTCATGTGAAGATGTGTTGGATGATAAGGAGTTCAGTCACTCTTATTCTATAAATGGGAGAGATGCAGACATGGAAAGTATTGGTCTTGATAATCCTCATGTAGAAAGACGTACTAAATTTACCGAACCTAAGGAAAAGGAGAAAGCAGTTGGTTTGTGATCACTCATAAAAGAAAATATTAAATGAGCCACTTCCTTGCAAAAAAAATGCTTTGAAAACTTGCAATATTTGTACCTGATCAACCTGAGCAGTTGAATGAGAAAATAAATGTGAAAGGTCAAGGCATTAAGTTATTAAATTTTATTTCTTAGTAAAAGCAAGAGAATGGAATCCTATTGGCCAAGAGAGGGAGTGTGAGGCTTGTTCAAGAAGAGAAGAAATTAGTGGTAAGGAGTGATTGGGTTATTGCCATGAAATGACAATTTAATGTAATAAACATTAGCAAATTGAAAGGACAAAGAAAGGGAATCAGATTGGAAAGATGGTTGCAATGAAAGGAAACTAGATTTGATAAAGAAGTTTGAAAAACTAACAAGACATTGATAAGTCAGTCATTGTCTGGCAAAGGAAAAGACGATGAAGTGGTGGAAATAGGAGTTTATTTTAAAAACAAAAAAGTCTTTTCAGTTTCCTCATGAAAGCATCTCCAACCAAGATGGCAGCTGCAATGTGATATAAAGAACAGAGGCATTGACCCGAGGGGGGTCGCAATCTAAGGGTAGGGAGACTTCATAGGAAGTCAGTGCGTGTGAGGCTACATAGAGAATAGAGAATGGGAGCTGCATTTTTTTTAAATGATTATTAATATATGTAGTAATTGTGTGTTGCAGAGATATTGAAATGTATATTTGTTTTATTGTTTCAGTCCATATGTTCATTTGATAATAGAGTTTATTATTTTGAGTTATTGAATTGAGTGTTGCAAACTATTTACCCTCGTGGGGTAACAGACATTAATTGTATATAGACAAATAAGTACTCAGCATAGAATGTAAAAGAACATTGCATTCATATATTCCCAAGAGTTTTCAAGTACATAATCACCGTTCCCTATCAAAGGAACAAGTACATATATATAACGTCCGAAGGGATGCGAGGCGAACCATCGCACCCGTGTAACTCCTTCGGACGGACCAACCGTCTAACTACCCAAAGTACCCGACAACATCATCCCCCCCAAAAAGAAAGTCGTCTCCAGACGACCACAACAAAATAGGAAGGACAACAATAGACAATAATAATATCAAAACTAAGAGCTTAGAGGGGGCTGAGAATGTGTCCCTGAAGAAGCTGACCCCGCCAACCGTGCCAGTTGCTCGCGAAGGGCATCCACTTGTTCCATCCTGGCCTTCAACTAGCTCTCAAGTCTCAACTCATTTTCCAAGGATGACCTCACCATAACGGCTGCTTGTTGGATCTCCCACTGTGTGGCCTCAGCCGAAGCCCGTGTCAGATCCCTCTCCTAAATAAGGGCAGCCCTCTCTATTGCAACCTGTGCCTCCCGATCCGCTTTTTCCTGCTGCTGAGTCTCAACATACTCATCCATGGCAGCTCGCTCCCTATCCCAAGCAGACATCTGAGTGACCCAGTCCTTACGCTGCTCCTCCAAGGACTACTCCAAACTGACAAGACGAGTGTTCAACACCCACTGAGCTTCAGACGCCACCCGATGCTCCTCGTAAGAGTGCTCCATCCGGAGGAAGTCATAGTACTGATGGCGGAAGGCTCTCTCTAATTTAGTCACCAAGGCTTCCACCCTACTGGCTACCACAGGTTCCATCACCTGCCAAGGCTCCAACATAGCCGGTGTCTCCTGACTTGGCCAATCCCCACTAAAACATGAAGCAAACTGGACAGGACACTCCATCCTCACCAAGGTGAGAAGGCGCTGCAAGTCGACAGCCATATCCTCTAGTGCCTACCCCTACACGCTCGCTACCATCTCCCGACCTTGAATCACTACTTCGGTCCAAAAAGCCTCCATGTCATTCCTCCGCAGTAGCTGACTAACCGCTGCCTCGAGCCTAACCGCGCTATCTCCAGTCTCCTCTTCCTGCTGTTCCTCGGAAGACAGTATGATGGGTGCCTCCCTTCCTACTGCGTCTACTGCCAAAACCTCCTTCGCCGGCGGAGGCGAGAACCTCTCAGGTTTCTTTGCCTCTACTAGTGGTATCTCAACCCTAGTAAACCACTCCATTGAAGCTTGCCAGGTGACTGCGCCATTCGAAAACTCGTTGTCCATACCCTACCCCGTCGGCTAGTGCTCTGCTAACTGGCCGGTTGTCCCCTCCAACATAAGCGAATAGGCCAAAACCAGTGCCTCTGCGTCCTCATCTGTCCTGGCCGGAGGCACAACTAGACTGAACACCACTGGTGCCCTCGGTTGCTCGAACATCAGAATAGAAACTGCAGCAGGTAAGGCAGTGGCCCGGGCCGGGGCAAACTGAATATCCCTGAGCTGTGGTGGAGTGAACAACACTGGTGCCGACTCCACTACCAACTCCATACGACCACTAGTCTAGGAGGAACTGCTACCACCAAATGATGTGGGCTCCCGACCACTGTCGAACTCTTTCGACTCCTCGGGCTGACGTTTTCTCTTTGATGCTGACATGATCTCTCCAATATCCAAGTAGCGCCAAAGGAAAATCAGTGGTTCACTTGGAGCTATGACACTCCTTGGTTTCACCACCAATTTCTCTTCTGGGATCTGCAACCGTGTAGCCTCCAAAAATAGCCCAATGGCATAGTGTGGCATATAGAAGGTACGGTGTTGCAAGGTCATGAAATCATACATTCGGTGTGCAAGAAGTGTCGCCCAATCGTACAGTGTACCATTCAAGATACCATACATCGATGGGATCTGGGTGATGGTGATGTCCGAAGCCCTGCTGGCACCAATGAGCCAACTTTTGATGACATCCATGATGCACCACCAATGCCCTTCGGCAATGTCAGCCCTCTTCAGTCCCTTTCCTGCTTTTTTCCTTGCCAATGCCGTTACACGCTCAGCCGTGATGTTTCCTGCAACCCTTTGTATCCACATTTCCTTAGCCTCTTGTGTCAACTTCCAAGGCTTAGTGTCAATCTTTTGCCCTTTCTTCCCTGGAATGCCAAAAACTTTCGTGAAATTTCCTGCATGAAATGACACTGTAATGTGGTGTCCCAGGTAACAGACTGTGCTAGTACGGGAAAATGTGTCAAAGTTTTCTATCATTTGGTGCAGTTGGGGCTCAAAATCTTTGATGTAAAATAGGGGCATCTGGATGGCCTAATGGACCCTTGCGTGTCTCAGACTATCCTTCACCACTTCATCCTCCGGTGTCTCATGCCACCATTTTCTGCATTCCACCCCATTCAACCCTTCAAATGTGATATTTTGTGCAATCACCGCCTCCTTCGAATCTGCTGCCTTCTTTTTGGAACTTCCACTGCCCATGGCTCTCTGGTCGACGTGCTGCAACTATTTCCGCCAACTCCTCTTGCCAGCCGAATTCATAACGGTTTCTTTAAATTCCTCTTTTTGCAAACCAAAATATTAAATATTGCAATGTTGGCTGCCGTACAATACTTGGGTTTGGAAACCCCTAACTGAAAATAACTTCCATAATACTTTTTTCCCTCTCATGGTATGCCATTGTACGGTTGCTGTTCTCTCTCCCTTGTTGCTACTGTTGGAAATGGCCTTTGTAATTTTTCCTTTGTTCTTTTCCCTTTACTGCTATGGTTGGAAGTGGCCTTTGTAATTTTTCCTTTGTTGCTACGGTGGCTTTGCCTTTGGTAAAAAAACTAGTCTCGCGCCCTTAATTTTTTCCCTTCCCTGTCGTGCACCTTGTTTTATGTCGTACCTTTCCTTTATGTCCTGTGGTGGACATGTCCACCCCCTCTTCTTGCTGCTACGGTGGTAGTGTTTTAACTCACCTTTTTATGCGAAGGCTTCTGAGCAGGGGGTTTTATGTCCGGGCGGTGACGTGCGGTGGCTTTATGTTCGTTGCCGGTGGGCATGCCACCATTCAGTGCTTTTTTTTTTTTTTTTTTGTTAATTGCATAGTTGCTGCCGGCTCAGGCTCTCTGGCCTCTGATGGTAAATTTTCAGCTTCGACCCATTGTTAGCATCTGAGATTTCTCGTCCATCAAGGGACCACAACTTGACCGACCCGTTTGCTGCAACCTCCTGAACTTTGTAGGGGCCTAGCCACTTAACCTTGAATTTCCCAGGTTTAATTTCGTTTCGCCCATTGAACTTTAGTACTAACTGTCCTGGTGTGAATTGCATCTGCCGGAGGTGCTTGTCGTGCCACAGTTTCCTCCATTGCTGTGCTACTTCGATGGCCCATTGTGCCAGTGCTCTTTTCTCATCCAATTTATTCAAGACATAAAGTCTTTCTCTCAAGCTCTCCACATCGCCAAGCTTGTTCTCCAGGGCTATCCACAGACTAGGCACCATGAATTCAGTTGGTACCACTGCCTCTTGTCTGTACATTAGTTGGAACGATGTCTGCCTGGTGGTTACCTTGTATGAAGTACGATAGGCCCATAACACAGAGGGCAACTTCTCTTCCCAATCTTCACCTTCAACGCCGCATGACTTATAGATGACTCCCACCAAGATTTTATTCATCTCCTCGCCTTGGTCGTTCGCCCGAGGATAGTAGGGACTTGACAGCGTGTGGAAAATCTTAAATTTTGTAGTTAGGAGTTTAATGACATGATTGACAAAATGAACACCCCCGTCACTTGTCAACTGAATCAAAATGCCATACCTTGTTATTATTTGTTCGTAAATAAACTTTGCAGTGCTTAGGGTGGAGTTGTCGGTTAATGCACACGCTTCGACCCATTTTGTCAAATATTCGGTGGCCACCACAATGTATCGGCAACGCCGGGCACGACTGGCCTTCAGAGGCCCAACGAAGTCCAATCCCCATCTTTCGAATAGTTCTTGCGCGTGGGAAGGGTTGAGGGGCATAAAGTCTCGTTTGAGGGGTTTCCCCGTGAGCTGACAAGTGTCGCATCCAACTACCCATTCTCTGGTGTCATTGTATAATGTTGGCCACCATAAGCCAGCCAACAACACCTTCCTGACCGTGGTATCTAGACCCATGTGTCCTCTGGCAGGTCCTTCGTTGCAATGTCCCCATTTTTTGCAGGTCATTGATCTGATGGTGCCAAGTCATTATTGTGATCCTCGTGGTCTGGCGAGGTGTTTAGAGGGTCTTTGGTGTGAACTTACTATTTATAGTAAGTTAATGGATAGTTCCAATGAGCTCAGATGAGTTAGGGGAGTTGAATGATGCTCTCGGTTTTCATTTCTGGCTTCCGGTTTGGGCTCCAAGAATCTTGGAGAGAGCGTCTACTTTTAGTAAGTCACCTTGTCAAGTTCATTCATCATCTTTCATCATTAGGATCAATCCTGTGTAGACAGATTTTGATTCGGACGCTTCTTCAGTTGTTCTCACAAGATGGGTGGTTTATTATTATTATTTAATTAAATTTGCTAAGGTTGCCATTTTTGTTGGTATTATATGCTGGATACCTTAGTGTTATAGCTCGTTGGAACCAAGATGAAAAGTTTTAAATCTTGGGCACAAGAAATAGGGACCTTGTATGTCATAATTTCATGATATTGGTGAAAAGGTCTTTTTTGGAGCCAAATGAATTAATAAATTATATTATTCAATATGTGCCTAAGTATAAAAAGTGTTTTAAGTGAAAAGTGTGTGAGAGAAGACACTTTGAATTATAAAAGCAAAGCTTGTGAAAGGAAAATCATCCATTGTTTATTTTGATAAAAAATTATGAAGTCTTTTGTTGAGAGCTTTCAACAAAAGTTTGAGGACTGATTCCTCTCTGCTGCACTTTGAATCATTCCTGTGGTGGTGAATTGTGCATTTGATTCTACTAAAGAAATTTTGATAATTCATGGCTGTGAATTGATGCTGATGTATATCAATTTGGTTCAAGAATAAATTAAATTCATTACTTCTACAGCTGGGTTCGATTTTCTCTTATTTGGATGCCATTGCTGAGTAAGGGAGCCTGATGTATCTCCTTATGATTGATGCATTGACTGTACGGCTGCCTACCAATAAATACAAGTTGCATTAATTATTTTGGAAGCTACATTTCAATTTCAGGGAGCCACATTTTGATTTCAAAAAGGTGCGTGGGGTCCTTTCTTGCCTGCAAGTTCTTCCTAGGAGGCAGCGTTTTGATTCCTTGAGCTCCGAAATTCTTCCTAGGGCTGCGTGATAACACCTGGAGTTTATTCATCATTCAGCACGTATACTTTGCTTGCCAAGTGCCATTTTTTGATGGAAATAATTTTCAGAATTTGAATTTACAAATTCTTTGTACATTCATACCTGTGAGTTTAATTTATAAATGAATTATTTGAAATTTATGATATTATAATTGTGAAGAAATATCCAAGTTATATATTTTCCTTGATAAAATTCTGTGGAAGTGTTACCTATTTCAAAGAATTGAATTTCCTAGAGCCAAGAGCCAGTCAGGCTCTGTACAGTGGTATCAGAGCTTTTTTTCCTGCCATCTTCTGGGATCTGGAATCATTTATTTTCAAAAGTATTTTAAAAGTGACCAGCACTTCCATTTTCCCTAGCTATGGATAGATACAGGAGATCCAATTCCGGAAGTCGTCATAGCAGTAAGGGAAATAGAGCAGAATTAAATGCTTTAGTAGAAAGCATGGAGAGGCTTAGACTGCATCAGCAGAGATCGGCAGAGAGTTTGTTGTATCCAATTACAGTAGATAAGGCAGCGAGATATATGGTCTCTGCCTTTAGAAGGCCGACATCGAGTTTGCAGGGGAGAAAGCTGGAGTTTTCTCTGATAGTAGTCCATGATGCTGATGTTCCTACATCTAGTTCAGCACCTGCTAGTCCCATCCGCAGTGTTGGTGATGGATTTATTGCACAGGAGCCAGTGGATGTTTTAGTGCCATTTGTTGACAGCAGCGCTGAGCATCACCAGGTTGAGGCTCCCAAAGTAGTCACTACGGATTGTACAGAGGCATCAGATGTTGTAGTTATCACTGAATGTTCAGACTCTTTCATGAAGGAAGTGATTATTGGAGATGTTTATGTCAGTTGGAGTAGTGCCGCTCCAGTTCAGGAGGCAGTTGCTTCCTCAGTTGGGACTGCGGCATGTACAGAGTCTCCCAGTGGTGAGGATGGCAATCTGGGCATTACAGCGGGGTCAGTTGATGACTGCTCGTGCTCCAACATTATTGGTGCACATCCTGACATTAAGTCATGTGTGCAGAGTCACATGTCAGCAGTTGAGATTTCAGGAGGAGATGTGGGAGTTGATAGTATAGATACTTCTGATGACACTTTTGAGGATGCTATGAGCTGCATTGGAGATGACACCACTTGTGAGATGTTGGGTGATGACTGCGAGGAGCACATGAGCTCTGACAGCCCAGAGGTTTATGATAGCAGTTGTAGTGTGGGATCAATACAGGAGACAATGGCTTTTTCCTATGTTGAGGATGTGAGCATGGAGCTTTCTAGTGATGACACTCAGGATGGGAGTGTTGCAATTGATTTGGGCAACGTAGTTTCATGCCACAGTTTAGTTGATTCACATGATGACATTGAGTCGTGTATGCAGCCAGAGTTAGTAGAGGAGATGCAGATAGATGATGTGTACACTAGCATTGCAGATATCTCCGATGCTGAGCGCGAGGATGATGAGTGTTGTAGTATTTCTGGCTTTCTATATCTGACTTTGGGTGTAGATTCAGTGTTGTCATATGGTGGTGGTGGGTTCCAGGATTTTGTGTTACAGGGACTCACAGATGAGGACAGGGAAACTTATGAGTGGCAAGAGTTTGTTACAGCCAGGGCTTCCACTTCTAGAGAGGGGGTTACTTCGTCGGTAACTCATGTGGATGTATTCCAAGATCTGGACTGTTAGGTGGTCGCAGAGGACGAGGGGGCTGGAGATTGTGTTGAGTCGGATTCAACAACAGCTTCCCCGAGGTTAGATGAGGACGTGTCTGATGCCTGTATTCAGTTTGTAGATGTGTACTCAGATGAAAGTACACAGAGAGACAGTGATCTTGAGGGGAGTTCGTTGGATACAGCTTCCTCTCATAGTGTAGACAATGTGTTTGAGGTTGTTCATAAGAGGCCTGTTGTGCAGAGTCATCATGTGACTAGCCAGTTGCAAGTTGATGAGAGAGATATTACTTCTACTCTCGAGCATTTAGATGTCGCTCATTACTTGTTGGTTGTTTATAGTTGGGGTACTCCTATGACATATGAGTCCAGCGGTGGTTACCTTTCATTGACAGAGATTCATTCTTTGCGTGAGGCTGTCAAGATTTTGAGACAAAACTACTTACAGATGATAGCCGACCGAGATCACCTAGTTGAGTGGGGGAGTACAGCTTATGAGGCACTGATGGATAGAGAGGAGGAGGTGAGTGAGCTTACCCAGGAGCTCACAGCGACTACTGAGGTTTTACAAGACACTCAGCGGGCCCTTCAAGAGTCGCAGATCCAGTTAGAGGAGGTGACCGTGGAGTTGGAGCATTTGCGGTCCACACCAGCCCCAGACCCAGTTCGATTGCACATTGAGGTGGTTGGTGGTGAGTTTGCTCTTACGGTGGTGATGAGGAACATGATGATGTGGTAGACACACATGTTCAGAATATGGGAGCTCTTGGTTTGGATGAGGTAGGAGTACCAGTGGAGTCGAGCTCTCAGGTTGATTTGCTTCCCTTAGCTGGGAGTGAATCTATTTCATCATCTCACATAGCTGATAGCATGGGACAGTTGGCTGCGCCAATTTTTAGAGGGATCAGTTGTGGATTGCGGGGGAGCAAGTTGACGGTTCCACGTATAATTTCTATTGCACTGAGTCATTTATGGAGTATTTACTTGAGAGTGCAGATGTGTGACATGATTCTTATAAAGTGTCTGAGGGTACTCTCATTCGAGGCTCGTGCTATTCGGAGGTTGGTAGGGAGGATTGTGGAGACTCTATCTACAATGCTTCCCCACAGGGATTTCGAGGTTGGGTTTGTTGAGAGAGTTTCTCAGGGGCCTACCTAGCCTAAAGTTATGCGGAGTCAGAGATTGGAGCCATCTCATGACCCCTAGTTTGGTAATGATGAGCTATTGACAAAGATTGGGGTTTCCGACTGGCTGTATACGGTGGGGCATGTTCATCATTTGTTTCTTGACCCACAGGTAGAAGATTTCATCTCTCACAAGGGTAGTTTGGCTCCTAGTCCTTATCATCCATTATGGGATGGGTTCTCACCATCAGTAGTTGATGGGAGTTTTGGCTGTAAGTCAGTAGTAGGTGACTTGCAGAGTTATGGTGACTGCAGAGATTATGTAGTGTGTGGATATCCAGGTCCTGGTACAACTTTGTTCAGGGGTATTCATCACTGTTGTGCAAATGGTCTACACACTCAGTATAGGTCAGTTGGGAGCACAGGGGGAGTTCAGTGTGTATGGGATCTGAGTCTCCCATACATCTTGGTTTTTGATGATCCTGAAGTTCACTTCTTTCAGGATCCGGGTAGAGACAGATTCAGTACAGGAGTTTGGGTTAGTGGTTGTTTTGGGTCTCTTTACAGAGTTATCCAATTTGTATTTTGGGTGATGTTACAAGAGTCTACAGTTGATGTCAATGGCACGGTATATTCTTTTCTGTGGGATCTAGGTGGATTGTGATGTTTCTTGTTTCGGTGATTGCTTAGAGACAAGCAATCTTGGGGAGGGAGGACTGTAATGTCCCCATTTTTTGCAAGTCATTGATCTGATGGTGGCAGGTCATTATTGTGATCCTCGTGGTCTGGCGAGGTGTTTAGAGGGTCTTTGGTGTGAACTTACTATTTATAGAAAGCCAATGGATAGTTCCAATGAGGTCAGATGAGTTAGGGGAGTTGAATGATGCTCTCGGTTTTCATTTCTGGCTTCTGGTTTAGGCTCCAAGAATCTTGGAGAGAGCGTCTATTTTTAGTAAGTCACCCCGTCCAGTTCATTCATCATCTTTCATCATCTGGATCAATCCAGTGCAAACAGATTTCGATTCAGACGCTTCTTCAATTGTTTTCACAAGACGGGTGGTTTATTATTATTATTTAATTAAATTTGCTAAGGTTGCCATTTTTGTTGGTATTATATGCTGGATACCTTAGTGTTATAGCTCATTGGAACCAGGATGAAAAGTTTTAAATCTTGGGCACAAGAAACAGGGACCTTGCGTCTCATAATTTCATGATATTGGTGAAAAGGCCTTTTTTCGAGCCAAATGAATTAATAAATTATATTATTCAATATGTGCCTAAGTATAAAAAGTGTTTTAAGTGAAAAGTGTGTGAGAGAAGACACTTTGAATTATAAAAGCAAAGCTTGTGAAAGGAAAATCATCCATTGTTCATTTTGATAAAAAATTATGAAGTCTTTTGTTGAGAGCTTTCAACAAGGGTTTGAGGAATTATTCCTCTCTGCTGCACTTTGAATCATTCTTGTGGTGGTGAATTGTGCATTTGATTCTACTAAAGAAATTTTGATAATTCATGGCTGCGAATTGATGCTGATGTATATCAATTTGGTTCAAGAATAAATTGAATTCATTACTTTTACAACTGGGTTCGATTTTCTCTTATTTGGATGCCATTGCTGAGTAAGGGAGGCTGATGTATCTCCTTATGATTGCTCCATTGACTATACGGCTGTCTACCAATAAATACAGGCTGCATTAATTATTTTGGAAGCTGCATTTCAATTTCAGGGAGCCACGTTTTTATTTCAAAAAGGTGCGTGGAGTCCTTTTTTGCCTACGAGTTCTTCCTAGGAGGCAGCATTTTGATTCCTGGAGATGTGAAATTCTTCCTAGGGCTGCGTGATAACACCTAGAGTTTATTCATCATTCAACATGCATACTTTGCTTGCCAGGTGCCATTTTTTGATGGAAATAATTTTCAGAATTTGAATTTACAAATTCTTTGTACATTCATACCTGTGAGTTTAATTTATAAATGGATTATTTGAAATTTATGATATTACAATTGTGAAGAAATATCCAAGTTATATATTTTCCTTGATAAAATTCTATGGAAGTGTTACCTATTTCAAAGAATTGAATTTCCTGGAGCCAAGAGCCAGTCAGGCTCTTTACATTCGTGAGCTTCCCTCAACACTCTTGATACCTCTTCTTCCATCACGCATCGCCTCAGCACCTAGTCTGGAGCCATTTTATACAGCAATCCGTTGATTAGCTGGAAGGTCCTGCTTCTCAGGACCAACTTTCTTTGTTCACCCGAAGGCATGTCCTCGGTGAATCGAGTCGTGGACAAATACTCCCCGATGCTTGTGTACCACTTCAGGAGTACGGCAATATGAAACAAGTGCGAGTCTAGAAAGTCATCATTTATTCCCACATGTGGCTCGCCAGACTTGATTCGTGACAACTGGTTAGCGATCACGTGGCTACGTCTTGGCTGTACTATAATCTTGAACGTGAATTCTTGGAGTAAGAGGAGCCACCGGCTCACTCTTCCTTGGATAATAGGTTTATTGATGAGGTACATAAGGGCCTGGTGGTCCACATAGAAGGTGAATGATGTTGCTAGTAGATAATGTCTGAATTTCTGGACAGAGTAGACCATTCCAAGGGCCTCCCTTTCCGTGGTACTGTAATTCTTCTCTGCGTTCGATAGCAACCGGCTTGCAAAATAGATGGGATGATCGAGTCCGTGCCCTCCTTCCTTAGCCAGAGTGGCTCCGATGGCATAATTTGATGCATCCACGTGTACGTGGAATTCTCTATTTCAGTTAGGAAATGCCAGAATAGGAATAGCCAACAGCCTTGTTTTTAGATCCTCGAAGGCTTCCCCTTGCTCCTTCGCCCAAACGTACAGCTCCCCCTTCCTCATGAGCCTATCCATTGGGTATGAAACCCACGCAAAGTTTTTTATGAATCGGCAGTAGAATCCAATATGGCCGAGAAAGGATTTGACGCCGGTTACGTCAGTGGGGGCCTCCATCTCGACTATTACCTAGACCTTGTCAAGGTCCGTTTTTAATCCTTCTTTGCAAACTATGTGCCCCAACAACTTCCCTTGTGGCACCATAAACTGGCATTTCTTTGGGTTGAGTGGCAAATGGGCTCGCTGACACCGCTCCATGCATTCCCCTAAGGCTGCAATGTGTTTTTCCTGCCCACTAAATATGGACCAGTCGTCCAATAATGCTTTAAAGTTCCCCTTGGACATCTTGTCAAAGATATGGAGGATAATCCTCTGGAAGGTTGTCGGTGCATTGCAAAGGCCGAAAGGCATCCAATTGTATGTGTATACACCATCCTCCACTACAAAGGTTGTTTTCAACTTGTCTTCCTCTACAATGGATATATGGTTATATCCGGAAAACCCATCCATAAAAGAATAGATCTCATGGCCAACCACTTCGTCCAATATACTATCAGTGAAGGGGATCGGGAATGGGTCCTTGATTGTTACTGCATTGAGGCATCTGAAATCCACACAGATGCGGATCTGGTTGGCTTCCTTCTTCTGGAGATCACAATTACTAACACCCACTCGCTTGTGTCAACCTAGAAGATGATCCCAGCTTCTAACATCCGCTCGATTTCAGTCTTCACCCTTGCAGCGTAATTCTTATTCATTCTATATGGCCTCTTCCGCACAAGCTGGGCTCTAGGAACCAGGGGAATGTGATGCACACATAACTCTGGAGGTACGCCCTTCAGATCCTTATAGGTCTAGGCGAACACATCCTTGTATTCTGTAAAAATCCTGAAGGCTGCTATTTTCAATACAGGGCTCCAGTCGTCCCCCATCAAGATGGTTTTCGGATTTTCTCATCTTCGAGGTTTATCTCTTTCAACTTTGCTTCTTTGTACCGGATTGGTTCCTCTTTGGGAAACTCATGGGTAGGGCTCTCTCACATCCGAGCTTCTCCTTCTTTGTATTCTGTATATTCCGGAGGGAACTCGTTTTGGTCTTCCTCGATCTCCTGTATATTACAGTATGGCGGAAAAATTTTATAGTCGCCCATCTGCCAGTGGAATAGGCCGTCCATGGAGTCTGTATCATCCTCCAGTTTTAGTACCCCTTCCACATTGGGCTCCATACTTCCTTTCCCTTCGTCCATTCCGTCGTCTGATTCCGAATCCGAGGAGGATGGCATTTCTTCTCCGACCATCTGTGTTGTGAGATCTATCACAAACTTTCTTCCCCCTTTCTCAAATGATAGAATGTTTCTTTTCCAGTTGTGGTTCGCTTTGGCAGTCACGAGCCACCCTCTCCCTTGGATGGCGTCGTACCCCTTCTGCTTCAAGGGAATTACTACAAAGTCCAAGATGAACGGTTGTGATGCAGGAGCATCCTGGGTGAAAGAGCAATCTTGCATCACCCAAAAATATTTCTGTTTTTGTATTCAATAAGGGCTATCTTGTGTAGAGCTGCTATTTATGGAAACTTGCTATTTTTAGTAAGTTGGTCATACGATCTCGGAATGTTCTGATTTTACATGTGGAGATTCATCTCAGTCATATCAGCCTGCTAGTAAAGTTTCATGGCTAGATCAGGTCTAGTTTTGAAGATATTGAAGATTTTCGGTATTGGCAGCAGGGTATAGAAACTATGAACTCAGTTTTGAAGGCTTTAGAGGCCCCGGATGATGTTGAAAATTTGGGTGATAGGCGCTTGCTTGAGTGGAGCCTGTAGAGCGCTTCGTGGCCTTTCCGAAATGGGGTTATAATAGTCAATTGGGCCAACTGGTGATGACTTATGGTCTTCGGAAGTCGGGTCACCTGAAATGGCAGAAAATAATTTTCCTTACAAAATTTTTGTTTGGGTTTCAAAAGTTATTTTGAGCCGACTTTGATGTAATAAATTGAAAAATAAAATAATTCTAAGTTTGGTCGGCCCTAAGGGCTAAATTTCTGGAACCTTCTCGGGCGGTGGAAAATGCCTATATAAAGAAGGCCCGTAGTGTTGTCTAGGGTAGTTCTGGGTAGTAGATCTAGGTATTGATTCGAGGCTATGTCCTACAGAATATTGTAATGGAATGCCCATGTGGCTTTGCATATTGTAATTCTAAAAGTTTGTAATTCCACATTTGTGGAGATAATAAGAAGCCAATTTTCTGTTCTTGCATATTGTTGTTGTTTCTCTGTTTCTGTTATGTGTTTGCGGTATTAAGGGGAGCACCCTTCATCAGGTTGGGTCCCAATGGTTACCTGTTGTGCCATCAAGGTTCCGAGGGCTTTGATGCCGTGTTGGTCGGTCCCTAGTAAGTTGAAGGTTGGCAGCCACAGTGTTGGTTTCCCCAGGCTCTTCCAAGTTTCCTCCGGTAGAATGTTCACTCCAGATCCACCGTCAACAATCGTGTTAGTGACCATTTATTGACAACGTCATGGGGTCCATTGCAGAGCCGCTCAGAACCTTAGTCCATTCAAATGCACTTGTTGGAACGTTTTGTCCTAAGAATAGGGTCGTTTTCAAATGCGGCATTGTTTCCAGTAGGTCCTTGACCTTTACCGATATCTCCAGTTGCATCATTTGCCTCAAGATATTTTGCTCTGCCATGGCTAGGGTAGAAGTGCCGGTATTTGTGGAGTCCCTTCGATCCTGCATTCCATTCTCGATCTCGGCCTTCGCCTCGAGCACCCTTTGTTTCTCCGTCCAAGGCTCAGGATACGTTGCCTTCTTGGTTTGTGCGCATGTGATTGCCAAGATCTTCTCAGTGCCCCCTTGTTCCACGTCGAGGATGTTGCAGCCGGACTTCGGGTAGTTAGCTTCCTCATGGTGCCCCGATCCACACCACTAACACCATTTTTGTGGAGCAGGAGCCTCTTTCTGGCGATCTCGGGCAAAATGTCCCCATTGATTATAGTTTCTACACTGTATCATAGGTCTCCCCTTCACATCATACTAGATCCGAGGTCGGTTATTATTGTTCTCATTATTTCCTTTGCCTCCTCGTCGGTTATTTCTGTAACCGCCGAATGATGTAGCATTTTGTTGACCGCCGGTGCCAGATGTGGAGGGTTGCTCTTGGGTGAAGAGCACTTGTTGATTCCTGGCCCTCAGATTGTAGGGACATTCTTTGGTGGAATGTCCCGCAATCTGGTAGATGTCGCAAAAGGCTTTCTTGGGACAAGATCCTTTAGTGTGTCCTACTTATTTGTAGTCTGTACACCACATGGCATCTTCCTCAGTTTTGCATGAGCTTCCCTTGGTGGCCTTAAGTTCTTTCATCATTCTCTCGAGATCTTTCTGTAGAGCAAGCACTTTCTTACTCGATTCTCCCTCGCTACTTTCCGCCTCAGATTCATCATCCGAAGACTTAGTTTTCTTGGAGGTCTTGCATTCACTCTCCAAATCCATCGCACGGTTGTATGCATTACTATACATGGGTGGTACGATTTTCATTTTCTTCCGAAGGGAATTTTTTAGTCCTTCCACGAACCACCATTTTTTGAGTTCATCTACCGGGGCTGATTCCATCTTCCCAATGAGTTCCTTCAGTTGCCGCCCGTAGGCTCGGACCGACTCATTCTTCGTTTGCTTTGTATTATAAATTTCAGCCAGAATCTCATTGTCGTCCCTCAACAACTGAAATTCTGTCTAGAAAGCCTTTTTTACGTTGTCCCATGTCGTCAAGCCTGCTTTATCTACATCTGAATACCAGTCCATGGCTCCTTCCCTTAATGTCGTAGGGAACTGTCTGACCCATTCATCCTAGTCCGTAACCCCATTGGCGGTCCATATAGTTTCACAAGTTCGGCAATGCCGAACAGGATCCTCCTTTGCTTGGCCCGTGAACTTGGGCAATTTCTATTTACTCACGGCCATGGTTACCTGTTGTTGTATCCGCGGTGGATTCGGTGCTTCGGCACCGCCTGTGCCAACACTCGTACCCGCACTTCCTTGATTATTGTGTGCAGTATTAACTAGTGGCACTTGCCCTTGTGGCACTTGCATAACTGGTGGGACCATACTATGTGGAGTTGTTGGTTCCAACGGAGGGTTCGCCTATGCGTCAATAGCACCTTCGGCCGTACCCTCCCCTCTTTGGGTTTGGTTCTCCGCACCTGGTGTACAGGTCAGACCCTTGAACCGATCTCTCTCTTCCTGAAGCAAGACCTTCCTCAGCCGTGTTTCTTCAAGTAGTTCCGCCCTACTCCACACTCTTCGATGCTCCGATGAAGTGAATTGTTCCTCGTTGGTCTGTGCACCTTCCGTACCACTTCCGAGGTCCCCTTCGGGCAACTGTTCGGTAAGTTGGTCCTGGGCAAGTTGCCTCAGCCTATGTCTGCGTTCATGTTGTTATGCGGAAATCAAAGCTTTCTGTGCGGCCTCGCCTTCATCATCTCATGCCTTTTTATTTCTATCTTTATTTAAAAGATTGGGCATCAAAACTGAAGACAAAACATTGCTTTTTGAAAAGAACACTTATTTTATTTATTCATGTCGGTTTACAACATTGTCAATTGCATTACAATTGTTTCTGTGTCTCTTTCTCCCTTTGGTTCGTCTTCATATTTCAGAGTCCTCTACGGTTGCCATCGCCTTCCTCCTGACAACGGAGGTGTTCCCGTGCATGGTATGCGCGGAGGATTTCTTGACGGCGTTCCTCTCGAGCAATCTCCTCTAGGCGAGGGCGTTGTGCGAGCGATCCCTGTGCTAACAAGCGAAGGAGGTGGTTTAGCAATCGGTTGGCTACAGGGTTAGCCTCAATCGTGGCCCACACGACACTTGCTGGAACTTCCTCTCCGATGGCCTCTCGACGGACGTAGGTTTCTATTGCTAGGTTTCTATTGCTACCTAGAACATGATTCTAAATTCCCTCGTCCGGTTGTCTTCACCTTCGTATAGTTGTGTACATTCGTCGTCTGCTTCCGGATTAATTTCACCAACCGGTAAGCCCATCATGTCTGCATGCCATCCGAGTGCGTCTAGGCAACGGCGCCAGATGTTTACCCTCGTGGCGTAACAAACATTAATTGCATACAGACAAATAAGTACTCAACATAGAATGTAAAAGAGCATTGCATTCATATATTCCCAAGAGTTTTCAAGTACATAATCACCCTTTCCCTATCAAAGGAACAAGTACATACATATAACGTCCGAAGGAATGCGAGGCGAACCGTCGCACCCGTGTAACTCCTTTAGACGAACCAACCGTCTAACTACCCAAAGTACCCGACAACACAAACAAGCGCGATTTACTCTTGCATCAAATGGTATTAGAGCCAATGGTCTTCAATGTGTGGATAAATCACCGAACGTGAGGCAGTCTACACCAGTACCTAAGGGTGAAGAGTGGAGTTGCATAAACAAATTGCTGATTGTGAGGCAGTTTACACGTGAAGGTGAGAAGTGGTTGCGGAGAGTCCAAAAGGATCATTGTAGGTGTGTGGAGTCTTGAGCGATTGAGAGCTTGAAGCCGCAAGGAAAAGTGAAGGCGAGTGAAAGATTGCAGCAGATGAGAAGATGAGTCCGATAAAGAGGACGAGGTAGGTAATGAGGTAGCCTGTGTTGATTTTGTATTTGGAGTGATATTGGGAAGAGAGTGATGGAATGCGGAGATCCCCATTGAGGAAGGACAATTGTAGCCAGAAGGTGAAAGAAGTGAGAGCAGCCCACACAAGTGAAAAGGAGGAAAGAAGTGAGATGAGAGATGAAGAGAAAAGAGGACAGAACATGGTCATGATGGATTGTCAATAGGTAGATGATAACAAAGAATGCGATAGAGGAGAAAACACCTTGCTGGTTGAGATAGTAGAGGAAGAAGTTCAAAAGGAAGAGGTTTATGAGGTCTGGGTATTTGATCAAGGACTGGACGAGGATGGTGTGTTGCTTGGAGGGGAGATCATGAAAATTGAAGAGTTGTTCACGTTGAGTGAAGATGTAGTTGAGCTACCTAAGGAAGTTGCAGATGTAGTGAGTGGTGATGAAGAAGACATTGTAACAATAGAGGTTGAAGAGAGTGCCATAGAAATAGTGCTAGTGGATTTTGCAAATGTTGCAGATTGGCATTAGAAGGTGGCATGTTTGCATGTCAAAGCGTCGATTTGCAGTGGGAAAGATCCCATGAAGGAGAGGAAAGAAGAGTGCCTTTGGCGAAGGAAGATGGTCTATGGTTGAAGTGAATCCACGTGGGTAAAGAGGAGATTGGTAAACACCTGGTGGAGGAGGATTGAAAGTGTCCCAGCTAAGTGTTGGAAGAGGCAGAGGGAGGGGCTATCTTTGTCTACATCAACAATGGGGTTCGCTATAGGTTGTTTATGGTGTGTAGACATAATACCCTGGCCAAAACAACCCCAGACACAATAACCTTGCCATAATAACCTAAGGTCATAATAACCCATGGACAAAATAACCCATGGTCAAAATAACTCATGGACAGAATAATCCGTGGCCATTTTAGATCAAGCTAGTAAACTAGAAATGACAAAATCAATTAGAACATTAGAATTTAGATCATGTAGGAGTTAAACCAAGTTGAGAACATTTTAAATGGAAGCCATGGATATTTTTAAGATGAAAGAAGGGATAGTGAGGCACCATAGAGGCTATTTAGGTCATTTTAGACCATATATCAATTATACACCCCTAAAATAGCCTTAAAACACCTTTAATATACTTAAATAACCTATAAAATGGTAAATAATTCTAAAAATAAAAGCAATTTCGTGGGAATAAACTAATTAAGAGTTATTATGAAAAATATAAGTGAAAAGGCATTATGAAGAGGCATTAAGAAGATATATAAAGTGGTAGAATTAAGAGAAGTGAAGAAAGGAAGAAGGGGAGAAGTGAAGAATACCATCAACCAATGCATTATCCAAAACGATTTGAAGAAAAAGATTAAGATTTGAAGCGCTGCCACCAAATCCTCAGACATCGACAAATCTTATCTTAGCAACTCAATATACAATTACCAATAGAGGGGAAAAGTTTCTTTTTCATGACAGTAATGATGCGAATCGTTTTTTAATATTCACCACCACAAAAAATTTGCAATTACTGAAAGAATCTGAAAATTGGTTTAGTGATGGTACATTTAAAACAGTGCCAACAAGTTACAGTGTTGATGAAGTATTTGCATTTGAGATCAACAAACTTGCTATATTAGCTTTCATGACTTAAATAGACGTAATTGATGCATTTGAAACACTTCTACAACCTCCTTATTGTAAGAGCATGAGGAGACTCTACAACCCATAATTAATTATTTTGAAGACACGTGGATTGATAGACTAACTAGAAGAGGCAATAGATGATCACCCAAGTTTCCAATCACAATGTGAAATTGCTATTCAGCTATTCAAGATGATCTTCCAAAAACCAATAATAGTATTGAGGGATGGCACAGAGGATCTAGTGAAAATATTCAAGCATCACACAACTCAATCTGGAAATTCATCAAAGCATTAAAAAAAGAACAAAGTTTCCAAGACAATAAAATAGAAAAAACATTTGGCTGGATACACTGGGCAACCAAGTAGGAAAAAATACTATGAACTCAAAGAAAGACTGAAAAGACTAGTTGATGGTTATGACAACCATTACATTTTAAATTATATAAGAGGTATTTCTCATGATTTGACACTTTAATTGAAAATTTGAATAGTAAAATTTTTTAGCAACATAAATGTAATTTATAAATTTTATTTTCCTTTCTCTATATTCTTACGGGGATATTATAAGAACCCTTCCAAAGTTCTATCTGCTGAACTGAAACTTCTAGTTTTGGTTTTTATTGTTTTCAAGTTTTTTTGTGTTTTTGAGATGGTTTCTTGCAAAAACAATGCATAAACATGAAAAGAAAACTTCTGGAATTTAATACCAACAATACTTTGGGCATAGAATACAATCTTTATTATTTTTCCTTCAATACAGAGCACTATAATGTTTTACATTAAAAAGCATACCCATTTTCATTGTAGAAATTACTTCGAAACCCTTGCTAGCCGAAAAAGCAAGCATACGACAGCTCGTATCTTTCATCAACAACCAATCCCCAAACTGATGGTATCAATCATTGTGGTTCAGCTAGGTGTCCCTCTTAGAAATCTTTATTGATTTTTTGGTTCCTCCGACAATAAAATCAAACCAAGTATGGAAGAGAGGGTAGGGAAATGAATAACCAGCAAAAGGCAATGATTTCGACCCACTATAAACAACCAATAGATTCTCAATCCGATGCCCTCAATCTGCCATAAAATGTCTTCAATCTATTAATAAATTCTGAAATTTATTTCTCCAATCAATACAATGTTGACCTCTGTATGAAGCCAATCCAATAAGCAATATCGGGTGAATATTTCACACCTCAGACTGCTGCTACAAAGAAGCAATGCTCTCCAATGCCGATAAGCTCAAAACTCTGCTGAAACCCTTGGTCTCTCACGAACTCCCATACTCCAAAGAAGAAAATCCCAATTCAACAATCAACATGATATATCTCCATGAGAATGAGCTCTTAAGTCCCTTTTATTCTTTTCTTGTAAGAGCTCAAACACTTTCCTAGCCAATGTGGGATAAAAGATATATTCCCAATTTTTATTTTTCACTTAAAACTCCATAGTTGGTGCACAAATAATTCTTTTAAAATTAATTATTCACTTGGCCCCATCTATGATAACTTGACCCTTCACTTAAGTGACTTAAGTTATAATATAAAATTATATTATAACTTAATAATATTAGCTCAAAACCATTAATATTTATTTTAGCCAAATAAATATTAATATCTCTATTATTACTCATCATCTCTACACGTTGTCTAAATTGGGAGCTGACATGATCAAGCCGCATATGACCATACTCCATTTCTAAAAATAGCAGGGGTCCCTCTCCGAGCCTCTCAAAACTTACAAAAAATAGAAATATGTGCTATAAATAGCAACTACTGCATACGGAGTCCTGGAGACCTCGAATGAAAGCCAAATTTTCAAAACTCTGACAACTGAAGAGGATGTATCCCTCAAAAGACCCTCTAACCAACCTCATTAGCCTACAAGGGTCAGTTAATAGGCTAATCCCTTGAACTCCGATGCTCACAAAAATGGGGACATTACAGTCCGCCCTCCGTGAAATTGTTTGTCCTCAACTAATCTCTACTGCAAAGTAACTCCACCCCACCAGAGGTCCAAAAGATGAACTGTGTAATGTCCCACACATCTCGAACCAACTCCTATAGCACCAACATAAATGCAACTGTGCAAGGACAAACATCATACCAACTATCCAACCCCTGCGCACAAGAATAGTGCATCAAAATCAAAACATGTTCAAGAAGGCCAAGGATGAACTAATATACTTTCCGCACATTGAACATGTTGCAATGCTCAACTGTAAACCTTGTCTAAAATCCAGATCCACCCAAAGAATCCCAAACTCTACACGCAATGCTGAGCTAAATGTCAAGATCCCAATTCACTCTATAGAGTACTCCATACCAACCATGTGGCATCAACATAATACCATTGTACACTGCAACTAAGTCAACCCCAACTGAAGGAAGAAGCAATCCACTAGCTAGAACAATCCCTGGATCCCATAGCCAATATGGAAGTCTGCCAAAATGGACATCCTTAGACTTCCACTGCTCAACTCTTTTCCCAACTTCACCATACCAAAATTGGTGAAGCCAACCAAGAGGACCCACCCAAATTGCAGTGATAACCCTGTCACCACCTGGGTCTCAACCACTATCTCCATCCTCGACTAATCGGTCATGGATGTGATGACTTTGCAAGTAGTTCCCCACCAACTTGCAGGTACTGATTCCTTCTAAATATGGTGAATACCCATCCCACAAAAGATGGTATAATCCTGAAGCGAATCTACACTGACACATCATCAAGTCCTCCACATGTGGATCAAAAGAAAAATGATGAGCACTCCTCATTTTGTAGTTATGGTAGAAAGCTCCAATCTATGTCAATGGCTCATCACTGATAACTTTGAAATTAGGAGATGACTCCAATCTTTGACCCTGAATCACTGATAGGGTAGGGCCTCTAGCAACCTTCTCTACAAACCCAACCACAAAGTCTCTATGAAGAAACACTGTAGTTAGAGTACCTACAATAACTTCCACAAAACGTCTGATAGCCCATGAACCATGAATGAGACTATCCCTAGTGACCCCAAACGGACCCTCTTGAAACTCGGGTCTCTCAAGCAGGTACTCAACAAATGTATTGGTGCGGTAAAAATAAAATAAGGCAGAATCAACCTTATCCTCTAAAACCTATAGCTGATCACTCTGACTCTGTGGCACAACAAGCTGTCTATCACCCTCAGCTACATGAGATGAAATAATAGATTTTCTTCAAGGAGAGGGAAACAAATCAACATGAGAGCCATACTCCCAACTAGATGACATTGGGAAAGTCCCCTATGAAGATGATAGAGTAGCGTCGTGTCCTAACACACAACTCCCTGGAGAATCCACCACTTGCACACAAGAGCTATCAACAATCTGACCCGTATCATCTGACATAGTACTGACCTTGGGAAAACCTGATGCAAAAATCAGTTCTCTACTACTCTCAACCAAAGTACCCATCCCATCTAAAACTACTGCACCTGCATTAGCGATGGATGTAGCCACATCCTCACTACAACATATAGATATCAAATCATCACCAACTACCACTGTAGGAAATTGTATTGTAATTGTAGATGGTGAAGATTGTGCTCGGCTCAACTCCACGGTAAACTGTTCTAACTGTGACTATGACTCCTGAAGGGCCAACTGGGTGCTCTCCAATGAGTCCATAGTCACCCCAAGATCATGAGTGAGCTCACCTACCTCCTTTTCCTTTCCCCTTAGTGCATCATAACAGATACCATCCGACTCGAGAAGATAATCTGTCTATAAGTAATTGTAGGTAATTTTGTTTCATTATTACAATTGCTTCATGAAGTGCATGAAACTCTGCAAGAGAAAGACCACTATCACAATGCTCATCTGTCACAAGAGTGCTCCAACCATAAGTAGCCAACATCTGACGAGCAACATCAAAATGCTCAATAGCTATGGCAATCATGTTGTCATTCACCTTTAGTTGCTCAACCAAATGATGAGGACTTTGTAACCTATGATTCCCATACAAGCTTCTTGATTCAACATCTGCACTATAATATGAGGCTGAATCGACATCACTCTCCTCATGATAAGCAGCATCATAAGTGCTATTTACTTTACTCACAAGTATCATCAATGGTATTGCTGCTATGTACTTCAAAGGATGGCTCAACTGGCAAGGTAGAAGCTGTTGTTATGTCAATATCTTCACACAGTTCTGCTGCCAAAGTTTTTGTATGCCTATCCAAGGCACGATCTTGGGATTCAATGCCAACAAGTGAATTTTCTAATTTGTTTTGTAAGGTCTGATATGAAAAAATAGACTCATTGTGGCATGAATCTTCATCATAAATTGCATCATTAGTACCCAAACCTTGAGTACCAACATTCGACAACTTCAACAAAACATCATCCACATGTGAAATCTCTATTGTTTCATGTTGATGCAAACATAACTCATTGCTGTCATGAAAATCAGAATTGTTATAGGTCGCATTTTCCAAGAAATCTTCATGTTTGACAATCCCATCTTGCGAGTCAAGACTCAACGAGCTCATATTTTCCGTGCAATCCTTAAAACTACCAACTGATGTTCTCTTTTCAAAGATAAGTTCTCTTTTCAGAATTATGCATAGTATTATTAAGTTGAATATTAAAATAGATTTCATCATCTTAGATAAACTTATATTTATGATAATACATGTATTTCTCTAAGTGCGAACTAACCTAACATATAGAATATTGTAAGAACATAGGATAGGGGGTTTGTGAAGGGAGAGGCGGGGTAATCCGGTCACATTGAGGTGGAGAGTCCCAAAACGAGTAAGAACCATGAGAGAGCCTCTTGTAGACTATTTCACATGCCCTGGGCACAATAATTCCACCATCCAATGTTGGAGCTAGCAATGGGAAAAAGACTGCAATTAAGGGAGAATCGCTAGGGCACCCTATTGCAGTAATAGTTAAGGGAAAACCGCTATGAGGGCACCCTACTACTCTGCAAATAATGGAGAATTGCTAGGGCACACTATTGTAAGCAAGTACCTTTCCAACCATGATTGCAATTAAGGGAGAATCACTAGGGCACCCTATTCCAATAGCAGTTAAGGGAGAATGTTGTGAGGGAACCCTACTACTCTGCGATTAAGGGAGAATTGCTAGGGCACCCTATTGCAAGTACCATTCCTATGGAGTCTACAATCAAGGGAGAATCGCTAGGGAACCCTATTTTAATAACAGTTAAGGGAGAACCACTATGAGGGCACCCTACCGCTCTATGATAAAGGGAGAACTGCTAGGGCACCCTATTGTAGTACTAGTTAAGGGAACCTTTTCACAAGAACCTTTTTGACTTTTATTTAGACAGAGGAGATGAGGCATAAATAGATAAGCAAAACAAGCATTCCTCTAAGTAGACCACCTCGTGTGGATGCCTAACACCTGCCACCGAGGCCAAGCGGGCCAAAGTTCGACTCTTGGGCTTAGTATGGATTGGCTTGGACAAACTTATCATGACTCAAGTTTTCTTTGAGGCTTATATATGCATATGTATGTACTTATGTTCACTTTGTGGTTGCAAGGTTCATAATCAAAAGCTTAATGAAGAAGTAAATTTTGTAAACCAATTCACTAACCATAGCTCATTGCAAATTGTAAATTGTAAGAACCCTTCAAAGCTCTAACTGCTGAACAGACTATGCTTGTTTTGGTTTTTTATTGTTTTCCAATTTTTTTTATTTTTGAGATGGTTTGACATAAAAAGCAATACATATGCTGAAATAAAACTTCCGAAAATTAAGACTAACAATACTTTGGGCAAATAAGACAATCCTTGTTACTTTTCCTTCAATACATAGCACTAGAATGTTTTACATTAAAAAACATACCCATTTTCATTGTAGAAATTACTTTGAAACCCTTGCTGGCCGAAAAAGCAAGCATACAACAACTCGTATCTCTTTCTATCAGCAACCAATCTCCAAACTGATGATATCAATCACTATGGTTCAGCTAGGCATCCCTTTTAGGAATTCTTACTGATTTTTTTGGTGCCTCCTTCAAAAAAACTGAAAAAAGTATGGAAGAGAGGGTAGGGCAAATGAATAACCAGCAAAAAGCCAATGTTTCGAACAACCATGAACAGCCAATAATTCTTCAATTCGATGCTCTCAATCTGCTATGAGAATATGCCTCCAACCTATCAATAACATCTACGAATAATCCCTCCAATCAGCACAATGATGACTCCTAAATGAAGCCAACCCGATTAGCAATATTAGGTGAATAATTCACACTCTCTGACTGCTGCTACAAAGAAGATGCAATGCTCTCCAATGCCGATAAGCTTGAAAGACTGCAAAAACCCTTAGTTTCTCACAAACTCCAATGCTCCAGAGAAGAAATTTCAATCAAAGCTGTTGGGTGGATATTTTGCAACTGACAGTTTTGGGAAAAAAAATCCAGTTACAAAATAGGGATACCAGCCACAACGTATGAGACAATGTCTCTCCTACCTTAAAGGGAAGGCTCCCCCTTCTCACCGTTCCTTGGATCAACTCAAGGTAAGCAAGAAGTTAAGAGATTATACAAATAGGATGTCATGTCCCCTCTTTAGTGACATGTCATTTTTTCAGTAGATTTGCCTATCATGGACTCCCGTAGGTAGATGGTTTTGGTGAGAGAGTCATTCTGATGATTATTTGGGGATTGGATGGTCTTATTTGCTCTTAGAGAGATGGTGTTTATCATATTTTTATTACAATCTATTATGTGGGGCCAAAATGTTATAATTTTGAGTTGAGTTGCACTTTTTTATTTTATAAAGTTACTTTTTATATAAAAGTGCATTATAAAGGGATTTTATAAGAATATTTTATGGATACTTCTAGAAGTTCTAGTGGCTTCTTAGAAAAGTGAATAAATAGAGTGCTTGGCCTCTCATTTGGACATCCCATGACTTGAGTTTACACTACTTTTCTCTTTGAGCATTTGTGGCGCCATCTTGGTCTGCAGATTGTCATTTGATCTTTAGGAACGGAGTTTCTTAAGGATTTGCATAATTGAGGAGGTGAAATATCCTTTGAAGGGTTGCACTTTGGAAGTGGTATTCAGCCATTTCAAGTTGAGCTTATTTGGAGTCCTTAGACTTACCTGAGGGTTTGAGTTTTTGATTGCAAGAGAAAAAAAAACAGATCCGAAAAAGCAAAGCGAAAAAAAGCAGATCCGAAAAAGCGGTCCGAAAAAACAGATCCGAAAAAGCAAAGCAAAAAAGCAAACCCGAAAAAGCAAAGTGAAAAAGCAGACCCAAAAAAGCAAAGCAAAAAAGCAAATCCGAAAAAGTAGAGCGAAAAAGCAATCCGAAAAAGTTTTTGCTACAAGTCTAATTTAGTTTTCAGATTTTCAGGATAGGGTTTTGGAACCACGTTTTTGCTCATATCTTCCTCATTACTCAGCATATCATTCTGGGTATTTTTGCATCGCATTTTTATCGTCGAGGAGATAAAGATAGGTGCATTTTGGAGTCCCAAAATGCCATGATTTATTTTAAAGGAATTTTCAAAATTCTTAGACATTTTCGAAAATCTGCAAGAAAGTACATTTTCAGATTTGGCGTGACTTTGGCTTGGGTGTTGGCATCTTCAGCACTGGTAAAAATTATCGCAGCCATCTACAATCAGGTTCCTCACTTCTCATTTGGCATTTGGCATATTTTCTGAGAAATGTATGTTTTCAGCTGAGTACAAAATATAGCTTCAGCACTTTACTATTTTACATTGTACTTGTCTTTGTTTGCCATCTAGCATTATTGGTATCCAAGGAAGGCTAGGATTTTGCAAGTGAAAGGGCATTGTAATTTTTAGTCTATCTATATTGCAAACCTAGGGTTTGATGATCATATTATTGGCTGAAATATGTATGGCATTGTTGCAAATTGTTGATATATGAATGGCATATGGTTTTGAGCAATTTCCTACATCATTGATAGTGTTTTAGATGGTATTTGGTTGCTATCTATTATTCTGAAATTTTGGGACAGCGAACTCATATATTGCAAAATAATTTTCTATCTACATTTTGAGTTACATTTTTTAGGGGTTTTTAGTGGCCTATTGGTAAGGGTCATTACATAGGATGTTACAAATATTCCTTCTTCTTATCTTTCAAGAAGGAATCCACTTACCCGAAGAACGAGTAATGGACAAAGCTTTAATCTCTGAACTACACTTCTATCTAAAAGTTGGAAACAATGATACCGATACACTAATACCAACTCACAGGCTGATTGAAAAGCGTACCGGCTTGGCTCTAAGACCTATTCATCTATTCTATAAGAAATACCTCTACCATTGGGGCACACAGACTTCTAGAAGTAGAGATTTTCTAACCATTCTAACAAAGTGCATGAAAATAAGATGGTAATATAACCTACAGTCACAACTTCTAGTTTTATATTACCACAATCACTCCTAGTCACAACTTCGGCTCCGATTGTTTCTGATTCTCGATTTGCTCTTAACAAGACACAAGAATCATATAAATATAAAGATAGTAAAACCAAATTGCAATCATGACTTCCAATTTGATTCACCACAATTGCACTCAATCATAGCTTCAGCTCCAATTGTTTCTTTCCATTTATTTTACTCCGAAATAGTACTACACAATCACAGTTATGCTTGCACAAGTTTGGCAGAACTTTCTTGCATAAAATAAAGATGGTTTTTACAATGAGAGGCTCATTCCTTTTATAGGAAAAGAAATGAAAAAAAGGAGGAAAAAGTGGGAGCAACTCAACCACTTTGACCCGGTAAAACTAGGTGAGAAGAATTATTGGATTACATGTCATAAGGACATGTAATCAAATTACATGTAATTGCATTGCATGCAATTCAACTTCTCCAATCTACAAAACATAAAAACTAAAACAGAAGATGAAGAAAGGAGAATCAATCCTTGCAATTATCAAGAAAATCCTTGTATTTGGCAATACAATCATGAATAAGAGGAAGATTTGAAATCTTCATGGTCTCCGAAATGGCTTCAATTCTAATTGCACCCGTACCTGCTGATTTCACAACCTTGTAATCATCTGCAAGAGAATCCCTCAAGTGTTTTGTCACAAATTTATATGCAACAAATTTGTCCATTGTCTGGGCCCCAAACTCTTCAGAATCGAAATCAGCATTAACCCTGTTAATATACCCTGTGGTCATTTCTTCTTCAATGAAGAGATTATCATCTTGGGTAAGAAATTCACATCCTAATTGCCTGAGGTTATTGGTGACATCCTCTTCCATTGCCTGACAACTCTCTAGCTCCTCATGAAACTTTGTCAAAAGCTTTTCCATTCCCTGAACTTTGTGGTCCATGAGTCCCTGATTTCTGTAGAACATGTTCATGGATGGAATAATGTCATATGAGATAAAAACATCTAAATGACTGTTAGCCATTTGCTCCCAAGTGCCTAGGTCTTCTCTCAGGTTACTAATGTCTTGGCTAAAGGAAGCAATCATGTCATGAAGTCTTTCCTCAACCTCTTTGATATGCTCAAGGACTTTGTGCACATTTTGATTGATTGAACTCCTTTTGAGACAGCTTCTTCCAACCAAGTCTTTACTGCTTCCGCTCTCCTATTCACCTGAGCTGTTTGTGATTAAATGGTGACAGATTGAGATGCTTGTTGACGAATAATCTCATGAAGACGAGCATTCTCCTATTTCAACAATTTCTTCTTTTCCTAGAGTTCATGATTTCTTTTAGACACATTTGAGAGTGCATCTTGAGCATCCTGCACACATCCCAGCCGTGATTGTTTACCAAGTTCTACGTTGGTGAACTTGTAATCGGAGCAAGTAAGTTCTTCAGCTGGTTTGTCTACCAAGGATTCTGCAATCTCAACATATTTGGTTTTCTCATCATCAACAATGATTCTTGAGACAACCTTGGCATTTGAGCTCTTAGATTTACTTTTCTTCTTTTCATGGTGATTTTTCCCAACCATGATGGCAAACTGAAACCCTCCTTTGCTAGACTTTAAACAGTGATCACGGTAGGCATTGATCCTGATTGTATCTTTGTTGTCATAGTGCATGCCTCCGTTTGCACAATAGAAACCATAGGTGTTCTTTGGGATGACTCTGTCATGAATGCTTCAAAGCCTACAACCGAAGTATCAAGTTCGGAAACTTGACCTTCCACGAGAGTTGGGAAATCGCCAAAGACATTTGCCAGATTCTCACATTGCCCTGTTGTGAGGATAGGAGCTGCAGAAGAGATAGGAAATGCAGACATATTTACCTCCGAAATAGCAATAGCAAGAGTGAATACAGTGGAAAATGAATCCACATCATTATCTACCATATGTAGAAATGACTCCTCTTGATTAGATGGATCCTCGCTGTTTGGCAACTGAGGATGAGATATGATCATTATTTCTCCTTCTTCTTCATCTAATTCTTCCTCTTGCAGGGGTGTTTGAATAGGACCTAAGGGTGGATTCGACCCTTTTTCTCCTCTGAGTGTAAACTTGATAGCTTTAACTGGTTGAGAAGAAGAAGACTTGTCCTTGCTTTTGATTTCCACCTGAGATCTCTTTCCAATAGGACCAAAATGATTGCAGTCTACTCTAACCTTTGGATGTACTCTCTTGAGACCTTTTCTTTTCAGCCACTTGTTGGTATTCAGCAAAATAGATTGGGATCTATCAAAGACAAAATTCCCTTCTTTCTGTTGCCATTGAATGGGAAAAGGGACAAGCTTTTCAAACTGAGTATTATAATACTCTGGATCCAAGCCTAGGCCATCATCTTCAATCTCAAACCCTTCTGGAATTTCGAGCATGTTAAGATCAATGATTTGCTGAAAGGTGAGCCTGCAGTAATCCATTTTCATGATATCCACCTCAGTGCGTAAATCAATCCACACATCTTCAAATGCATCCCTCTGTAATCAAAGTTAGACCTAGCTTTGAATTTCTTCAATGTGATAAGCTAAAGTTCTGCTTCCATTGCTTTTGCCTTATACACTGAGTTAAGTGTATATCGACCAATTTGGAGGGGTTTAGCGGTGGTGATACCAAAACCTGGCCTATGCAGATTGTGTTGATATGATTGCACCTCCATGAGCTGCCTCACCATCTCCATAAGGATGATCCTATCAGTAGGATATCTTAGTAAGGTATAGGATTCTCCTTGGAAATAACCCACTCTTAAGTAGGTAAAAGTTGGAAATTGCAGGAAGATGCAACCAAACTGATTTACCTTTTCCCAAGCTTCATCTAATAGTCTCTTGATTGCTAATTCTTTACCAAAAAAACACCTGAAATGCCCAAAGAATGCATCTTGTACCCTCCTATAATGGTATTTGCTCTGTGTAAGCGTGATTTGATCATGATATTCCCAAATGGGTACCAGTGAATCACCTTTGGTGGAGAGTCCAAAAAATATTCTCATGGTTGCAGCAATGTATACCAAATAAGAATTCATATAAAAAGGTACTGATGTGCCCACATGACTCAACTGGTCACACAATGTTGTGCTTACAAGTTCTCCCCAGTAGATTGGTTCTTTATTCTCAAGAATTTGAAAAAAGAATTTATACATCCATGGTTCAAAATTACAAGAATCTTTGAGACCACAAATTCTACTAAGGAAAGTTATCATATCATTAACTTCTGGAAAGAAGTCAGATCTGTGTATTGTCTTAGGCCATCTAGAGAAATTTGACCTTTTATTAACTAGCCATTGGTCATTCATGTATCTTTGGTAGTTTGACTTATTTTGGCTCCACAGTTGTATGGATATATCCTTTTAGACAAATCTGCACATTCAGGACTTGGAGGAATCCTGAAAATTAGTTCAATGACTTCTGGATCCAAACTAAAAATCACTTTTCCATCTGTATCTTTGACTGTTTTGCCCTTGGGACCGAAATGGCACGCACACTCAAGGACAAATTCAGGCTCCAAAGCAGCCATTGGGAAAGTAGAAATCAAGTGAATATTACTCCTCTTGATGCATCGTAGTTCCATGTTGGCGGGATCTTCAAGTCTTTGCAAGAAATTGGTCATGTCAACATACCCAATTCTTGTATCTGAGATTTGATCCAAAGATGATGAAACCAGTGGGGCTTAGAATGAGCCAACTCCTTATCATATTGATATTTCATTTTTCCTTTAGCTTTTGTTGGTGTTGACGTATCCTGTGCTACAACATGGAAATTCCAAAGGGTAAATACGTCATCTGAAGAGATTGGATCCATGAGAGGATTGGCTTGCAATGAACAATCTATGAAGAACAAGGTATTCAGAGTATTGATTAGATACTCATAGAACACACATGTTGGTTGAAAATGAATTGAATGACACATATATATGAACAAATAGGAGCCAAAAACAGACTTGTGAAGGTGGATTGCATGTGGGTTTTGTTTGTATGGACAAAAATGCAAGTTGGAAACAAATGGAAATGTGTAAATGGTAATTTTGGTATTTAAAAGAGTGACCTTTTACCAAAAATGGATTCTTGAGAGGTGATTACATGTAATGGAGAATGACATGTTTTCATATATAATGAACTTGAGGAATGCAATTACATGTGTTGGAAAATAAAGGATGAATTGGCATGAATGGATGCACTTACATTTTTCAGGGAATGATTTCAACTTTCTTCAAAAACAAACAACAACAAGCAAGCAAACAAGAAAGAAAAACACAACACATACCTCTTACTATTGACTCAAACATGTGAAAACTTGAAACTAATCTTCACATGCAATTTCGTTTTTGAGTGTACGGTGATTTTTATGCATTGACAAAGAGAACATTTCAACTTATTTAAATACAAAAATGCAAAATACATGGGCTATACTTGAACAAATGGATTCAAATGAGCCATAAAATGCAACAATGTAGGAAAATAAGAGAAAAACAAAAGCAAAATCAAATCCATATACTTCCTTGGAGCTCAATGAGCCAAAAATGGAAGAAAGAGAAGTTGAAATGACTCTGTCTTCTCCAAAATCAAACTCTAGAGATGTATTTGCATCCAACAACTCAAAAACCTTTGACGATTTCCAAGTTGCAAAGAATGATCTCAAGATGCAACAACAACCCACGTTTTTACTTGCATTTGATCAAAAACAACTTGCAAAATCCTTTCAAAGCAAAAAGATTTACCAAGAACAAGCTTGCTGGGCATTTTTGATGAGAAATGCATTCAAATGATGCCCTTGCATGAGTTGTTTTGGGCTCAGAATGCACAGAACTTGCTCTAGGAAGAATGAAAAATGTATATGGAGGTAAAAACGGACTCTAGAGATGCATGTGCATGGTTTATTTTGCAAACAAATCCCTTTGTTGAGACTCCAAGGAAAAAACGCAACCTAGAAGTGCAATAACATGCAATGTTTTTCAGTGTTTATAGCTTAAATGATGACTTCCAGCCAAAATGCACTCTCTAAATGCAAAAGCATGAGTTATTTGAGGGAAAATGGCTTGGAAGAAGTCTCCCAACCAAAACGCAGCCTCCCAATGCTATAACATGTCACATTTTGGCATGGAATGATGCCCTTAGTGCAAAACGCACTCTTGAAGTGCAAGAACATGTGACATTTTGACATGTTAAACACTTAAACAAAGTTTCCCAGCGAAAACGCACTCTTGGAGTGCATGTAAATGTCACGTTTTGGCTTGTTGAAGACTTGCATGATGTTTCCAAGCCAAAACGGGGTCTAGAGATGCATAAACATGTTTTATTTTGGCATGTAAAACCTTTCAATGCAAGTGCCAGCCAAAATGCACACTTGAGGTGCATACGCATGTCATATTTTTGCATGTAATGATGCCCTTTGTCAAAAATGGACTCTAGGAGTGTAAACACATGCTTTGTTTTTGGCATGTAAAACTTTCAAATGCAAGTCTCAGCCAAAAACGCACTCTTGGAGTGCATATGCATGTCATGTTTTGCATGTTTTTGCCTCAAATGTGACCTCCCAGCCAAAACGCACTCTTGAGGTGCATATACATGTTTTATTTTTTGACATAAAAAACACTTAAATGCAATTCTGTAATATTCCGAACCTGGATGAACTCTGTTGTGCGACAAAGTGCTAGAAGGTGGCCGTACTAAGTTGTCGTACAGATTGGAGGGGCTAGAGAACTGAGGCTGTATGGTGTAGGGACCGTACGGTGACTGTTGCAGGCTGTACAGTGGGTGTACCATACGTGTCTGAGGCTGTCATACGGTGGAGGCTGAGGGCCGTACGGTGGAGGCTGAGAGTCGTACGGTGGATGTTGAGGGCCATACATTGAAGGTCGTATGGTGGTGGCTGAGGGTGGTACAGTGAAGATGCAGTACAATGGTTGATTGCGGGTTGTATAGTGAAGAATGCAGGCGGTACGGAATGAGTTGGGAGTAGGCCGAGGGATGAGAGTCGTATAATGGGGGATGTCTCCAGCCTTAATATGTTCCAATTTTTAATACCACCACACAATTTGGAATTAAACACTTGCAAGATGAAATATGAATAATAGATATCGCTTCAGATTTGCCAATCCCAAAACCAGAGAACAATCAGAGTAGGGTGAGGGTTGAATCCCACAGAAACTGCGAAATACCAAATAGGGAGGATATTTCACCTCCGAAATGGCGGACAGCAAAATCCCAACAAGAATTTGCAAAAATATAAATAAAGTATCAAATCTCAACATGACAAATACATCCTACACGCCGGTCATAAATACCCCTTCGGAGAAACTCCCGAGGGTTTACAAAATAAGCCGACACGGCAAACACCTACGAACAAAAGAAAAATAAAAAAGGGACCGAGATAAGCTAAATCAATCGGTCCGCATACAAGAGATAAAAAATTTATTTATTTTATAACGGGGATATTACTGTCCTCCCGTCCCAAAGTTTGCTTGTCCTCAAGCAAATGTAACGCCAGATGCTGGAGAATGTGTTCACTTTCCCAAGTAGCGTCATCTAGCGGCAAGTGCTTCTAGCGTACCAAGTATTCCTTCAGGGTACGGTTCCGCAGTGTCTTCTCCCGTACATCAATGATCTCAACTGGTTCCAATATGAGCTTCCCTTCTTCATTGAGCGACGAAAGATCTGTGGTTACTACAATGTTTTGTCCCACGACTTTCTTCAGGCAGGAGACATGAAAGACGTTGTGAATGCGGCTCCCTTTTGGCAGTTCAAGTTCATAAGCAACTTCACCGATATGACGAGTTACACGATAAGGACCATAAAAACATGGCCTCAATTTTTCTTTCCCTTTTGCCTTCAATGATGTCTACCTGTACGGTTGGAGTCTGAGATATACTAAGTCGCCTACCTCGAAACTTCTCTCTATTCGGTGCCTGTCAACATAGATCTTTTGTTGATTCTGTGCATTTTGTAAGTTTTCCTTCAAGACTTTGAGAATGTCCTGCCCTTCCTGAAGCCAATCCTTTGCCCTCAGTGCACGACTGTCACCTAGAATCATGTCAATAAATGAGAGGGGTTCGTACCCGTAGAGTGCTTTGAAGGGTGTCATCCCAATAGACATATGATAAGTTGTATTGTAACAATATTCTCCCAAATGCAGCCATTTGACCCATGCCCATTGTTGTGCTAAAACATAGTTCCGGAGGTAGCCTTCTACCCATTTGTTCACAATTTTCGTCTGTCCGTCGATCTGAGGGTGGTAGCTGGTGCTTGGTGACAATTTTGATCCTACCGGTTAGCAATTTAAGTTGTCATTAGTGTAAATCACAAATACCATTCGCACCAGTAAAGGTTCACCAGTCACTCACGTTACTTCAAAGACACCAGTAGATTAATTAAAGGGTATACATCGGAAGACCGATGGTCTTATATTGTATACATGGATGAGCTAGGTATAAGTATGTACCGGTCTACTGCATGAAGATCCGCACCGGATTTTGTGGAGTAGTTTGAGTTAAAACCGGGTTATACGGAACATCCACCGCTCGGAAGTGGAGTTAGCTTTTTAACTGGAGCGATCTTTATTTCTACGGAGCTTTTTAAAGGTAAACTCCAGATCAGAACGCATAGTTTTTGCTAGTTGCATGATTTATTGTTGAGTTTACAGCCTAGCGGTTCTATGAGTTAAGGGTTTCATGCAGGTGAACTCCTTTATAAATACAGGTCATAGGACACAAGAAAAGTTTTGTTGAAAGTTGCTGAGTAAACAGAGCAGTGAAGAGACATCTGCGAAAAGATCACAGTCACAAAGGGTGGAAGGCAAAGAGATAGAAAAGATTCAATAACCAGGCAAACCGGGGAAGAGATCAACAGGTATGATCTAATCAAACAATCAGTGTTAATTGAGATCATTGCTTTTATAAGGTGTGAAAGCAAATCGAAATCACTCTATCCGGGTGGACCTAATCGGTTCTTTGTAAAATCCTCTAACAGGGTAACATCTTTGTTGATGCTAAAAGACCTTTAACCAGGCGACTCTTAACAGGGGTAAGATCTTAACCGATCTTTTATAAAATCCCTTAACTAGGTAGCACCTTCACCAGTGCTTTTGTAAGCTCCTAACAAGGCGCCTTCATTCTGCAGTAGTGAAGTTGTGAGCTCTGTCTCACCGTGGATTTTTCCTTCTAACCGAGGGTTTCCACGTATACATCCTATGTTGATCTGTGTATTTCTCTTTATGCTTGTTGATGATTGTTTACATTTTGCTTATCTTAGAAGAATAATTAAACAAGTGTTGAATTGGAATAGAAATAGCTTTTACTGATTCACCCCCCCCTCTCAGTAACCGGTTAGTAATAACGATTGGTATCAGAGCTGAGTTCTCATATATAAAGCTTAACCGCTTGAGAGAAAGATCATGGAGGGTTACAAATATCAGAAACAGCTAGAGGAAGCCAACGACATCATCGCCTCTCTGAAGAATAGGCTGAGGAGATCACTCGCAAAAAGAAAGGAGCTGGCTCTACAATTAAATGAGAGCAATGAGACCATTGATGAACTCTCTGGGCAAAGTGGATCTGATGAAGCTGAGGAGGCAGTCTCTAAGCTTATGGAAAAGAACTAGATCCTAATTGGTCAAATCGCCAATCTCAAAAGGGAGCTAGAAGAGAATGCCCTGAGGATGATTAAATTGATCGAGAAAAAGAGAAAAGCTAAAGATGAAAGAAACACAGCAGCTAAGTCATTAACAACCTTTGAAAAAGCAAGGAACCGGGCAGAGGAAGCTGTAGGGGCGAATGAACTTATCATTTTGCAACTCCAAGAAGACATGCAAATTGTCACCCCAGAAAATGCCAACATGCAAAAGGGATGGCATGATAGGGATGAAGCATGCAAACGACTAGCACTAGAGCTGTATCAACTAAAGGAACAGATGAAAGAACTTGAAGAAAGAAATGAAACCCTAAGAAGATACAACAAAAGCTCGGTCAAGCTTGATGAGCAACTTAATGCTCAAAGGAAGCATAAAGATCCCACCGGTTTTGGTTTCAACAGTGAAGTCACCAAAGAGACTGGTGAGTCTTCTAGAGCCAAGACAAGCAAGAAAGAAAAGAAGCCGCTAGCACAAAAGGGCAAGAAGACCTTCAACACCTCTTGCACTCATTGTGGGAAACCAGGTCATAGAACAAATGACTGCAGGAATGCACCAGTAAAGTCAAACAACCCCTACTGCAAGAACTGTTGCGAGTATGGCCACAAGACCAATGAATGTTGGTCCAGCCCCACAACTGTGTCCAGTGGAAGCGGGGGAAGCTTCAAGGGCTACTGCTATGCATGCAATAAATTTGGACACAAGGCTGAAGAATGCAAATCAAAGACAATGGCATTCAAATCCCCAAGACCAGTATTCACCAAGAGAAACAAGAACCGGAGCACAACCAATTGTGCAAACTGTGGGATATACAGTCACAGTGACTCATGGTGCAAATCACCTAACACTAGAAGGGTGAACCCATGGAAGGCAACCGGGATAGTTTGCTATCACTGCAACAAAGTTGGACACCTAGCCAAAAATTGGAGGAAAGAATTGATCAAACCAGTAGAGAAGATCTCATCCTCAAATGAGAAGATCAATAAGGAAGAGAAGACTGAAAAAACAGTAAGACAAATTTGGTTCAAAAAGGAATCAAAGAGCTCCGCTGAGGAGAAAACAGAGGAAAGGTTATCATCTGCTAATGGTGATATCTCTTCAGCAAACTGAGTCAAGAAGGCCTAGAGGGAACCGGTAGACCATCTACCGTTTTCGGTAGGACCGGTGAGAATCAGACTCACTCAGTCTACAAGGATAACCGGACAGGTAAGAATTAATCAACCGGGGTTTGCCAAACTGAAAAAGCCAGATCACCGGTTGGCAAAAACAGAATGAAAAGTTAGGTAAGGCATTTATTATTGTAGCCGTTTAACAAATAGTTACTGTTTGGTAATTACCGTTATGACCTAACCCTATAAAAGAAAGGAGAATTACTCATAAATTTTACTTTGCTTTCATTGTGATTAACGAATTCTTGTGCTAAGTAAAATTCTCATGCTTTGATCAGTGTGAGCTACTGTCTGCTATACCGATCAAGCGACCTTTTGTGGTAACCAATTATCAAGCTATGGCCTCATCATCCTCTACAATGAAGTTGATCAAGGGAAATCAAGTGGATCTTCCTGCATATGATATTGCGGCGATTTAGAATCGAGCAAATATGGCTGGAGCTTTGTCAATAGTATTGGAGGGAGTTTTTATGACAAAAGATGTGATTGCGTTTATCCACGCCAAGTAGGAAGAACTTGGTGAAACATACATTCAAGGCGAGTATCTCTCTCTGTGTGAGGACGGAAGACTGCAAGACCGATAAACGAAGCTGGTGTCGTCCGGTCTTATCAACGGAGTCACCTATCCGACCATCTTCCGGCCCAACTGGATTTGACTAGTCCTCAGTCGAGTGCATGATCCAGGGTTTTGGATACAAAAGGGTGCAGTTACAGAAATAACCAAGGAGGATTTACATCGTGTAACCGGATACAGTCAAGAAGGGGAAGCCTTGACGCTACGAACCATCTCAAATGCAATCGTCACAAAGCTGACGAAATCCAAATCCAATGGTCATCTCATGACGGTGAATGACATCGAAGACGATGGGGTTTGGTTTGCATCCACGGTGATAGGTTATAAAATCTATCAATCCAATAATCTCAACAGCATACCGGGAGGAGCCATACATGCCGCCCACTGGATAATGTGTGATAACGCCAAATATGATATCTGCGGAATGCTCTGAGGGCAAATATTCGAAAATATGAAGAAGCTCGGTATTGTTAGGAAGAAATCTATGAAATACGGGACCCTACTGGTATGTCTCTACTTTTACTATCAAAATTTCTTTCTTGGAATAGGCAAAGTGGCATGGAAGACCGACAGACCGGTCATGCACCAAATAGCTGAACTAGCCAACCAACTGGGAAACCAGTTAAGTAAAGTAATGAATGAATATTTTGAAGCCTTTCAACTAATGATGCATGCAAGGGAGCGGATACTGACATCAATTGTTGAAGCATACAAAGATGATGTGTGTTTTTTCGTTTCCACCGATCACTACATCATTCAAGCAGTGGAACCGAGGATAGAGTATGCTCCTGAGCTGGGGTATGAGATCACTACCAAAATTGCTAAGGCATATGCTGATGCCCTAAATGAAGCAAATCTGGATCTATCTGCAAACCGGTTCGGTACATTCGCCGAGATTCAAGAGAATCTCAAAAAGAGGGCACCGATCAAAAATGTCCACCAAAAGGGCCCCCACACCAAAGAAGAAACCGGCGACTGAGCAACCCAAGGCTCGAAGGAAGAAAGCAGAACCGGTAACCAGTACCCAAGGGGGGGAACAAGAGGAGTCAGACTCAGAAGACACAGTTCCTCTAATCAAAAGGAAGAGGGGATCAAGCAAACCGATAAAGGAGGATCAAAAAAGAGGAAGGAAGCCCACAATTGATGAATATGTGGCAGGATTGAAAGAAACCGGTGGAATGGGTTCTGTGAGCAGAAGATATCATCTTGCGAATGAAGATAGGAGGAAGATTGAAGAAGCAGTGGTGCATTGCATTCATAAATACAATTTGCATCCTATCGAACTTCACAAGACTGTACCGGAGGATCTCCTTCAAATAATTGAAGCTAGATGGAAAGAGAAAAGGAACTGAGAATACGTGATCTTCTAGAGGTTCAGAACCACCTCACTTTGGAAGAAGCCACCGAACAGGCTGAACCGCATCAACAAACCTTCTTGACAAAAAGGCGGATCGGTCTCATGCTTATTGGAGAAGCTGAGAAAGTGCATGATGAAGGAGTAGTGATGTGGACCAAACTTCTTCAGACCCAGCAGCAAGCAGAAGAAGCTCAACAAAGAGCAACAGTTCAATCGGTCGCTGACACCAGTAAAGGGAAATGAGTGCTTGGAGCTGAGGCATCGGTAATTGTAGATATCACTAATGAACAAGGCAATGACCATCCTACTCGTCCAACCACTCTAACTTCTCCAAGAAAAGGTAAGACACCCACAATGAGTGTTAATGATATTGTTGATGAAGTAATGGATTTTGGGCAAGTAGATAATGCTGCCAAATGGTATAGTCTGCTAGCAGAAGATGATAAGGAGTTAGTCATAGTAGCCATAGTAGAAACTTTTATGGACTACAATAGGACTCCAAGGGACTATAGGTCCAAGTTCCCACCTAAACTTAATTCTAGGCTTCAAACAAAATGGAGAACCGGTCTAGGCACAAACACAAGGATCAATAGAAAAACATTGTTAAAGATCAGACCTGGTCTTAGTGAAGAAAGAATAAAGCTTCTACTAGAGGAAGCAGCAATGAACCTGGATACAAAGTATAGAGTTGCCCAGATACTAAATGGATATGAAAATCAAGTCTATAAAGAGACTCTGGACTTCTGGAAACAGTATGACTTCAGTGCACTTGAAAAATTAGGTCCTCAGGATCAAACTGAACAAGTGCCAGCACCACCAATTCAATTCACTCATCGTGAAGAACATACAACCGGTGATGTAAATGTTCAAACAGAGGAGTTCACATCTGGTGAACAAATAAATGTTGAACAAGGACTAGGAAGTGATATACCTATGGGAGAACTCCATACCGCTGAAGAGCAGCGCACAGAAGAAGTCCCAGCAGAAGAACAACTTCAACAACAACAAGATGTAGAAGTTAAAGTGCAACTGGAAGAACCTCAGGTTGAGGCAGAAGCACCTACCAAGGAAAATCTACCTGAAGAAGAGGTGCCACCAAAAGATAACACTCAACTGGGAGATGAAGAAAATAAGGGATAGGAACAAGAAATTCTTGTACAAACTGAGCAAGCTCAACCGGAACAGGAGCCCAAGCAAAAGGAACAAGTAGATATTCCAAGCTCCTCATCAAAGTGAAAGTTGTCATTTGCTGAGGGCAATGAAGCCAAAAGAAGTAAAGCCATTGATACAGTAGTTGACATCAACAAGATGTCAACAAGGCAGCTAAAAGAGCTGACCAAAAGGAAACAAGACATGGTCATGACCACTGTAAAGAATATCCTGTACAACTTCGTACCGGATGCTGATATAGATGAAGATGAACCTGTCATCGATCAGCTAGAAGTCTTGGCACAAACCATTGGTGATGATCTCACAAATCCAGAGACTGTGGCAATAGACCACTATGAGAAGAAAAGAGTAGAGATTATCCACAAACAGGTTGAAGAAATCAAGGTAACTATATCAACCAACCTCAGAGTGCTTCAACAGCAACTTCAAGTGGCAGGCAGTTTGATGACTCGAACTTCAAACTTTGAAGTATTTCTGCAAGATCTTACAGAGAAGTCTGCAAAGACCTCTGAAGAAATAAGAGCTTTGTCATCTCTATTTGACATAAAGAATAAATATATAACAAATTTCAGCAGAGAAATGACTAGTCTTGCTCTAGTCCTAAGAAAGACTGCAGAAGAAAAGAATAAAGAATCCAAGACATTATTGGATTTCAGTTATTCCTGGCCCCAATATTTGATTCCATGCAGCAAACCGCGACTTCTACAGAGGTTCTAATCAATGAACCGGATTACAAAATTGTGGAAGATATGGAGAACATCATTGTTTCTTTGAAAGAAACCCAAAAGAGCATTGAACATGTAACCGGTCAATGGGCACCGTTTCTTCACTTTGCCAAGACAATCTACAAGGATATCCTCACCAAGCTCCAAATGTGAAATCCTAAGAATAACCCTTTGTCCTATGGAGGCAAAAAGGGGAAGAAGAAGCAGAAGATAGTAGAGCAAACAGAAAGGGAAATGGGAAGCAGAGCAACACTCAAACAGCAGAAAGGTCAGAAAAGGTACAGGACAACCAGAGCACAGAGACAGGGGAAGTGTGCTACAGAGAAAAGAAGAGTATAAATTGTCACAAGTGAGTATGTGTAGGCTAAAAATTTTGTAAGCTACTAAGACTACACCTTACAAAATTGTAACTTTAGACAACGGTGTAATGAGATAAATCTCTCCTCTCAGCAATAGGGGAGGCTCCCTTCTTACCATAGGTGGCTTCAACAAGATTTCAACTGAAATTGAATAAGGGTGATACTTCTAATCTTTTCCTCTTTTTTCAAGAAAAGATCCACAAATAAAGACAACTTATTAACTCTACAAAGATTACCTACTGCTACGATAATACCGGTGACTTAGCAATTGACGTAAGAACAACTCCTAAGACAGCAGTTACAATATATTTAGTGAATTAATACAAGGGCCCAAAGTCTCTTGCAATTAATCCTATTTTGAGATAACGCGAACTAATAGTGAGGCTCAAAGTCTCTCACTAATAATCCTAAAAATAAAAGGAAAATACTTAAAATTGAAGCTCAAAGTCTTCAACTCCCAGTATTTGCAGCCACTACTATTATAGCAATTCCCCTGCTGTAGCTCAAAGTCTCGCAAAAGATGAATTGAAACCTCCAATGATGTATACAAGTTTAGCTTTAGAAATGAATTCAAGAAAGATTGAACAATGCAACGTAAGAAAACACCATTCAATCTCAAGATCTACAACACAAAGTTTGAAGAATCTTGTTACTTTTATTCACTTTTGATAACTCATACAATGAAACACAAAGTTTTCATCACCTAAGTTCTCAAGTATAGCCTTGCTTACTTCAACAAAAGATGAAACTATTTACAAAGAGCTCTCTCCTTTATATAGGAAAACAGAAGAGAGAAAAGTGGAGATAAAAGAGGAAACCCTTAACCACTTTTGACTTATTCAAAAACTTAACTAGCTGCTTTGACTTATTCAATGTTACAAGGCTTAAAGCACTTGCAACATGATTACATAACTCTTGTATACAGGAATATGTTTTCTTGTATTTACAATCATCACATGAACTACATGTAATCTGTCAAACAAACTATAAAACAAAGAAAAAGTGTCCCGGACACTTAGGAAATTACATCAAGGAGTATTAACATAATCCTCAAACTTGCGTAGAGACTCGTGTATCATGGTTGGATCCGGTGCACCCGTATGATGAGCAATTGCAATAACCTTGCGCAAAACATGAGATTTGGTGTACCCAATTACTTGTCTTTGAAGCTGATTCAAGGATATTTTACATTCCATAAACCAATCAAAAGCAGCAGGACTGAAGTCATCTGCATCCAGGTGAAAGTGAACCATTTCCGAGAACCTTGCCATCACAATCCCTTCTTCAATCAGCTCACCATCCTTTGAAGAAACTTCACAGGACAATTTCTCGAACTCTTTTATCATGTGGTATTTTTGTTTGTCCTGTGAGTTCAAAACTGTTTGCAAATCTGTGATCAACTTACCCAAGACTCTCTCCTTATTAACCATTAAATCAAGAGACTCAAAGTATGAATCAGCAGAAGAGATAACTTCAAGCTGGCACAACTTTTTGAGGTCAAATCCTTGCATAGTCTTCCACACATTTAGATCCTCACTCAGAACTCCCAATTGTTGATGGAAAGATGAAATAAGTTCCCTTATTTCATTAACAATGATGCATATATGCCTCAAGACTTCCAATGAATCTTTAATCACCTGTGTACCCTGTGTCTCAATCTGTGCACACCATTCATCAACTGCCTTTGCCCTTTTGTGGCGTCTATCATAATCCTCAAGATGTGAAACTGAAATAGGAGCAGCATTCTAGGAATTGTTCATCATGCTGATGACTTCAAGCAAGCGTGCATTCTCCTCCAATTTATACTTTTTTTCCCATAGCTGGTCATTCCTTTGTGAGAGTTGTGTGACAGCGTCTTGAGCATCTTGTTGGCAACTCAAACGTGTCTGCTTACCCAGTTCCACCCTTGTGATTCTAAAATCAGAGGGCTGCCCATCTTCTGTGATTCTATCAACCAAAGGTTCAGCAATCTCAGCATATTTAGTATTGTCCTCCACCACGATCCTTGAGACTGTCTTTGCCCTTTTGTTCTTTGGAGCTCTCGGCTTGGAAACATCCTTAAAATCAAAGCCCTCCAATGGAATCTCTTCTTTCTTTCTTTTCTGTGTTATGGTAGTGAGCCAAGGAGGTAAAGAGAAAGAAGAAGTTGCTTTTGTAGATGTAACGACCAGAGTGGTAACTGGGTCTGTCCATGCAACTGTGGCAACAAGGGGAGGAGCCTCTGTCAGGATTGCCATAGGGGTAGGACTACCATGTGTAACCTCAGATATGAACTGCTCTACCTGCACTAAAGTGGTGTCCAACACTGTCACAGAGGAGATGGCCATGGAAGGAATGGTCATAGAGTATGCGTCAAACACACTCTCAAAGCTGTGATAAGAATCCTCCTGTATGACAATAGGAGCAACTGATGAGATAGGCAATGCAGGTGTCACCAAGACTGAATCTATAGGAGGTGCCTGCTCCGTAGTAAATTCATCCGCAGCTGTACCCGAAGGTGAGTCGGGAGACTCATCTGATGCTGGTGCTGAATCAGAAATCATGGTGGTGGCTGAATTATCCACAGGAGGAGGTACGTCTGGTGAGGATACCTTAGGTGAGCTAGGCATCTCATCATCACTAGATACAATTTGAACCTTTTCAAGTTCTGTGTTTCTGACCTCAAGAACTCTTCCAGTGTCCTTGCCTCCCTTAATGGTAAGTTTAGGAAGAGTGGATATGACAAGAATGACAGGATCAGCTACTGAAGAAGATGCCCCATCTTTGGTTCTTCCTTTGATTTCTGATCTCCTACCAACTGGACCACCATGATCAAAATCTTTACCCGCTCTTACCTTGATACTTTTCAGCCCTCTTCTTTTTAACCAGATGTTGGTATTTGCAAGGATGGACTGGAAACGATCCCAAACAGAGACACTCTCTTTTCCTAACCAGGAAGGAGACAAAATAGGCAAGTCCTCAACATGATTACGAGTATAATCACGATCAAGGATGTTATCATCATCTTCAACCCCTGGAGGAATATCTGCAAGATTGAAGTCAATGATCTGCTTAATGGATAAGCGGTGATAATCCATTCTCCATATGTCTGTCTCAGTGCGGAGGTCAATCCATATGTCCTCCAACCTGTACACATGTACGAAATGCCTTCTCATCTTGTCGTTGAGCCCTCGCCAGTTGAAGTGACTCCTAGCCATGAACTTCTTCAAGGTGATCCTTTGAAACTCATACTCCATGTTTTTGGCTTTAGGGATTGTGTCTATGGAGTATCCCCCAATCTTCAATGGATTTCGTGAAGAAATCCCCACACCCGGTCTATGTAGTGTATTCTAGTGCATCTGAACAGCCATGAGTTGCCTGGCCAACTCCATGAGTATGATTTTATCTGTAGGATACCTCGGAAGTGTATGTGGTTCTCCCTTGAAGTAGCCTACCCGCATGTAAGTGAAGCTAGGAAACTGAAGAAATAGACAGCCATATTCATTAACCTTCACCCATGCCTCATCTGACACACGTCTGTTTAAGAGACTTTTATCGAACAAGCACATGAAATGCCCATAAAAAGCATCCTGTACCCTACGGTAGTGAGAACGGCTAACCTTCAACATGAGCTGAGGAAAATATTCCCACACAAGAACCAATGACCTATCCCCCTTAGTAGATAGTCCAAAGAAAGAACCAATAGAGGCAGCGATATATACAAGATATGAATTCATGTAAAAAGTGCAAGTGTCAACAACTTGGGAAAGCTGTTCACACAACATGTCACTGATCATCTCTCCCCAAAAAATCCTTTTCTTCGACCGGACAATGAGAGAAATGTACTTGTACATCCAGGGCTCAAAGGTGTTTGATGTCTTTAACCCTGCTACGCGGCTAAATATGGTAATGAGGTCACTGATTTCTTCCTTGAATTCAATGCGTCAAATTCCCTTTGGCCATCTTGCAATGTTTGGCCTCTTATTGAGCAGCCAGTTTTCATTAACGAACTTCGTGCATGAAGGAGTGTCTTCATTCCATTTGTCAATTGCTTGGTGATATTGATAGTAACAGGACTTAATGGTACTTTGAAGATTCTATCCACTGTCTCTGGATCAAGGCTAATGATAGTCTTACCATCTTGGTCCTTCATGGTTCTAGAGGTGGGATCAAAGTTCTTCGCACATGCAAATACAAACTCTGGTTCCAAGGCAGCCAATGGAAATGTAGAGACAAGATGAACGCTGCTCTGCTTGATTGAAAGTATGTCCTCTGTAACCGTAGCATCTACTCTTTGAAGAAAGTCTTCAAAGTTCATGTGAGAAACATCTGTATCTCTAACTTCATCACAATACGAAATCATCTGTGAAGGCGGGACAGAATTATGATACGAGTCATACTGATATTTCATCCTTTTCTTCTCCTTTTCCTTTCCAAGCGTAATCCCTTCAAACATATCAACTTTATGTGACTGAGAAGCTGTGACATAAAAATCCCACAAAATAAGAACATCTTCTTGAGAGGGATTCATCAGAGAATGACAAAAGGTGAATGGAGATGACTGATTTTTGGGAAAATGAATGGTTTTCAGCTCAAAAAGAACTCAAGAACGAGTTTCTTATGGGTAATTACATATGGGGACAGCAAGAGATATGTAATGAATGGATAATGAGTGAATGGAGGGATGTTATTTTATAATAAAGTGTCAAATTGACCACCATTATGAGTTTGACATCATATGGCAGTGGTAGGGACAGCGACTTTATGCAAGTGGATTTGGAAGACAGCACATGTATAAACTTGCCTATGGTTTGTCTCTTTCATAGAACGGGGTTTTTAAACCCGACTGCATATGCAAGAAAGATGAAGTTCTTCATATGCATCTTTGAGAATTGAAGACGGAAGTAGAAGAAACATAGATTCAATCACATGTAAATCAAAAATGAAAGCTTTACATGTAAAATAATTCTGGAAGAAAAATAGGGAAAAGAGTAAGGAAGAAATTACCTCAATCCTCAAAATAGAATCTCTCAAAATCTTGAGCCAAATCTGAAATAAATCCAATTGATTCCTGGATTTAGAAAAGATTGGAAAGAAAGAGTATAAATAGATCACATTCCTAGTCTCTCTCCCTTAAATTTGGATAGTCAATAAGCATACACAGCCAAGTGGGGAAGAATGAGAAGAAAAATGCCAAGAAATAGCAACTAGTTGACTATTTCTCTTGCATATGTAATGAGAAAGAAAAACAGCGCCTAGGGCACGAAATCAACCAAAAATGATAGAACAAATCCATAAAAGAAGTGAGAACTTACCAAAATCAGTTTGTTGAATGCCAAGATGATTAAAAATGATCGAACTCCTTCAAAGAGGCATTTTTGAAGAAAGAGCAGCTCCAGGCGGACTGTTTTGAATAAATTGCATATGCTTTGAAAGATGAACAACATATGCAAAGCTAGGGAAAATCGACGCCCTTGACTCAAGGCTGAAAACGCCTTTTGAAAATACAAAGGCACATATGCAGAAGTCTTTGAAATCAACGCCTTGAATGGTATATTAAAAACGCTGTTTGAAATGGTTATTACACATGCCTTTCAACATATGAAATCCCCTTCAAAAACAACGACTCCAGCTTGGCAATAAAAATGTTAATTTCTGGGAAGTTATCACACACCTTTCAGCATATGAAACTCCTTCAAAACTTCACACTTCATGCCTTTAGGGCTTTGGAAATATGAATTCGGAATGAATGTACATATATGCGTTAGCTTTCAAAATCGACGCCCCAGCCTTTTTCATTAAATACGTTCATTTTGAAGAGCATATGCACTTATGCGTTGGTGTTAAAAATCGACGCCCTTGACTCAAGGCTGAAAATGTAAGTTTGGATTGTAAACACACACATGTAATCACTCCTAAAAACGATGTCCTAGGATTGGTATTAAAAACGTCATTTTCAGAATGTATAACATATTTCCCAACATATGCAAAACATACAAAAATCAACGCCCTTGGTTGTAAAAACATAACTAAGAAAGTCCATACGCACTTTTCAAACAAGATTACATAATATGAAATGGCTTGAAGATTTGACGCCTTAAAGGATTGATTATAAACACTATTTTTAAGTGTCTTTTAACACATGTAAAGACCTCCAAATTCGACGTCAAGATGGGGAAAAGCATAAGGAAAAGACATAAGTTTTTATAAAATATGTAACTTATTTCAAATTTGACACCATGGGAAGATTATAAATGCAGTCGCATATAAAAACGACACTTTAGCAAGGATTAAATACGCTCTATTTGAAATACAACTGCATATGATTGAAAACATGAAATGTACATGCAGTCGTTGATAAAAACAATGTATTTAATATCAAAAAGACTTAGGAGTGAGTTTTTAAAAGTGTTTTGCATATGGATGATATGCAGTGAAGAACAAAAACCACACTTTTAACACTTAAGTCTTTTAAATTTGAATTAATTTAATACATAACTATAGTATTTTAATAAAGTAACATGAAATTAGAAGATTTAAAGCTAATTTCACGAAAACGTTAAGAACTATAGTCAAATCAACTCGAAATGAGTTGAAATTTGAAAACGAACTTTGAAATCCATTTGACATATTAAAAATAATTCAAACTCGTGCAATCGACTTCAAAAACCCCACTTTTATAAGGATTTTTAAAGAATATGCAGTCAACCTGAAAAACCCCACCTTTTTCATCATAACTTGAGTTGCAGAACTCCGTTTGATGTCTAAGTTAGCTCGAAACGAGCGTAATTTAAAGGGCTATTGACTCAAGGGAAAATCAAGATTAAAAACAAAGGGAAAAACTTAAAGAACACATGAAACATGTGTTATAAAGAGTTTTTCAGGGAAAACGAATCGCCCTTATTAACACATTATCAAAACATTCAAAACATAGAGGATACTTCTACGAATTCACAAGAAAAATTCCGTAGGGTTGCCACAATTTTGTGATCTCAAAATTGAGGACAACAGTATGGTATTGTGTATAGTTTTGCCACCAATGACAAAGGGGAAGATTGTTAGCAATTTAAGTTGTCATTAGTGTAAATCACAAATACCATTCGCACCAGTAAAGGTTCACCAGTCACTCATGTTACTTCAAAGACACCGGTAGATTAATTAAAGGGTATCCACTGGAAGACCGATGGTCTTATATTGTAGACAAGGATGAACTGGGTATAAGTATGTACCGGTCTACTGCATGAAGATCCGCACCGGATTCTGCGGAGCAGTTTGAGTTAAAACCGGGTTATACGGAACATCCACCGCTTGGAAGTGGAGTTAGCTTTTTAACTGGAGCGATCTTTATTTCTACGGAGTTTTTTAAAGGCAAACTCCAGATCAGAACGCATAGCTTTTGCTAGTTTCATGATTTATTGTTGAGTTTACAGCCTGGCGGTTCTATGAGTTAAGGGTTTCATGAAGGTGAACTCCTTTATAAATATAGGTCATAGGACACAAGAAAAGTGTTGTTGTAAGTTGCTGAGTAAACAGAGCAGTGAAGAGACATCTGCAAAAAGATCACAGTCACAAAGGGTGAAAGGCAAAGAGATAGAAAAGATTCAAGAGCCAGGCAAACCGGGGAAGAGATCAATAGGTATGATCTAATCGGACAATCAGTGTCAATTCAGATCATTGCTTTTATAAGGTGTGAAAGCAAATCAAAATCCCTCTATCAGGGTGGACCTAATCGGTTCTTTGTAAAATCCTCTAACAAGGTAACATCTTTGTTGATGTTAAAAGACCTCTAACCAGGCGACTCTTAATAGGGTCAAGATCTTAACCGATCTTTTATAAAATCCCTTAACTGGGTAGCACCTTCACCAGTGCTTTTGTAAGCTCCTAACAGGGTGCCTTCATTCAAAAGTAGTGAAGTTGTGAGCTTTGTCTCACTATGGTTTTTTCCTTCTAACCGAGGGTTTCCACGTATATATCTTGTGTTGATCTGTGTATTTCTCTTTATGCTTGTTGATGATTGTTTACATTTTGCTTATCTTAGAAGAATAATTAAACAAGTGTTGAATTGGAATAGAAATATCTTTTATTGATTCAACCCCCCCTCTCAGTAACTGATTAGTAATAACACTGCCAACCAAAACAATTTTGTCCAGAAGATGTTAAGAAACCGACCATCCCTGTCACTAACAATGTTTCGGGGTAACCCGTGTAGTGAAAAACTTCTCTAAAAAATAAGTCGACTACCTGTGCAGCCTGCAAATTTGAGGAGATAGCGAAGAAGTGTGTATACTTCGTCAGTCTATCAACTACTACAAAGATACAATCCCTTCCATTTACCTTAGGAAATCCAGTCATGAAGTCCATGGAGATACCTTCCCACTTCTGTTCTGGTATGGGCAAGGGTTGCAATAGTCCGGCGGGTAAGGTGTGTTCAAATTTGTTTTGCTGGTATACTACACATTCCCGCACGTACTGCAAAACATCATCTTTAAGTCCCTTCCATGTGAATCTCTCCCTGAGCTGTCTATAAGTTTTGAGAAACCCCGGGTGTCCGGCCAATGGTGAGGCATGTATTTCCTTCAGGATTTTCTGCTTCATTTTGGACTCAGGTACTAAGTATATCCGATCCTTATAGTAAATGATGTCATCTACCAGGTTGTAACGGTCGTCCTGAGTGTCGCTGTCCATTAACTTACATACGAATGTATTTTTAGAATATTCCACTAGTAAGTGTGCTTTCTAGTCCGCTGAGATCTGTGACAATAAGCAGAGGCCGAGCTTTCTTGACAAAGCATCTGCAACTACATTATTCTTCTCTTTTACATATTCAATGTCGAAATTAAAAGCCAGAATCTTACTTACCCATTTTTGTTGCCTCATTTAGATCTCGTTGCTCCAAAAACTATTTTAAGCTATTATGATCAGTACAGACAGTGAACTTGGCACCCACCAGATATTGTCGAAACTTGGTCAGGGCATGCACAATGGTCAACATCTCTTTGTCATAGATGGAATATAGGCGCTCAGCTTGCGTAAGCTTCCAAGTCCCGCAGGCTATAGGGTGTCTTTCCTGCATCAATACCGCACCAATGCCTTCTCCGGACGCATCACATTCCAGAATGAATGGTTGAGTGAAGTCAGGTAAGGCGAGGACTGGGCAAGTGCTCATTGCTTCTTTTAACTTATCAAAAATATGTTGTGCCTTTTCATTCCATTGGAAGGACCCCTTCTTAGTCAGATTTGTTAATGGTGCACTGAGCTGAGAGAATCCTTTTACAAACCTTCAGTAATAATTGCACAACTCAAAGAACCCTCCCAACTCAGAGAGTGATTTTGGTGGAGGCCAGTCAACTATAGCTTGAATCTTCTCCTGGTGGACCTGTACTCCATGTTTACTGACCACGTGCCCTAGGTATAATATTTTTGCCATTCTGAATTCGCACTTGGATTGCTTGGCGAACAAGGACTGAGCCTCCATGATCCCAAGGAATTCATCCAAATGTCTCAAGTGCTCTTCCCAGGTTTTACTGTGAATGAGGATGTCATCAAAAAATACCAGCAAGTACTTACGCAATTGTTTGTTGAAGATGCGATTCGTGCAAGATTGAAAAGTAGTTGGTGCCTTCGTTAATCCGAATGGCATGACCAAGAAATCATAATGCCCGTAGTGACAACGAAAATCTGTCTTCTCCACATCTTCTTCCTTCATGCGAATCTGATGGTATTAAAAAATAGCGTTGAAGAAGCAGCTCACAAACAAGATGAAAAAATAGGAACAAGAAATAATAACCCAACTTGAATATTACAGACCAGAAAAGTAGAAGAAGCTTAGAGAACTCTTGGAAATGATCTCTACCAAAGCTACAATTTCAACACATACAGATTGCCTACAAAATACTCATTGCAATCTGCAATAAATACATGAACTAATGAACAAGAGAAACTCCCATAATTGTTGTTATCTAACCCGCTCTGATACCATGTTAATGTATAGCCCAAAAATAATGATAAACAACAATAAACAAAAGTAGAACAAAATAGGTACAAAAGACACGACTTTATGCTTGGAAAACCCTCCTACTAGAGGGAAAAACCTTGCTACACCAGAAAAATATCTCTTTTATTAATAATAGAAGTTCAACTTGATACAATTACACAAAGCAATCACGTATATATATAGAATTGAGAGACTCTTCATATCACAACCGAAGGTATCTTCATATTTCCAAACGCGTGACTCTTCGCATGTCCCATGTCTCTTCATATAATAAAATATCAAATATTTAGAGTGTGACACCTAGCACACATTGAATGCCACATTGTGCTCACTTAAAATGATGGAAATTTCATCATAAATATCTTCTCTAGCTGTTGATGCAATACAGAGGTATTGTCCCAATTTCAACATATAGCAAAATCAAAGATAAAGATCTCTATCACAACTACAATCTTCAACAGAAAGAAGGTAAGTATATTTTTGTTTGAGTTAGTTCATTTATAAGACTTGCATGAATTAGATATTAACAATAATATGAAATAAACTTTGGAATAATAGGTTATGAAACAAACATTGAAATAATAGATTATGAAATACATTAATATTGTTATGAAGTAAACTTACATTTGAAATAACTCAAATATATTGACAAATAATTAATTAATATATATAATATGAAATAAATACATTATATAGAGAATTATGAATTCTCGTCATTATAAGTATATTATTATTTAATAATGGATTGTCATGATTATAGGTTATTGAATATAAATTATATACTATTCAGAATAAGATTTGAATTAAATATCAAATATGTTATATAAGTTTATCCATATATTTACTATTTAAATATTTAAGTGGAATCAGAACTATGCATCAGGGCATATATGTTTACTAACATTTTTACTATACGGGAGATAATAATATATACTCAGCTAATTTTTTAATAACTCACTAATCACTATTAAGGGGATAAGGAGTGTGTGCAGGAAAAGGTGGGTAAATCGGCCACATGATGGAAAGATCCCGAGATAGGTAGAGCCTTGAGGGAATCCACTTGTAGATTGTGCAAGCGTCCTAGCACAGTAAATCTACCATCTTTCTTAAGGTCTATGATTAGAAGTGAAGTAAAGAATTGGAGCTTAAGTAAATATTTTGAATTAGAGATTATTCTTAATATGATTTAAATGCATAATGATGCACGATAATTATTCGGGATTGGCATCCTCCTAGTATGAAACATTAAAAATTACCATTCTCAGGGGAAATCCAAACCCTAATTATGAATTTTAAGACAAATCAAGTAAGGTCCAAAAAGGGGACATTACATCATCCAAATTTGATCAAAGTTTGATTCCAATTGAGTTTTAGTGTTTTCCACAAGTTGAGAGACTTATTGAATAATTAATTATTTTTGACTAATGCTATCTAATGTTTAAAAATAATAAGAGGACAACTTAGTGTAATAGTTTGTTGAAAAGCAACGAAGTGTGAGAAAAATTGGACACCTATTTAAGGGGGCCTTTGCACATGAAATGCTATTATTATTTAGAGCTATCAGATTTCCACAATCCATATGAATGTTCATGACACTTTCTGGATTTGATTAAGTAAAAGTTTATTATCATCAACATTTCGGATCACACTACACGATCCATCATCAGGATGCAAGAGAGCATCAAATCTAGAAAGTGTCATGAACATATTATTATTTCAAAAAGATAATTTTTTAGGGAAATTGAATTATTATAATTTATAATTTGTAACTTCAAAATTGCAAATTTCCTCTAAAAGGGCTATAAAAGGAGGTGTTAGATTGAACTTGTGAGTTCTTCCATAATCTTTTGAGGATGAAAGCCCTCTTTAGATTTCTAGTTTGGATTTGAGAGATAATCCCTAGCTAGACTGGAGTGGTCTTATTTCAAAGATCACCATGGTGCAAATTGGGCTCAGATCTTGAAGCCCCGCATGGTTGTCTCAAGACACCAATTGGAATCCTCTGAAGATTTGACACCTAACCACCAAACCTTTCCCACCATGCATCTGAAATGAGAAGATATAAAATAAATCTCATTGTTTAACTTTGAGATTTGCTTTCCATACTGATGTAAAAGAGGAAAACGTTTTCATTATTGAGCTTAAATTATGTCTAAAAGATTTATATCCGATGGAAATGTTAACCAAGTTGTCTTTCCTAAAGATCTCTATCGAAGTGATTATTTTCACTTCAACCAAAGAATTAGGTGCCATTCATTCTACAACTATGTAGATTCCACTCAAGTCCTATCAGCCTTGAAATCTGAGCAGAATTAGACTGTCATATTGAGGAAATAGGCAGCTGCATGTAAGGGTTTGTGAAACTGAAGGTACCATCATTGATCAATGATCTTTTATACGGGACAATACTTACCCTCAGCTCCTAAATAAGCATATCTAACAGCCACCTTTGTCTTATCCATGTCCTATCCAAGAGATTGGTGTTTAGAAAATTAACAACTACAAATTGACAAAAAGATTTTTAGCATCCTCTATGGTCCAAGTTCAACATATAAAAATCTAATTTTGTAGGCATATCCACTGTAACCATTTAAGTCTCTAAATGGAAGTAAAATGACATACCTGCCAAACACATTTGCCAGAGGTGGATAAGGCAATTATATTTCCATTCACCATGCTACAAATCACTGGCAGCCATCATCAAAACATTCAGGTGTTATTGCATCTCAATAAGAGCATGTAACTATGAGAACACATTAAACATTCAATACAACACATTTAATTTTCATGTTAAATACATGCACTTATTTGACAATTCAAACTATTACAAAGATCCAACTTCAAAGTAATAAAATAAAAATAAACTTTTGCAAAGTAGAATAAATAAAAAGTAATACCATAACCAGTGCAAGAATCCACAGCCAATGATCCAAAAATTGGAGCATGACATTCATACAACCATGAAATACTGATTGAAAATCCCTGTTTAATCAACAGAAAAATAAGCATGATAACCACAATGACACTTTGACAGAAAATGAATCTCAATTCAGTATTTAAAACAATTTACTATGCAGGTGAAGATAAACTTAAATTAAAATACAATTCTAATTTCTTTGTTTTGTTGGTAGAAAATAAATGAATGAGAATAAGAGAGATTGGCATGCATCGTGCTGAGAAAGTTCTGAATATATAGATTTAAATAACATCCTATTCATAACAACTCATTAAGGAACTAAAACCATCTCAAAACAACCTTATTAATATCCTACAACGACAAACCACTTACTACATACAAATTAAAATATACACATATATCACGTTTCGGTATTCTTATAGCCCCTTAATGACTATACCAAAAGGATCTAAAGATTTAGTCATTAAATCATATATGGTTTTTGGGATGTACAAAAATGGAAACTTAACCTTACAAGGAAAGTCTATGGTTAAGCGCATTTGAACTGGAGTAGTACTGGGATGGGTGATCTCCTGGGAAGTCCTGTTGCTTCATCTTTGTGAGCATCACCTAAATACAATGAGTGCTGAGTGTTCCATTTATTCTCATGAGAGATGGGTTCTTGTGAACCACTACTCATGAAACATGGGTCAATGAGTTTGACTCAAAAACTACACAATTGAATCTTGATAGCAATATCACAAGAAAAATCTATACAAACCATAGCTACAAGACCAAGACTCGCCTTATACTCAACAAGCTGATCTTTGCAGTGTCCAATCCTAATTTTCTTTTAGTTTTTTAATTTTTTTCCAATGAAAATCAATAGCATAAACTTGCAATTCCATGGTGTGCTGCTGTCATAAAGTTTGATACATAAAATGTACTTCTTACATCAGCTATTGCAATATTTTGTTAGATAAACATTCACCAATGAAGTCAATGCATGAAAGATGACAAGATTTGAAAACAACTGGAAGGCAAATACCTCAAAGAAAGATGAAAGTAGTCTATAACGGGTCTAAACCCTGAAAGTTTTTCTGCAGCAGTCTGACAATGAGTAGAATTCACCTTTGCTGGTCTATACAAGGTCAAACAGCAGGACAATACTCCATGAGCATTTTTCCCTTCCGATATAAAACTCCTCTAAACATGATAATCAGCTTCAAGAGCTCCTATCACTCCCAACACAGCCTTGAGGAGTGAAGTTCCTCCTTTTGTAGAAACCAAAATCTGATCATTAAATATTGATCATATTAAATCGTATTAAACCATTCTTCTATAGTCGTCTTGTTAATTAAATTATTTATTTATTTAATTAATATTCCCCTCCTGTTTTTGTCTAGAGTTATCATATTAATTAAATAGTTTGGCTATTTAATTAATCTCCCCATTTGTCAATCCTTCTAGGTAAATTAATTGATTTAATTTATCTAAAGCCCAAACCCATTTAATTTAATAAATCCATTTAATTAAATAGCTCTCCTCTATTTTTGAATCAAAAGAAATTCAAAAATTCATAAACCCTCCTCCCACTTGCAAAATCCTCAAAAGCCCACTTGCACCATTTAATCCAAACTTAATTAAGTAAATACATCATTTGCTTGATTAAAACGGGACATTACAACTTCATACACAATTTCATGAATTCCTCAGTGTATGTGTTCACATCCATATCCTTTTGCCTAAGGTTTTGTCTTCTCCTATGGAGTTGTACCTCTAATCTTCTAGTACATATGATTCCTTCACCAAACTCACCATTCTCTTCCAAGTAGACACTCTATTCTTTCCTTTCTTCTCTGTATCATCTTGGATAAAATTCCACCCTGTCAAAGTAGAACCTTTCAACTTTGACCTTTCTATCTTCAGCTTCTGATGCTCAGGAATGTCTTCACATTCAAAGAAGCTTGTGAGGGAGTCGATCCAATCCATGACTAATTCTAGTTCCATCCTCCCACTGAATATCCGTAGTTCTAACTTCCCATCCATAGTACATCTCTCCATGGACTTTAGGGCATTTAGGAGGGGTCTCTGGTCTGCAAGAACTTCCTCTCCTTCCTGCCTTGGGATCTCCTCATCATCCCATTCTCCATCATCTCCAAAGCCTTCACCACCCGTTCCTCTCATTTGGTCTCTCATCTCTTCCATCTATTCTCTTATTTTTCTATTCTCTGACATCTTCTCTCTTACAAGCTTTGCAAGCTCCACATTTGTCATTCTTGCAGGTAGTTCTTCTACCATTCCTTCTACCATTTCTTCTCTAAGTTCCTTACCCAAGGGTTCCTTTCCCTTCCTCTCATACCACTTGATGCAGAGCCCTTCACACCTTAGGTTATCTTATTCCCTCATACACACTAGTACCCCTTAAGGATGGGGTTTATATGAAAGACTATGCACCTTAAAACAAGTTCTCCAAACAACCCATGATGTTTATCAAAACTCCCTATGAAACATAAGACAAGGATCATTTGCTCCTACTAAATGTCTCCCTTCCCACTAATGGCCTAGTTCACCGACGGGCTCGGTTATCGCTCAGTGGTGTGTTGTCTCTGCTCGGCGGTGCCTTTCACCAAGTGGGTTCGGTGTGTCTTGTATTGTTCGGTGGCCTAGTTCACCGACGGGTGGGGTAATTAGGCCTTGGTTTACAAAAGAACCACCCTCATCGACCACTGTTTCACCAAAACAATGATCTGGACACCAAGGGGACACCAAAACATTACTAAATCCAAAGGTACAACCTTTGGTTCAATACCCATCAACCAAAACTCCAACTTTTACATCAGACAGTCGATGGCCACATCCAAATGTCCACCTAGGGCATCATATTTCGACTTGATCCCTGAATCTCCAAAACAAAATCCTTTGGAAACTTAAAATACATCGGCCTAACTTGTATTCCATAGAGGATCATCAAATTCTAATGGTGGATATACAAGTTATGGCCATTTGAATCAGACAACCCTAGAATTGAGGGTTTCTCAGGCCAGTGCGCAAGAAAATTCAATAACTTTTGTTGTAGACCACTTCAAACCACCAAATCACTTGCAAATGAAAGATACAAATATACAAAAAATGATTCAATCAGTCTGAGACCCCAATCAACTCGTACATGTCTATATGCAAAGCACACGTTCTGCTGGAAATCTGAACAGTTATATTTGTATGAAATCTTCCCGAACTCCATACAATCACCTCTCCTTTCAAACATGAGGTGTTGGAATATAAATATCCCTCCTCAACGGTTCCTAACTTCCATTTAAAAGTTGGAAGCCGTTGAGATCAAACTTCCCAATTTGACAAGAAATGTTGTCAAAATGCAAAGTTGCATTATTGACAACTTTTACAATGCTGCTCACAAAGTTGCATTCTCCTAGAAATTAGACCCCTCAAGACATGGGTCTCAACCAATTTATTAAAAACATCAAAACAATCATAGAACTCTAAAACCCCTAAGAAACATCACTACTGCCCCTTGGCTCATATGTCCATGGCAGCTTGTAAGATACCATTACAGGACATTGGGTTACATATTGGGGAACATCCTTATTACAAACATGAAAAATAGAACCTAAACATAATCCTAGCTCCTCCTTCCTATCCTTCATACATTCCTTCATCAATTTTGGTTAGGAGTGGGTGCTCCTGCACCATTAACATATTTGAGCCACTTTCTTACTTCTCTACAAAACTCAACCCAAAGGAGGTTGAGCATTACTTGTCATAGGACGTTTGGAAAGCAATCTACAAGTGGGCTCCCTTAATGTTTCCGGAACACATATTCATACCAAACTTGGGACTATGCCCTCAAGGTTTTAGAAATACATACCCTTACCCTATCTCAGGATTCATTCACCTTGTGAGGAATTACTCTAGCTGTTCCCTGGAACCAACTTGTCCCCATAAGGGGCTATACCAAGAGACTAAGGCATAGGCTACATATATCTATACATATATATATATACATACATACATAGTACATACATACATACATACATATATATATATATATATATATATATATATATATATATATATATATATATATGTTTGTATACTTTTGACTCATTAATATAAACTGATACCAATGCTATAACATATGTAATGTACCATATCGGCCTTTTATTCTTATCATCTTTCGAATATAATATTTTGTAAAGCAGTATTAAATCAGCATACCCTTGATGTTATACTTTGTTGCAAGACAATAAATAGTAACTTATTGGATTGATGAATACAATTTGTAATTCTTCCTCTGATGCAAAATTGATGCCTTTGAATTGGTGTTTGAAGCCCCCTTTATACCTTTATGTCCTAGAGGTCATGCTTCTTGGAATGGTCATTTCATTGAAGAGTCGCATCCTATCTTTTAATGATCGTTGCTTGTTAACATAGTGAATCGACTTAATTGATATCATCATAGTTCATGGGAGTAATTCAGAAACAAATCATTGTAACTTTAGAGAGATAACTATGTTCTTTGGAAATGTACTGTAATGTCCCTATTTTTAGGCACATGTGATTAGCTTATTTCTATGACCTTCTTAGGCTAATCAGGATTTTGGAGAGGGTCGTGTTGTAGAGCCAGTGGTCAATTTCCACTCTGGAGGTCTGTGATGTAAGGATTGCTCTTCGTTTGAGTTAGATTGACAGACAATTTATAGTAAGTGCTTATTTTGGGTGATCGTCATGATTGCTATTTTTAGCAAGGCGCCTGTATTGATATATTTAAGTTGTCATTGGTTAAGTTAGATGCAAACATCATTCCCACCGGTAAACTAATAGACCACTCATACTCTTTAATAGGAACCAGTAGACCCAACAGAGTATATGTACCAGTAGACCAAATAGAGAGTCTACAACCGGTCTTATGGAACAGACAGGGGATGTATGAGCAACCGGATATAAGATTGATACCAATTGACTGCATGATAATCCGCACCGGATTCTGTAGATCTGTCTAAGTTAAAACCGGATTATACGGAGCATTCACCGTTTAGAACTGGAGTTAGCTTTTTAACAGGAATCAATTTTATTTCTATGCGGATGTTTCAAGGTAAACTCAAGATCATTTCGCAAAGCTTTTTGCTGCATGATTTATGGGTGAGTTTACAGCTTGGCGGTTCTATGAGTTGAGCTTTTATTTAGATTAATTTCTTATAAATACAGATCATAGTAAACAAGAGAAGTGTTGTTGAATATATAGAGTAGGAGGAAGATATCTTCTGAGAGAAGCTATAGTCACAAGGGGTGAAACGAAGAAAGGTTCAACAGCCAAGCAGAGTGAAAAGGGGTATCAGGTATGATCTAATCAGACAGAATGTGTCATTAGAGATCATTGCTTTAATATTGTTAAGCATATTCAAATCCCTCTATCAGGGTGAACCCTAACAGGTTCGTTGTATAAATCTCTTAACCGGGTAACATCTTAACTGGTGTCTAAAGTCCTTTTGCAAGGCGACTCCTAATAGGGTCAAGATCTTAACAGATCTTCTATCAAATCCCTTTACCGGGTAGCACTCTTACAAGTGTTCTTTAAGCTCTAAACATGGCATCTTTATTACTGCAGTAGTGAAGTTGTGAGCTCTGTCTCACTGTGGTTTTTTCCTTCTAACCGAGGGTTTCCACATACATATGTTGTGTTCATCTGAGTATTTATATTTCTGTTTTTGAATGGTTAATTACATTCTGTTTATTCTGCAAAAATCTATATACAAGGTTTAATTGAGATAGAAATAGTATTTACTGATTCACCACCCCCTCTCAGTAACCGGTTAGGAATAACAATTGGTATCAGAGCCTTTTGGTTCTCAAAGATATAAAGCTTAACCGCTTGAGTAAAAGATCATTGAGGTTTACAGGTATCAGAAGCAGCTTGAGGAAGCCAATGACATCATTGCCTCTCTTGAGAATAGGCTAAGAAGATCCCTTGCTAAAAGAAAGGAGTTGGCTTTGCAATTGAGTGAGAGCAATGAAACGATTGAGGAACTCTCTGGACAAAGTGGATTAGACGAAGTTGAGGAGGCAGTCTTTGAGCTTATGGAGAAGAATCAGATCCTAAGCGATCAGATCTCCAACTTAAAAAGGGAGTAGGAAGATAATGCCCTAAGGATGAGTGAATTAATTGAAAAAAAGAGGAAAGATGAAGATGAAAGAAACACTGTAGTGAAATCATTAACAGCCTATGAGAGAGCAAGAAATCTGGCAGAAGACACTGTAGGAGAAAGTGACCTTGTCGTTCTACAACTTCAAGAAGACATGCAGATAGTCACTCAAGAAAATGCCAATATGCAAAAGAACTGACATGATAAAGATGATGCATGCAAAAGGCTGGCAATTGAGTTGTATCAACTAAAGGAACAAATGAAAGCTCTCGAAGAAAGAAATGAAACACTCTGAAGATACAATGAAAGCTCAGTAAAGCTTAATGAACAACTGAAGGCTCAAATAAAGAACAAAGATCCCATAGGACTTGGGTTCACCGGTCAAAACACCAAGAAACCGGTGAGTCATATGGAGCCAAGAAAGGCAAGAAGGAAAAGAAGAAACCGGAAGAACAAAAGGGTAAAAAGTCCTTCAAAACTTCTTGCAATCACTGTGGCAAACCAAGACATAGAACAAGTGACTACAGAAATGCACTGGTAAAACCAATTAACAATTACAACAGAACCTGTTACAAGTATGGCCACAAGACCACTGAATGTAGGTCTCGACCCACAAATGTGTCCTGTGGAAGCAGGGGAAGCTTCAAGAGCTTCTGCTACGCATGCAACAAGTTTGGACACAAGGCTGATGAGTGCAGATCTAAGACAATGGCATTCAGATCCCCACCGAGACCGATATTCCCTAAGAGGAATGTGAGCCGGAGCACAACCATTTGTGCTAAGTATGGCATGCGTAGCCATAATGACTCCTAGTGTCATTCACCCAAGAAAATAAGGGTAATTCCATGGAAGACAACCGGGATAGTCTGTTACACCTGCAACAAAGTTGGACATTTGGCCAAAGATTGTAGGAACCGGTCAGTGAAAAAAAGAAGAGGATCGGTCAAACCAAGGAAGAAGACCTTGTCTCCCAATCAAAAAGACAACAAGGGAAGAGAGACCGAGAAAGAAGTCAAGAAGATTTGGTTCAAGAAGGAATCAAAGAGCTCCGCTGACGAGAAGAGAGGGAAGATCATCATCTGCTGATGGTGATATCTCTTCAGCTAACTAAGCCTAAAAGGCTTAGAGGGAACCAATAGCCCGTCTACTGTTCCCGGTAGGACTAGTGAGAAATCAACTCACTCAGGCAGCATGTGAAACCGGACAGGTAAGAATTGTCATCTCAACCGAGGTTTGATCAATAGGTAAAAAGCTTGAAAACCGGTTGACGAAAAAGCAAAGAAAGATTAGGTAAGGTAATTAATGTTGTAGCCGTTAACAAATAGTTACTGTTTGGTAATTACCATTAGACCCTAAATCTATATAAACGAAGGAGGATTACTCATATCACTTTACTTTGCAATTTGTGATTTATGATTTCTTATGCTTGAGCAATTTTCTCGTGCTTTGATTCAAGATCACTATTGAGTCATTTTCTTAAGGACGAACAAGTGATTTTCTAAGTAAACCGGTCGATAGGAATGGCATCATCATCTTCTGTTGTCAAACTGATTAAAGGAAATCTTGTCAACCGACCTGTTTACAATATTATGGCAGAACAGAACAGGGAGAACGACATGTCTGGTGGACTATCATCTGTGCCAAATGGAGTTCTCATGACTGAAGATGTCACAGCCTTCATTCATGCGAAGCAAGAAGAACTGGGTGAAACCTTCATCTAGAGCGAGTACCTCTCACTGTGCATAGACGGAAAGCTTTAGGATAAGTACACGAAGCTGGTATCCTCAGGGTTGATAAATGGAGTCTTCTATCCAACCGTGTTTCGACCGGATTGGATATGACTAGTTCTCAGTCGCGTGCATGAACCTGGTTTCTGGCTTATGAAAGGAGCATGCACTCAAATCACTAAGGAAGATCTGCACAGAGTGACCGGGTAGAGTAACAATGGGGAAGCCCTCACACTCAGAACCATCTCCAATGTCGTTGTCACTAAATTGACAAAATCAAAGTCTGACAGTCGGCTGACGACCGTAAATGATATTGAAGATGAGGGAGTTCGGTTCGCATTTGCAGTGATAGGTTATAAAATCTATCAATCAAGTAACCTGAACAATGTGCCGAGAGGAGCCATTCACGCCGCTCACCGGATCATGCATGACAATGCATAGTATGATCTTTGCTCTATGCTTCGAGGGCAGATTTTTGAAAATCTAAAGAAGCTCGGAATCTTGAAGAAGTTCCTGAAATACGGAACCCTATTGGTATGTTTGTTCTTCTACTTTCAAAATAACTTTCCAAGAATAGGCAAGATTACATGGGAAACCGATAGACCGGAGATGATACAGATCAGTGACATGGCCAACAAACTAGGAAATCAATTCAGTAAAATAATGAATGATTATTTTGAGGCATTCCAGCTGAGGATGCACGCCAGGGAAAGGATTCCATCAACTATCGTTGAATCTTACAAAGATGAGGTGTGTTTCCTAGTAACCACCGATCACTGCATCAATCAGGCTGTAGAACCAAAAACAGAGTACGCATCGGAGCTCGGTTATGCGATCTCCTCTAAGACGGCCAAGGCATATGTAGATGCCTTACAAGAGGGTGACCTAGATATCTCTGCATATTGGTTCAGAACATATGAGGAAATAATGGAAAATCTAAAGAAGTCTTCAGTGAAAAAACCAAAGAAGGTATATGTGAAGATGTCTCCCACACCAAAGAATAAACCAACAGCAGATCTACCCAAAATTCAGAGGAAGAGAGCACAACAAGTGCTCAAGGGGAAGAACAGGAAGAAACAGAAACAAAGGATATAACTCCTCTAGTCAAAAAGAGGAAATTTGGTAAACCGGTGAAGGAGAATACACCGAGAGGAAGCTGACAATCGATGAATTTGTGATAGGGTTAAAAGAAACAGTGCAATGGGATCAGTCAAAAGGAGATATGAACTAGCAAATGAAGAAGATAGGAGAAAAATAGAAGTTGTAGTTCATTGTATTCATAAATTCAACCTTTCTCCTATTGAACTTCATAAGATTGTACCTGACGATCTTCAAGAAATTCTTGAAGCAAGATGGAAAGCTTCAATGGAAAGAGAAAGGGAGCTAAGAGTTAGGGCTCTACTTGAAGTTCAGAATCACTTAACTTTGGACGAGGCAACTCATCAAGCAGAACTACACAAGCAAAATTTCTTGATAAGAAAGAGGATAAGTCAGATGCTTGTTGGAGAAGTTGACAAAGTGCACAAAGAAGGTGTTGCAACATGGACGAAGCTTCTTCAGACCCAACAACAGGCAGAAGAAGCATGCTAGAAGAACACTGAGCCACCAGTCAAAGATACCGGTAAAGGAAAGGGAATTCTGGGAGCCGAGGCTCAAGTCAAACCAAAGGTATTGACAGAACCGGTCATCGTCGATATCACTAATAACAAAGGTGGCGATCTAGCTCCACCAACCATACTGGTATCTCCAGAAAAAGGTAAGGCTCATATACTAATGGTTGATGAAATTGTATATGAAGTCATGGATTTTAGTGAAGTAGCCAATGCAGCAAAATGGTTTAGTGTGTTAGGAGAGGAAGATAAACAAAAGATAGAAGTGGCTCTGATGGAAACCTTGTTAGATTTCAACAGAAGTCCAAGAGACTATAGGTCTAAATTCCCTCCTGAACTCAATACGAGACTCATGACAAAATGGAGAACCGGTCTAGGCTCCAACAACAAAATTGTCAAAGAGACATTGTCACAGGTAAAACCTAGTCTCAGTGAAGATACTATTAAACTTTTGATGGAGGAAGTATCAATAAATTTGGATACTAGGAATAGGGTTGCCAAGATGGTAAATGGTTATGAAAAGGAAGTCTATCAAGACTAACTAGATTTTTGGCAACAATATGACTTTAGTGTTCTCAAGGCAACAGGTCCACAGGAAGAACCTGAGACAGTATAGGAACCACCGGTTCAATTCACTGCTCGTGAAGAACCAACAACCAGTGAGCAAGAAGTTCCTAAGAAACAATTCACATCTAGTGAATAGGTGAATCTGGGATAACAAGTTCTATCAGAGGAACAAGTACTGGGAGAGTCATTAGTCCAGATGACTACTGACAAAACAAGAGGAAAACAAAAAATGGTTGTGAGTGAGCTACATACAGCTGAGGAGCAACACTCAGAGCCACCACCGAAACTGTAAGTTCCACCGGAAGAGCAATTACATCCGGAAGAGGAAGTCCACCAGCAGGAAGAAGTGCAACCGGGAAGAGAAGAAAATCAAGAATAATAGAATAAACAAGAACAAGTACCTGCCAACACTAAACAGGAAAAGCTTGCGGAAGAGCAACCGGAGCAAGAGAAGAGTCAAAAGGAACCCGATGATGTTCCAAGCTCATCCTCATCTAAGAGGAAGCTAACCTTTGCAACCGAGTCAGAAGCCAAGAAAAGAAAAGTTAGCGACACTATGCTTGACATAAGCAAGATGTCAACAAGACAGCTTAAGGAGCTCACTAAGAGGAAGCAGGACATGATCCTCACTAGTGTCAGAAACATCTTGTACAACTTTGTACCGGATGCAAATATTAATGAAGAACCTGTGATTGATCAATTGGAGATTTTGGCACAAGCAATTGGAGAAGATGTCACCGATTTAAAAACAGTTGCCATTGATCATTATGAGAAGAAGGGAATAGAAATTCTCCATAAACAGATTGAAGAAATAAAAGCAACAATATCTACAAACACAAAGGTGCTTCATCAACAAATACAGGTTGTAGGAAGTCTAATGACAAGGACTTCAAACTTCGATATTTTTGTTCAAGATATCACAGAGAAGTCATCTAAGACTTCAAAAGATGTAAGAGTTCTTTCTTCTCAATTTGATATAAAGAACTCCTCTGCAAATAAGTACAGTAGACAGATTACTAGTCTTTCTCTAATTTTGAGAAAATCTTTAGAAGAGAAGACAAAGAGAATCCAAGATCTCATTGGATTCCAATTATTTCTAGCCCCTATATTTGATCTAATGCAAACAATTGTAAAAGAGGCTGAAAACCTGATCAAAGAACCGGACTACAAGACTGCAAAAGACATGGAGAATATAATTGTCTCACTGCAAGCAGCACAAAAAAATCTGGAACATGTCACCGATCAGTGGAATCCTTTTCTTCACACAACGAAGAAAATTTATAAGGATATCTTCACTAAGATACACATATAATCCACAGATATCAACCCTTTGTCCTATGGAGGCAAAAAGGAAAAGACGATCAGATCAGGAAGAGGATGCAGTGATCAAGATAAAGAGATTCGAATACAGGGTAGATTCAATTCCAAAGTAGAAGCACAAGCACAAGGGAAGTCTACATGACTGGGAAGTCTGATTGATGTTTTGCCACCAATGCCAAGAGGGAAGATTGTGGACATATTTAAGTTGTCATTGGTTAAGTTAGATGCAAACATCATTCCCACCTGTAAACCGGATTATGCGGATCTGTCTGAGTTAAAACCGGATTATACGAAGCATTCACCGTTTAGAACTGGAGTTAGCTTTTTAACAAGAGTCCGTTTTATTTCTATGCGGATGTTTCAAGGTAAACTCAAGATCATTTCGCAAAGCTTTTTGCTGCATGATTTATGTGTGAGTTTAAAGCTTGGCGGTTCTATGAGTTGAGCTTTTATTAAGATTAATTTCTTATAAATATAGGTCATAGGACACAAGAGAAGCGTTGTTGAATATACAAAGCAGGAGGAAGATATCTTCTGAGACAAGCTACGATCACAAGGGGTGAAAGGAAGAAAGGTTCAACAACCAAGCATAGTGAAAAGGGGTATCAGGTATGATCTGATCAGACAAAATGTGTCATTAGAGATCATTGCTTTAATATTGTTAAGTATATTCAAATCCCTCTATCAAGGTGAACCCTAACAGGTTCGTTGTATAAATCCCTTAACCGGGTAAAATCTTAACTGGTGTTTAAAGTCCTTTTGCAAGGCGACTCCTAACAGGGTCAAGATCTTAACAGATCTTCTATCAAATCCCTTTACCGGGTAGCACTCTTACAAGTGCTTTGTAAGCTCTTAATAGGGCATCTTTATAACTGCAGTAGTGAAGTTGTGAGCTCTGTCTCACCGTGGTTTTTTCCTTCTAACCGAGGGTTTCTACGTAAATATGCTGTGTTGATCTAAGTATTTCTATTTCTATTTTTGAATGGTTAATTACATTCTTTTTATTCTGCAAAAATCTATATACAAGGTTTAAATGAGATAGAAATAGTATTTACTGATTTAGCCCCCCCCTCTCAGTCACCGGTTAGGAATAACAACCTGTGTATTGGTATCAGTGGAGTTGTGGATTTATTTGAAGAGTTTTCAATTTGAGGGACTTACTATTTTTAGTAAGTCTATTTCAAGCAGTTGCTATTTTTAACAGTGCAATGGAGGCACAGGGTCTTGGGCATCATGAGCATATAATAGAGTCTATTTGATGGAGCTTCATATTATAAGTTGTTTATTAAGTTTATCTTAATAAATGACTTTATCATTTTTGTTATAATTTAAAGGTGTGTTGAAGAAGCCTTTTAAGTGAAAAGTGTCTTCATGAAGCTTTAGCTTTTGGAGTTATTAATTATTAAGTTATTAAATGAAGGCTTCTAATTGAAAAGTGTATTCATGAAGGCTTTTAAGTGAAAAGTGTGTGAGAGAAGCTATTTTCTTTTGGTGTCTTGAAGAAGATATCTTTTATTATTATAAAACCAATGCTTTGGGAGAAAGCTACTCATTTTATTATGGATCTATGATTAAAACATCAAAATTTGGAAGAGGAGAAGAACAAGGGTTTGGAGAATTGGAAGAATTGCGAAATTCTTCTTGAGCTTATACACTTTGAATTGGATTTCATTGCCAATGAATTGTGTAAATTTTCTGATCATCATATGTTAATTTTGGAGTCCGTACGGCCATTGTAAGGAAGCTGTGATTTAATAAGAGGTGTGCGATTTAAGTTTGGAGCTGCGATTTGACTTTGAAGGTTGTCGTACCAACTTGACATCTTTTGTTGCTGCATAAAGCATTTCTGAAACAAGGGAGTCTTTGACAAATTTTAGTGCTCGTGTCTTCAATCAGAGGGCTGCGTCTACAGTTGACAAGAAGCTGCTTTTTTTTTCAAAAGGTGCCCATTTGCATTGAAATATATGTATTGTTTATTAAACATTTGCAAGCACTTGAAATAAATAATTTGGTGAGCATTTGGAGTTAGCTGTAATTTTCTGTTTGGAATTATTATATATATATTGAAAAAAAATTATAAATAAATATATGTTCAAAAACCAATTTTAAAAAAAAAAAAAAACAAGTCTCCAGCATAGAGCTAGCAAGGCTCTTTACAGTGGTATCAGAACATGTTTCCTGCCATCATGTGGGGTTTCAAAATTTTGAGTTCCCACATTTGATATATGAGTGATCACCACTCTAGCTTTATTTCAGTCATGGAAAAATACAGAAAACCAAGTAAATATGAAAACCAGTTGAGCAGTGTGTCACATTTTAGGAAACAATCAGGTGCCCTAGAAAATGAAATGGAGAAATTGAGGCAAACACAGGAAAGGCTAAATGCACAACTTTCAAATTCGGCAACTGTTGATTGGGCAGCTAGGTTTATGGTTTCCTTCTTCAAAAGGTTTTCCTCGCAGAGAAAGCAGGAAGAGAAACGAGAGGATTGTATAGGTGTAGCTTCAGTAGCCAGCAACCATCAGATAGTGGAGCCTTTTCTCAGTGAGGCTGTTACTAGTCCTTATACGAGTGATGCTAGAGGCTCTTCTCAGGAGTATGTGGTTATGACAGATTTGCTTGACGACAATTGCATTGAGTCTCATCATTTGCATGAGACAGAAACTCATGATCATGGGAATGCTGATGACATGATAGCCACCATTGATTGCAGCCCTACATCAATTGGTAGCAATGAAATTACTAATGATACAAGTTCTGATTTTTATGACAACAATCCTATGTTTGAGCCTATTCATGTTGTTGATGAAAGGGCAAGTGTAGAGGATGTTGTGGGTATCACTATGAGTTTTGACTCGCATGATGAGAGTTAGTTTTCAGGATTGCATGGAATATACGAGTTCTAATTCTGATTTCTATGACAACAGTGAGTCACGTTGGCAGCACCATGAGATATCAGAGGTTTTACAGGTTGATGAGATTGGCATTGGTAATGTGGACACTACTGATGTTATCTATGAGGACGACTCATGCTGTAGTGAGTCTGATTTGTCATATCAGACTTTAGAAAATGATTCAGAGGACTTTTTGGTTGATGATAGGTCCCAAGATCGCGACTTGCAGGGACTTACAGTTTTTTTGGTAGTGGGTGCATGCAAGGAGACTGATGTAGTAACACCTTCTACTGATTCAGATGAGTCATTTGATGAGGTGCTTAGTAGCAGTACCTCGATTGTGGATGTGTGCGTAGATGATAGCGCACATGATGATATTGGTCATGTGATGAGTAGTGAGGATTCAGTTTCCTATCATAGTGCAGTAAGTGAGTCAGAGAGCGTACGTAGGAGCCAGGGTATGCAAAGACATCATGTGACCAGTCAGTTGAAGGTGAGTGACAGTGATTTATCTTTGACTCTTGAGCATTATGATGCTATCCGACAGATGTTGGTTGTATATGGTTGGGGTGCTCCTATGTCAGATGAGCATGATGGTAGTTGCCTTTCCCTAGCAAAGATTCATTCACTTCAAGAGGCTGTTAGGATCTTGAAGCAGAATCATTTACAGTTAGTAGCTGACATGGATTACCTTCTTGAGTGGGGTAGCACTTGTTAGCAGGCATTGTTAGGGAAAGAGGAGGTGGTTGAGCTCACCCATTAGCTTAAGGCGACTTCTGAGGTGTTGGAGAGCACCAAGTTGGCTCTCCAGGAGTCGCAGCTACAGTTGAGTGAGGTGACCGTGGAGTTGGGGAGAGTACAGTCTACACTAGCCACAGATCCAATTCAGCTACATATAGTGGTGGTTGGTGGTGAGTTGATTTCCATGGATGGTGGTGGTGGATGTGATGAGGATGCAGTTACATCCATCCTTGATACGAGTGTAGTAGTTATAGATGAGATGAGCACTTCAACGGAGGACTGCAAAGAGTTTCCTATTGTACCCAATTCCCCAGTAGTTAGCACATTGACAGATGATCCATAACAGGTTATTGAGAGTACTAAGGTAGCAAGAGAAGAATTCTCTAGAGAGTTGTGTGTTAGTTTCTAACACTACTTCCCTTGATTCACAGGACATGGACAGGGTATCATCTAGTTTGGAGATGAGCTCTCATGGTGATTTGTTTCCTTCTGCTGGAAGCAAATCTATTTCTTTTTCTTATATAGCTAATAGCGGCTGGCAGTTGGCAGTGCCACAGTTTCAGAGGGATCAGTTGTGGATTGCAAGGGAGTAGGTTGATGCTACTTCTTATAATTTCTACTGCATGGAGTTTTTCATCGAGTACTTGCTTGAGAGTCCGGTTTTGCAGGAAGGACCTTTCAGAACTTCTGAGGGTACTCTCATCCGAGGTTCTCACAGTATTTAGCTTTTAGTGGGGAAAATTGTAGATACCTTGACTGCGATGCTTCCTCATAGGGATTTGGTGGTTGGGTTTGCTGAGCAGGTTATTCAAGATCCTACCCAGCCAGTTGTTTAGAGTCAGAGATTGGGGCCATCTCTTGATTCTCGGGTTGTTGTTGATGAGCCTCTGTCAGAGATTGGAGCATTTCACCATGATTACATAGGGAGGAGCATTCATCATTTTTCTTTTGACCCACCGGTTGAGGAATTGGTTGTACGTCAGTGTGGGTTGGCTCCAGGTTTATATAATCCATTATGGGATGGGTTTACTCCATCTGCAATTGATGGGGATGGTTACTGCAAGTTAGCAGGAGGTGACTTGCAGGGTCAGTACATCCATGTTGGTTTTACAATGGATGGATATTTGGATTACAAGAGTACACAGAGCAAATTGGTAGGGTGTGCAGAGACTCCTAGTTTGTTAGATGGTTTGGGATATCCATTCTTCCTTGTTATGGATGGTTGTGAGTTTCATCTCTACTGGGATCCAGGTAGTGTCTAGTTTAGCATTGCAGATTGTGCAGATCACTATGGTTGGCATGATGTCCATGTGTTTTGGTTAGCTCAGTGGATGATGATTTCTTTGTAGGAGTTTGCAGGTGATCGCAGGGACATTACTCCATTCTATCCTTGGGATCTAGGTGGACTTTTGTGTTTTGTTTTCTGAGATTGCTTGGGGACAAGCAATTTCAAGAAGGGAGGACTGTAATGTCCCTATTTTTAGGCACATGGGATTAGCTTATTTCTATGACCTTCATAGATTAATCAGGATGTTGGAGAGGGTCGTGTGACAGAGCCAGTGGTCAGTTTCCACTCTGGAGGTTTGTGATGTCAGGATTGCTCTTTGTTTGAGTCAGATTGACAGACTTACTATTTATAGTAAGTGCTTATTTTGGGTGATCATCATGATTGCTATTTTTAGTAGGGTGCCTATGCATTGGTATCAGTGGAGTCGTGGATTTATTTGCAGAGTTTTCAGTTTGAGGGACTTACTATTTTTAGTAAGTCTATTTTGGCCAGTTGCTATTTTTGGTAGTGCAGTGGAGGCACAGGGTTTTGGACATCATGAGCATATAATAGAGTCTATTTGATGGAGTAACATATTATAAGTTGTTTAGTAAGTTTATCTTAATAAATGACTATCATTTGTGTTATAATTTGAAGGTGTGTTGAAGAAGCCTTTTAAGTGAAAAGTGTCTTCATGAAGCTTTAGCTTTTGGAGTTATTAAATGAAGGCTTCTAATTGAAAAGTGTATTGATGAAGGCTTTTAAGTGAAAAGTGTGTGAGACAAGCTATTTTCTTTTGGTGTCTTGAAGAAGATATCTTTTATTATTATAAAAGCAAGGCTTTGGGAGAAATCTATTCATTCTATTATGCATCTATGATTAAAAAATCAAAATTTGGAAGAGGAGAAGAACAAGGGTTTGGAGAATTGGAAGAATTGTGAAATTCATCTTGAGCTTATACACTTTGAATTGGATTTCATTGCCAATGAATTGTGTAAATTATCTGATCATCATATGTTAATTTTGGAGTCCGTACGGCCATTGTAAGGAAGCTTTGATTTAATAAGAGGTGTGCGAATTTAAGTTTGCAGCTGCGATTTGACTTTGAAGGCTGTCGTACCAACTTGGCATCTCTTTTTGCTGCATAAAGCATTTCTGAAACAAGGGAGTCTTTGACAAATTTTAGTGCTGGTGTCTTCAATCAGAGGACTGCGTCTACAGTTGACAAGAAGCTGCGTTTTTTTCAAAAGGTGCCCATTTGCATTGAAATATATGTATTGTTTATTAAACATTTGCAAGCACTTGAATTAAATAATTTGGTGAGCATTTGGAGTTAGTAGTAATTTTCTGTTTGTAATTAGTATATATATATTGAAAAAAAATTACAAATAAATATATGTTCAAAAACCAAACAACAATTTAAAAAAAACAAGTCTCCAGCATAGAGCCAGCAAGGCTCTTTACATGTACTTCTATTATGTGTGATGTCCCCTTTTTGAAATAGGATCTAATAGTGATAAATAATAATAAAAATAAAATATTAAAAATTTAATAATAATAATGAAAGAAAATTTAAGATAATAATATTAAAATATTAAAAAATATAGTTAATTCTTATATAACTTGCTCAAAGTACTATTTTAATATTTAATTACAGATTTTATTAAATAATTATTAATTAAAATATTTAATCAAAATATTCAATATTTTAATATTTAATTAAAATATCAAAGTAATATTTAACCATACTAATTTCATGATGCGATCGATAGTCATAGTCTTTTACTTGCACTAATCAACCAGCTCTCGACAGTGGAAAGATTCGCCACCAATAACTTGGAATATATTAAACGCTGATAAAATTATCAGTCCTCAAATGATTTGACAACCAGTATCATGATTGGAGCAGGTCGTGTGAGGTGATATACAATGGTATCAGATACCTCTAATGAACCAAGTTACCGTATTCTATACAAGAACCATAGACCATTTATGGATAAAGAAATCACTTAACTCAGTTGGTGACCAAGAAGACATGATTTGGCAAAAAGTGACAATGTATTACGGTAGACACTTGCTCAATACCAATTATACATGAAGTTATAGGAAGGTATTATGCTTATTTGGATTATGTATAATGTAAGGGCCTCACAATTGCCATGGGATAATTGCTACAAAAGGATTAGTTATCTTCGAAGTATCATATATAATATCAACTTAAGGATCAAATATGATTGTTAATACTTAATAACAGATCGAGTGAGTTGAGGATGGTCTAAAGCGATCCTTATGTGCGATACTAAGCAGATTAATTACTGAAGATAACATAACCAGAGTTTAGAAATTGTTAAGAAGAGAGGTAATAATGAAGGGACGCGAGTCTTGTCCTATACACATGACTTCTCTACCCATCAACAAGATATAAGAAGGCACTCATCCTCTTTCAATTGGGGCATCGTGGGAACTCTTATCTCTTACATATTCAGATCAGTATAAGACCATAAATATATCAGAACAGGTCGGATACTCTTACAAACCCAAGACCGGTCCACAGATTTAGATCAATAAACTCCCGTATTTAAATCAATATATAGGATACAATATACATATCAGATCAATGCTTGGTTACATCAACAAATTTGGGTAGATCTTTTATCATATTCAGATCGAAAATGAGATTAGAATATACATCGAATAGGGAAAGAGTAATATATACAGATATATGGAGAGCAGATTTGAAAGGGAGTTAAATCAAGATATATGAAAAATCTATAAAGAAATAACATAATGAGATACAACAAGAAAATATTTATAAAACTCAGATATATGAAGCTATATCGATAAGGGAGTATGGACTATGGAGACTTAGAAAGAAATACCAATGATGAAGCATGGAATGATATGAAAGATATATGAAGATATAATTAAAGAGCTTATGGATATGGAGGAAGTGTATTAAAAGAAACAAATCAAATATACACCATCAGAACAATATAGTAGAAGAATTTTCAAAAGCACATTATATGAAGGAGATCTAAGAGAAAGATTATAGCAGATTTAGGAAGCCTAAATGAGCATATTTATAAACCATATTGGAGCAGATATAAACCAGAATTATAAATAGATCTCAAAGAGATTTGAGAAGCAAATTATGAAGTAAATTATTGGGGTGGATCAAAAGAAACTAAATGCAGTTTGACATTGTCATTTTAAGTAACAAATTGTCAATCTTATTGGTTGGTCTATCAAACCCTGGCTATAAATTTATATCATAGAAGAATAGGTCATCAAGTATTTGAATCAGATTGAAAATCAAAGGAGTGACCATTAATATAAGAATTGTGTACAAGTTTTAGATAGAAGTCTCTTGCAATTCAATTTAAAGAAATCAGTCCCAAACTCCATAGGACCATACAGGGAACATTACATTATGAAGACCACACCATCCTATGATATAACCAATCTGATCTTAATCAATTAGTCTCTTTATTTGATCATTATCAAGGCAAGGTAATGGATCTCTGTATTAATGATCTTCATATTGATGTCTCATCACTGATTAGACAAAACCGTTGTTCTCATTGATAACGTACTTCTTCGTAGTGTCGATCAACTTATGTAACATCCTCAATTAATGTTGACAGTTATCATCCGTAATTATTAGTTTACATAACGATCCAACTATGATCGACAGCATTTTATATGATTTTAGTTGATGTAGTCCCAATCCATATTTTATTTTCTGTTCATACTGTACTGAGCTAGGGTCATGATACTAAACTTAAGTTGCCTTACTCCTCAGATCAATTACTTGTGTATTTACTTATTGCAGAACTCTGAATGATAACTCATTCTATGCATGGAAATTGAAACTACAAATTCGTCACTTGAGAGACTTCACGAATTTGTGTTGCAGACTAGGGTGGTCGAGGCCATTGAAACTGCCAATAAACTTTGCTCCAAACCTGGAAACCAGAAAAGATACAAACCAACCACCCATGATTCAATGCTCACCCATCAACTTCCATTTATACTACCTTTGTGGAAGTTTTCCCTCCAAAACTTGAATTTAGGTTGGCTCTTAATTAGAGGGAAGAAATAAATAAAGTGACCTCATCATGAGAATAGCATTAAGACTGAAATGAGCCAAACTGGCTCTCAATTGCAATCCAGCTATTATTTCTAATTTATTTGCAAATTATTTTTGAGTCTCACACAATTTATAACCTTTTACAATTTTTCCCAACATGAATTGAATAATTAAATAACAGCACCAAATTAATTTCTACTCCAAAGCTTAAACAAATGCTGAAATTATTTATAAACATTACAAATTCCAAATAGAATGCAGCACCTTAATTAATTTCCTCCCAATATGTGACGCCACTCTTCATGGAATGATATGCAGCCTTAGATGGTAAGTCACAGCTCCCGATTGAAGGACACAATCACCAACCGATTGTTACACATGCTGAAAGGAAGAGTGGAGAGGCTTGAATTAACCACGCAACTTCTCTACTAATGGTGCAGCCCTCCAAAATGTTAACGCAGCCAAGGAAAGATGCCAGCATCTCACGCAGCCAATTTACCCTTATGTTTACACACCATAGAATGCCAAGGGTGATACAGCAGTCCCCCAAATTTGTATGCAACCTTTATCTCACTTCTCACACCACCCAAGTTGAAACGCAGTTCTCTGAAAACAATTTTCATTTACTTAATAACAGTACGACAGTCCTTGAATTAGATCTCATTAAAAAAATCTGCACTCTCAATTCCTTGATGAAGCCATTCCATTCAAATTGCATAAATATCTGAATGAGTTCTCTCCAAATTGAAGACCAAACTCAAACCCTAGCTATCCTTCTCAAAGTTTGATTTTCTCCACAAGACAAAACTTCTCCAACATTTGAATTTCATAAAATGATCAATGGATAAATTGCTTTTGCCCAAAGCATTGCTTTTATAATAAAAGATATCTTCTCTCACACACTTTTCACTTACAAAAGACTTTGTTTTACGTGCACATTTGAAATATAATAAACTATTATATTTCTTTCCTCTTTAATAAAGAAAAAAAGACCCTTTCATTAAAATAACCATATTCTGACACATAGGGTGTAATGTCCCCATTTTTTGCAGGTCATTGATCTGATGGTGCCAGGTCATTATTGTGATCCTCGTGGTCTGGCAAGATGTTTAGAGGGTCTTTGGTGTGAACTTACTATTTATAGTAAGTCAATGGATAGTTGCGATGAGCTCAGATGAGTTAGAGGAGTTGAATGATGCTCTCACTTTTCATTTTTAGCTTCCGGTTTGGGCTCCAAGAAAATTGGAGAGAGCGTCTATTTTTAGTAAGTCACCCCGTCAAGTTTATTCATCATCTTTCATCATCTAGATCAATCCTATGCAAATAGATTTCGATTCGGACACTTCTTCAGTTGATTTCGCAAGATGGGTGGTTTATTATTATTATTTAATTAAATTTGCTAAGGTTGCCATTTTTGTTGGTATTATATGTTGGATACCTTAGTGTTATAGCTCGTTGGAACCAGGATGAAAAGTTTTAAATCTTGGGCACAAAAAACAGGGACCTTGCGTGTCATAATTTCATGATATTGGTAAAAAGGCCTTTTTTTGAGCCAAATGAATTAATAAATTATATTATTCAATATGTGCCTAAGTACAAAAAAGTGTTTTAAGTGAAAAGTCTGTGGGAGAAGACACTTTTGACTTATAAAAGTGATGCTTTGTGAAAGAAAAATGATCCATTGTTCATTTTGATAAAAAATTATGAAATCTTTTGTTGAGAGCTTTCAACAAGGGTTTGAGGACTGATTCCTCTCTGCTACACTTTGAATCATTCCTGTGGTGGTGAATTGTGCATTTGATTCTACTGAAGAAATTTTGACAATTCATGGTTGCGAATTGATGCTGATGTATATCAATTTGGTTCAAGAATAAATTGAATTCATTACTTCTACAGCTGGGTTCGATTTTCTCTTATCTGGATGCCATTGCTGAGTAAGGGAGGCTGATGTATCTCCTTATGATTGCTGCATTGACTGTACGACTGCCTACCAATAAATACAAGCTGCATTAATTATTTTGGAAGCTGCGTTTCAATTTCAAGGAGCCACGTTTTGATTTCAAAAAGCTGCGTGGAATACTTTCTTGCCTGCGAGTTCTTCCTAGGAGGCAGCATTTTGATTCCTTGAGCTACGAAATTCTTCCTAGGGCTGCGTGATAACACCTGGAGTTTATTCATCATTCAGCATGCATACTTTGCTTGTCAAGTGCCATTTTTTGATGGAAATAATTTTCAGAATTTGAATTTACAAATTCTTTGTACATTCATACCTATGAGTTTAATTTATAAATGGATTATTTGAAATTTATGATATTATAGTTGTGAAGAAATATCCAAGTTATATATTTTCCTTGATAAAATTCTGTGGAAGTGTTATCTATTTCAAAGAATTGAATTTCCTGGAGCCAAGAGCCTGTCAGACTCTTCACAGTGGTATCAGAGCATTTTTCCTGCCATCTTGTGGGGTCTGGATTCATTTATTTTCTAAAGTATTTTAAAAGTGACCAGCACTTCCATTTTTCCTAGCGATGGATAGATTCAGGAGATCCAGTTCCGGAAGTCGTCATAGCAGTAAGGGAAATAAAGTAGAATTAAATGCTTTAGTAGAAAGCATGGAGAGACTTAGACTGCATCAGCAGAGATTGGCAGAGAGTTTGTCGGATCTAGTTACAGTAGATAGGGCAGCGAGATATATGGTCTCTGCCTTTAGAAGGCCAACATCGAGTTTGCAGGGGAGAAGGCTAGAGTTTTCTCCGACAGTTGTCCGTGATACTGATGTTCCTACATCTAGTTCAGCACCTACTATTTCCATCCGCAGTGGTGGTGATGGATTTATTGCACAGAAGCCAGTGGATGTTTCAGTGTCATTGGTTGACAGTAGCGTTGAGCATCACCAGGTTGAGGCTCCTAGAGCAGTCACTACAAATTGTACAGAGGTAGCTGATGTTGCAGTTATCACTGAGTGTTCAGACTCTTTCATGGAGGGAGTTATTATTGGAGATGTTTATGTCAACTGTAGTAGTGTCGCTCCAGTTCAGGAGGCAGTTGCTTCCTTAGTTGGGACCGAGGCATGTACGGAGTCTCCCAGTGGTGAGGTTGGTGATCTGAGCATTACAGCAGGGTTAGTTGATGACAATTCGTGCTCCAGCATTATTGGTGCACACCCTGACGTTGAGTCATGTGTGCAGAGTCATGTGCCAGCAGTTGAGATTTCAACAAGAGATGTGCGAGCTGATAGTATAAACACATCTGATGACACTTTTGAGGATGTTGTGAGTTGCATTGGAGATGACACCCCCTATGAGATGTTGGGTGATGACTGCGAGGAGCGTATGAGCTCTGACAGCTCAGAGATTTATGATAGCAGTCGCAGTGTGGAATCAGTACAGGAGACACTAGTTTCTTCCTGTGTTGAGGATGTGTGCATGGAGCTTTCTGGTGATGACACTCAAGATGGGAGCATTGCAATTGATTTGGGCGATGTAGTTACATGCCACTGTATAGTTGATTCACATGACGACATTGAGTCATGTTTGCAGCCAGAGTTAGTAGAGGAGATGCGGATAGATGATGTGGACACTAGCATTGCAGATATCTCTGATGCTGAGAGCCAGGACGATGAGTGTTGTAGTGTTTCTGGCTTTCTATATTTGACTTTGGGTGTAGATTCAAGGTTGTCATATGATGATGGTGGGTTTCGGGATTCTGTGTTACAGGGACTCACAGATGAGGACAGGGAAGCTTATGAGTGGCAGGAGTTTGTTATACCCAGGGCTTCCACTTTTAGAGACGGGGTTACTTCTTAGGTAACTCATGAGGATGTGTCTCAAGATCTGAACTGTCAGATGGTTGTAGAGGACGAGGTAGCTGGAGATTGTGTTGAGTTAGATTCAGTAGCAGCTTCCTCGGGGTTAGATGAGGACGTGTCTGATGCTTGTACTCAGTTTGTTGATGTGTACTCAGATGAAAGTACACAAAGAGACGGTGATCTTGAGGGGAGTTTGTTGGATATAGCTTCCTCTCATAGTGTAGACAGTGCGTTTGAGGTTGTTCGTAGGAGGCCTGTTGTGCAGAGTCATCATGTGACTAGCTAGTTGCGAGTTGATGAGAGAGATTACTTCTACTCTCGAGCATTTTGATGCCGCTCATTAGTTGTTGGTTGTTTACGGTTGGGGTGCTCCTATGACAGATGAGGCCAGTGGTGGTTACCTCTCATTGACAAAGATTCATACTTTGCGTGAGGCTGTCAAGATTTTGAGACATAACTACTTACAGATGGTAGCCAACCGAGATCACCTAGTGGAGTGGGGGAGTACAGCTTATGAGGCACTGATGGACAAAGAGGAGGTGAGTGAGCTTACCCAGGAGCTCACAACGACTACTGAGGTTTTAGAGGACACTCAGCAGGCCCTTCAGGAGTCACAGATCCAGTTAGAGGAGGTGACCGTAGAATTGGAGCATTTGCGGTCCACACTAGCCCTAGACCCAATTCGATTGCACATTGAGGTGGTTGGTGGTGAGTTTGCTCTTATGGGTGGTGATGAGGAACATGATGATGTGGCAGACACACATGTTCAGGATATGGGAGCTCTTGGTTCGGATGATGTAGGATTACCAGTGGAGTCGAGCATTCAGGTTCATTTGCTTTCCTTAACTGGGAGTGAATCTATTTCATCATCTCACATAGCTGATAGCATGGGACAGTTGGTTGTGCCACATTTTCAGAGGGATCAGTTGTCAATAGCGGGGGAGCAAGTCATTTATGGAGTATTTACTTGAGAGTGCAGATATGCGACAGGATTCTTATAGAGTGTCGGAGGGTACTCTCATTTGAGGCTCTTGTGCTATCCGGAGGTTGGTAGGGAGGATTGTAGAGACTCTATCTACAATGCTTCCCCACAGGGATTTCGAGGTTGGGTTTGTTGAGAGAGTTGCTCAAGGGCCTACCCAGCGTACAGTTATGCGGAGTCAGAGATTGGAGCCATCTCATGACCCCCAGTTTGGTAATGATGAGCTATTGACAAAGATTGGGGTTTTCGACCGGTTGTATACGGTGGGGCATGTTCATCATTTGTTTTTTGACCCATAGGTAGAAGATTTCATCTCTCACAAGGGTAGTTTGGCTCCTAATCCTTATCATCCATTATGGGATGGGTTCTCGCCATCAGTAGTTGATGGGAGTTTTGGCTGCAAGTCAGTAGCAGGTGACTTGCAGAGTTATGGTGACTGCAGAGATTATGCAATGTGTGGATATCCGGGTCCTGTTAAAGCTTTGTTCAGGGGTATTCATCACTATTGTGCAAATGGTCTACACACTCAGTACAGGTCAGTTGGGAGCACAGGGGGAGTTCAGTGTGTATGGGATCTGAGTCTCCTATACATCTTGGTTTTTGAAGATCCTGATGTTCACTTCTTTCGGGATCCTAGCAGAGACAAATTACGTACAGGAGTTTGGGTGAGTGGTTGTTTTGGGTATCTTTACAGAGTTGTCCGATTTGTATTTTGGGTGATGTTACAGGAGCCTACAGTTGATGTCAGTGACACGGTATATTCTTTTCTGTGGGATCCAGGTGGATTGTGATGTTTCTTGTTCCGATGATTGCTTGGGGACAAGCAATCTTGGGGAGGGAGGACTGTAATGTCTCCATTTTTTGCAGGTCATTGATCTGATGGTGCCAGGTCATTATTGTGATCCTCGTGGTCTGGCGAGGTGTTGAGAGGGTCTTTGGTGTGAACTTACTATTTATAGTAAATCAATGGATAGTTGCGATGAGCTCAAATGAGTTAGAGGAGTTGAATGATGCTCTCGCTTTTCATTTTTGGCTTCCGGTTTGGGCTCCAAGAATCTTGGAGAGAGCATCTATTTTTAGTAAGTCACCCCGTCAAGTTTATTCATCATCTTTCATCATCTGGATCAATCCTGTGCAGACAGATTTCGATTCGGACACTTTTTCAGTTGTTTTCGCAAGACGGGTGGTTTATTATTATTATTTAATTAAATTTGCTAAGGTTGCCATTTTTGTTGGTATTATATGTTGGATACCTTAGTGTTATAGCTTGTTGGAACCAAGATGAAAAGTTTTAAATCTTGGGTACAAGAAACAGGGACCTTGCGTGTCATAATTTCATGATATTGGTGAAAAGGCCTTTTTTGGAGCCAAATGAATTAATAAATTATATTATTCAATATGTGCCTAAGTATAAAAAGTGTTTTAAGTGAAAAGTGTGTGGGAGAAGACACGTTTGACTTATAAAAGCAATGCTTTGTGAAAGGAAAATGATCCATTGTTCATTTTGATAAAAAAATATTAAGTCTTTTGTTAAGAGCTTTCAACAAGGGTTTGAGGACTGATTCTTCTTTGCTGCACTTTGAATCATTCCTGTGGTGGCGAATTGTGCATTTTATTCTACTAAAGAAATTCTGATAATTCATGGCTGCAAATTGATGCTGATGTATATCAATTTGGTTCAAGAATAAATTGAATTCATTACTTCTACAACTGGGTTCGATTTTCTCTTATCTGGATGCCATTGCTGAGTAAGGGAGGCTGATGTATCTCCTTATGATTGCTGCATTGACTGTACGATTGCCTACCAATAAATACAGGCTGCATTAATTATTTTGGAAGCTGCGTTTCAATTTCAGGGAGCCACGTTTTGATTTCAAAAAGCTGTGTGGAGTCCTTTCTTGCCTGCGAGTTCTTCCTAGGAGGCAGCATTTTGATTCCTTGAGCTGCGAAATTCTTCCTAGGGCTGCGTGATAACACCTGTAGTTTATTCATCATTCAGCACGCATACTTTGCTTGCCAGGTGCCATTTTTTGATGGAAATAATTTTCAAAATTTGAATTTACAAATTCTTTGTACATTCATACCTGAGTTTAATTTATAAATGGATTATTTGAAATTTATGATATTATAGTTGTGAAGAAATATCCAAGTTATATATTTTCCTTGATAAAATTCTGTGGAAGTGTTATCTATTTCAAAGAATTGAATTTCTTGGAGCCAAGAGCCAGTCAGGCTCTTCACATAGGGTCCCTGTTTTATGAGCTCGGGATTTAAAACTTCTCAATCCAGTTCCAATGAGCTATAACACTAAGATGCCCACAATACATTCCCAATAAAAATGGCAACTTGAGCCGATTTAATTAAATAATAATCATAATTCAACCATCTTGCGAAAATGACTAAGGAAGCATCAGAATCAAAATCTGACAGCACAAGTGTGATCCTGATAATGAAAGATGATGAATGGACTTGACGGGGTGACTTACTAAAAATAGAGGCTCCCTCCAAGAATCTTGGAGTCCAAACAAGAAGCCGAAAATAAAATCTGAGAGCATCATATAACTCCTCTAAATCATCTGAGCTTAGTAGAACCATATGATGATTTACTATAAATAGTAAGCCCCTCAAAAAGGGGCCAAAACCCACAACAGGGTCCTCTAATCACCAGAATTAGCCTATAAGGACCCAATGATAGGCTAAATCCACTAACTCCAATGCTCGCTCAAAATGGGGACATTACAATCCTCCCTCCCTGAAATTGCTTGTCCCCAAGCAATCTTAGAAAACAAAACATAGAAGTCCACCTGGATCCCAATGATAGAATGGAGTAATGTCCCTATCATCACCACACTCCAGCAAAAATAATCCCAACATTAACAATACCAACTGCAGCGTCTAAGAAACTGAACTCAACACTCGAACTAATGATGCTAGGACAGGAGCATCACATGGGAGTAACTCATCTGTGAGTAACTTACAGGGAAGCAACTCAACTGACAAATTGGACTTGCCCCCAGTCTGTGTCCCAACTAAACTATCATACCAGTCATCAGACAGATGCAATGATGAACTCTGCAACTGGTAGATATTCTGAACATGAGGATCAAAAGTGAAACTAAATGCACTCCTCACTGTGTACACCTCTGTAAACTACTCAATAAAAATTGACTGGCATCCTGTAAAATCTGTCTGATAAGCCAGTGTAATGAAAGAATCCCAATCATAATCATCATCATCCTCACTCATCACCTGAAAGGGATCATTGTTGAACTCAAACAATGGATTGTCATAAGACATAGTGACATCCACATCAAATAAAGGATTGTTCACAAAGTGAACAGCTCCCGCCTACTGATCTGAATAAGATATTTGTGAGTTGTGAGAGACATGATGTGTAACCTTCTCTATCTGAATGAAATCATGCCTCTGTAACTCCTCTCTATCTACCACACAAAAGGACATAGTGCGTCGACTCCCCTCAGCAAGACCAGGTAAAACATACTCTCTGCCTTGGTACTCAAATGCTTCCCTATCCTCATCCTTGAGACCCCTCTGCTAAGTCCGGCTACATACATGACTCAATGTCATCGCACGAATCACCTACATTGTGGCATGAATCTATGTCACCCGACTCATTTGTAACACTCCCATTATGAGTGTCATCACTGGGTAGCTCCATGCTCACATCCTCAATACAAGAAAAGACTATTGTCTCCTACACTGACTCCACACTGCGACTATTATCATAAACATCAAAGCTGTCAGAGCTCATATAGTCCTCGCAGCCTTCAAAGATAACACCATCATCTATGGTGTCAGAATCCATAGTGGTATCTACAACATCCTCCACTCTCACACTATCCATGGCATGAACAACAGGCTCACATAAAGGATTGTTGTCCTGCAAATCAGACCTTGTGTCACTAACTCTAATAGGCTCAGGATGCTGAAACTCAGTACTACTATCTGCCAATAAGACAGGCACATCCACATGTCCCTATAAAGAGTCTCCAACATCATGTGTGCAAATAGGACTAGTGGCTGTCATACTAAGAACAAGATCATATCTACAATGATCAGTGGCTGCTGGAAACTCATCATGAAGATTCCTAGATGTCTCACCTACGAAAACATCTCGTTTCTCTTCTTGCAGTCTTCGTGAGGAAAACTTCCTGAAGAAAGAAACCATAAAACTAGCTGCTCTGTCAACAATGGCCGGATCTGCAAGTTGGGCTTTAAGCCTTTCCCGTGTTTGCCTCAATTTCTTCATTTCATTTTCCAAAGCACTTGTTTGTTTCCTGTAACATGACACATTGCTAAACCGGTTCCCATATTTACCTGGTTTTCTGTATTTATCCATGACTGAAATAAAACCAGAGTGTTGATCACTCAAAAATTAAACGTGGGAACTCAAGATTTCCAAATCCCACAGGATGGCAAGAAACATGCTCTGATACCACAGAAATGAGCCCAACTGGCTCTCAATTGCAATCCGGCTATGATTTCTAATTTATTTGCAAATTATTTTTAGTCTCACAAAATTTGTAACCTTTTACAATTTTTCCCAACATGAATTGATAATTTAATAACAGAAGCAAATTAATTTCTATTCCAAAGCTTAATCAAATGCTGAAATTATTTATAAACATTACAAATTCCAAATAGAATGTAACACCTTAATTAATTTACTCCCAATATGTGACGCCACTCTTCCTGGAATGATATGCAGCCTTAGATGGTAAGTCACAGCTCCCGATTGAAGGACACAATCACCAACCGATTGTTACACATGCTGAAAGGAAGAGTGGAGAGGCTTGAATTAACCACGCAACTTCTCTACTAATGGCACAACCCTCCAAAATGTTAAGGTAGCCAAAGAAAGATGCCAGCATCTAATGCAGCCAATTTACCCTTACGTTTACACACCATAGAATGCCAAGGGTAATACGGCAGTCCCCCAAATCTGTACGCAACCTTTATCTCACTTCTCCAACACCCAAGTTGAAATGCAGCTCTCTGAAAACAATTCTGATTTACTTAATAACAGTGCGACAGTCCTTGAATTAGATTTCATTAATAAATCCGCACTCTCAATTCCTTGATGAAGCCATTCCATTCAAATTGCATAAATATCTAAATGAGTTCTCTCCAAATTGAAGACTAAACTCAAACCCTAGCTATCCTTCTCAAAGTTCGATTTTCTCCACAAGACAAAACTTCTCCAACTTTTTAATTTCATAAAATGATCAATGGATGAATTGTTTTTGCCCAAAGCATTGCTTTTATAATAAAAGATATTTTCTCTCACACACTTTTCACTTACAAAAGACTTTGCTTTATGTGCACATTTGAAATATAATAAACTATTATATTTCTTTCCTCTTTAATGAAGAAAAAAATACCCTTTCATTAAAATAACCATATTCTAACACATAGGGTCCCTGTTTTATGAGCTCGGGATTTACAACTTCTCAATCCGGTTCCAACGAGCTATAACACTAAGATGCCCACAATACATTCCCAATAAAAATGGCAACCTTAGCCGATTTAATTAAATAATAATCATAATTCACCCATCTTGCAAAAATAATTGAGGAAGCATCAGAATCAAAATTTGACAACACAAGAGTGATCCTAATGATGAAAGATGATGAATGAACCTGACGGGGTGACTTACTAAAAATAGATGCTCCCTCCAAGAATCTTGGAGTCCAAACCAGAAGCTGGAAATAAAATCTGAAAGCATCATATAACTCCTCTAAATCATCTGAGCTCAATAGAACCATATGATAACTTACTATAAATAGTAAGTCCCTCAAAATGGGGCCAAAACCCACAACAGGGTCCTCTAATCACCAGAATTAGCCTACAAGGACCCAATGATAGGTTAAATCCACTAACTCAATGCTTGCTCAAAATGGGGACATTACAAAGACATTGGGCCGATGATTAATAACTAACTTAATCCTTTGGCCACAAAGAAAGGACATGATTAATTATTAATTTAACCCTTTGCTCCTTGGAAGGACAATTTATAAAAATTTGAAGCTCATAACTGTAGCAAAGAAATCGAAAAAAGAATTACCTTTCAAATTTCTAGAAAATAATTCGAAATGTGCTAGCACGTCACATTACATTTACTACACATGATTAATATTACACATTTCAACTCGCATAAAAAATTAATCTAGATATTACTGCTCTAATTAGTCTACTTGAGTAAAAATAATTGCTAAATTACTACTGCCTAAAGCCCACTGACTTCTTGTTCCAAGAGGACGGCATCATGTATGCAAAGTTTATTGTGAACAATTTAAATTCTATTAAGAAAACAATAATGTATGTGTTCAAATCAGAGACAAATATTGAAACTTCAAAGATACCTCTAAATTTACTGATGTCACTCTTCCACTTGTAGTTGCGACATAAATCTTGCTCCGAATCTGAATAAGTTATCCAAGTACAGTATAATCAAACATAACTAGTAAAATAATTGGAATTTTCGTATACACTTTATGATGTCAATATGAAAATCAATTGAGTGAACCAAATTCCATTCCACAGTACACCAGGCAAGCTTTCATTAATTAATCATTAACCACCTAGTAAACAAAAATGACATTCAGAGTTGAAGGGATTTAATGAAAATGTACTGTACCTTTTTCAGAATAAAAGAATATACTTCTGAGTTTCCATCTCTAATCTGCAAATAAATAAATTATATATAAAATCTAGAATTTCAAAGATATCCAAATGATTTGTAAAAGGATTATATTGCGAGCTTCAGGGGACAAATAATAAAGTCACCAGGAGATGTAGGATATGGTTTGGGTTACAGCGATGCAATTTTGGTAAAGATTATAGGGACAAGGTCCATGTCATTGAACCAAAATTTGCAGTAAACTATGAGAAGTACAATAATCTAGAATAATGAGGCTTGTTATTCCATAGTTGAGTTGCAGCAAGGGGCAATACATCATGTTATAATTCAGAAAATACAAGTTGATTGTGCAGTTTCTGCTCATGCAGCTAATAAGGCATTGGAAATAGCTTATATGAGGATGAATGAAGCCATACTTTGTTGCATGCATGTTTACAATACCCATGAAAGGACCAGGAACCGTTTTACAACTTTGAAAGACATATCCTAACTTACTTTTGAGCATGATCAGATTATCAATTCATCAAACTAAGTTAGTAAATTTTTCTTAAGGTTTTTGAGCCAAAGTCTCCAAGGTGCAGTATCATTACTGTTGTCAATCAAGATTGCACCTATAGCTTTGATATGAATCTAGTTATCCTGTTGAAACATAGAAACTCTCTCGGGTGGTGGGTTGTCCTAAAACGAAAGATGAATCTCCAAAAGATAGGCCGGTTCCTAAGCAGTGCTCACCTAAAACTAAATTATATGTGGGAAAAGGGATGAGAAAAGAATAATGAAAATGAATCCTAAACCTAAACAAGGTGATACACCAATAATTGATATGCAACTTAAATTAATTCAACATGAATCATTGAAGATACTGATGGCTCTCAATACCCAAACAAACATGCAATTACAAAAGTGATTCTATGCAAGGACCTCCAATCTTTTGCTTTGAAAGGGAAACTAGGCTTCACCAATTTTCTGCAAAAGGTTAACGGACACAAACAAAGACCTGTAATAGCAAGTATCAAGATTTGAATATGCAATAAAGAATAAAGTTTAGATGAAAGATAACACAACATAAAAGCAAGAAAATTCACAATATTGCACTCAAACCAATGAGAAGGAACCGCTGTATCAATATATCAATGCTGGAAAAATCTCTGCTACAAAATGCCTTCAACTTTCTCCAAAGTATGCAATGTGCAAAACATGTGAGCCAAAAAGAAGGTCCTCAATAATGAGGTGAAAATACAATAAATAGAGTCCAAAAACCCTAACTCGGATGCATGAGAAAAACTCATGAAATAAGGAGTCAAACAACCAGAAAATGGAGTCTAAGTGCTTCACTAACTCCACCAAACCATGCATAACTAAAGTGCCACTCAAAATTCCCTTAAAATTGCTCCAAATTCTCATAAAACATGCAGAATCTGTGGGGGTCAAATATGAGGATAGATCCCACCAAATCAAGGATGCAACTGCTGAAAACTGAGGTATAAGTGCTCCAAAAGATCCCCAAAACTGATGCCAAGTGAACTGTAACTCCAAAACAACTCCAAATAGGCCCCAAGTGTTGTCAACAGTCCCTAAACTGCCCCATAACTGGCTGTGAACAGAAATAACTCCATTTGAATGAGCATGAGGCAAGCAGTCAACCAAAGATCCCTCTCTAGACAAGCATAACCAAATCTAAGGCCAACCCTAGAAAGACTTCCTACTTGCACTTGAATAATTAATAATGTTTGTCCTATAATTGTGACAAATGATTATTATTATTCACAATGAAAGTGCAAAAAGTAAAACTTCCCTAAGACTTTATTATTATTTATTAATATTTAATTGATAATTTTCTAATATATCTAATTTCCTAAAACACATAGTAAACCTATTTGTTCGAAGAAATATATATATTAGAGTATTATTAAGTAAATAATTAATAAATAATAATAAAGTCAACTTATTTACTTAACAATTTTTTAAAGACATAATTTGATATATTTAATCATTAAAATAAATTATTTTCACTTTTTATTTTAACTTAAAATATATCAAACTATATATTTTAAATTAATAAATAAATAAATTAAAGCCTCTAAAAAAACAAAAACAAAAAAAACAAATATAATATAAAGTATAAACTAAGATTTTCGAAAATATATAACTTAATGAATATATCTTCAAACAATATTCAATAAATTATATATTTTCAAAAATCAGAATTTATATTATATTTGTTTATTTCTTTCTTCCCTAAAAACTAAACACTCTATTAAAACCTTTATTAAATACAAATTTATGAATTAATAGATATCATTTCCAAAAGAAATGATATCTATTCATTGATAAATTTATATTTGAATAAAGATTTAATATAGTATTTAGTTTCAAAAGACCAAACCTAAAGACATGACACCTATTCTAAACGTGAGTTTTTAAATTAAAACAAAAATCATAAGGCAGACTTCTAACCTAACTCACGGATTACATAGGGTATGAAAACCCTAAACATATCATTATTTTCTCAACTCTTTTTCCTCTGCTATCGCCTCCATGCTAGGGTTCGAAGCTGAAGATCTATGTTGCCATAAGATGTTGCCATGACTGTGAAGCTGCTTGGTGATTAACTGTCATTTATTGCTTCATATGCTGAAGCTCCTATTTTTGGATATCGCCCTGCTCTCCTTCAACTGCGATTTTTGCTGGGGTTGAAGTTCTGCAATGAGGCTTCAACGTAATACTCTTCCAGCCATATTACTGACATTACTTGTTGGATATCACCACATTTTTTTTTTTTTGCTGCTATTGTTTTCTCTAGCTCGAGCTGCTACCTTGAGGGTTTGGACGTTGTCTCCTCTGTGTTTTCATCTGGTCTTGAACAGATATGAAGGATAATATATGGTTTCAGCAAGATTTCGAAATTGTTCTTTCACTGTTAGATTTGCTACTGTTTCGCCTAAGAGACTTCAAAGATAAAAAGTTTGATACACTGTTGTTGCTTCATGACTGTGAAGGCACTTTTGAGATACAACTTTGACTGCTATTTAGAAACTGAAGTAAAACCTCACTACCGTTTTGGATGCATACTGGTAATTCAACCATTAATGGTCTTTCTTTAAATTCTTTCACTTCCTATATATGCAGCCGTAGATCCTCTTTATTTATTCTGTCATTTCTTTCGGTCATGGCTTTATCTGCAATGAGTAACAACAAAAAGTATTTGAAATATTCTACACTCATGTACTCCTTTGAGTTAATTCACTGTTCTCATTCCTGAGGGCTTTAACTTATGTTTGTAATGTTGCAAGTTTCAAGGAAAAATGTTCAATTTGACTAGTATGTAGTTTTAATCATGTGGGTATTTTCAGATAATGAAAAGAACTCTTTACATTTATGTGGGTATTTTCTGAAAATATGTGTATGCACCATGGCTGAGAAAATTTCTGGATTGTTTTCTTTCAATTCTTTCAATGTCTTTGATATAGACTATAGCTTCCAGTATGTGGGTCACCATGCTCCACATTTTATTATAAAAACCCATTACAATTTTCCATCTATTTTGAGCTTTGGCTGGAATTTGGCAATCACCTTTCGATGCTTTCCTAAACATATCATGATAACTCTATTAATAACCATATTGCAACTGTGACCGCTCATCAAATCTTTTATTGAAAAAGATATATTTTCCAATGCTAGATCTGTAACTTGAATGAAAACCATGACATATCTTGATCAATCTCTGCTGCTGAAGTATTTTTCCTTGCACTATATATTTGATTCCACATCTAGTTGCTAGTCATACTTCATAAAAATCTGCACATAGGCAAACCTTGCATCTTTTCTTTTTTTTAAAATCAGTTAGATACTGGGAAACTCTATATGTGCAGCTTTCATTTTACAAATCTTATAGCAATATTATGAAAAATTTGTGCATGGCTGTTTTGGATGAAAACATTCTGCCTGTTGCTTTGTTCTACCATTATTAGACACTTCCTTCCATGATCTGTAGATATAGTAGAAAACAGGGCTGTTTTTCTTTTAATTTACTGATCTAGCATCAAAGAACACCATTATTTCCTGTTACAGCACTGCATTTAGTCCTAACACTGAACAAATTTTTCCCTTATAAATCTGTAATTTTAATCCATTCAACCTATGACATTAAAACTGAGCCTTCACATACATATGATAGCACTTCCATAACATGAACAAGCTGAAAATGAATTTTCACACATTATTATCCATCATGAAAGACCTTAACTGTCATTGTTGGATCTTGATTAATAACGCTGCATTTGGTTATTAAATGTTTACTGAGAGGACTTCTTATTGTACTATCACTGTCTGATATCAGCTGAGATTGGCTTCATTTGATATTTTATATTCTTGTCTTCACATAGATATCATTTCCTCTGAATATAAATCTGACCCATATGACAGCAATGCTTTGTAAAACAACTTTTATAACAGAATAAGATGAATATCTCCTTTGCAATTTTGTAAAATGTTGAAATACTTGTAGCAATTCTGAAACTCCGAAATGAATTAAAAGCCTTCTATAGAACTGAATGATTAATTTAGAGGCTGAAAGGTTTCATGATAGCATGTCATGTCCCTTCAACAACCAGTCTTCTGCAACTCCATGATTTGGCCAGAAGGTCACATGCCTGAAACTTATACATGCCCCTCAATAGCCTCCTCTAGTCCTCTAGTCTTCGCCTCTACATGACTTTAGTCGGAAGGTTTCACACTTGTAATGTATGTGTGTCCCTTCAACAACCTACTTGGTCTTCATACCTGAATCTGTACATGAAGCAAACAACATTAGTATAAAAAATGATTCTCTCTGTTTTCATCCTTCTCCTTTACATCTTTTAATGTTTTATCTGCATAAGCTCATTGCTGCTCATGGAGTAATATAGAGGTATTTTAGGAGAGTTTCCATTGCTCAGTTCTTCTGAACTGACTCCCTTTTCAATTCTATCTTGCAGATTTGTCAAAGCTGGAGATGCAGGCCTAGGTCTTCAACACAATTCAAAGATTGGTCTCCCATACAGGCAATGGAAGTTTTCCTTCCACCTCTCTATTTCTTTGACATTTACAATGTGTTTATTCAGAAATAGTTTTTAGGAGTTGCCACAGCTTGTGTGGATTTGAATGCATTGTATTTATTCTGTATAATTGAAATCTGAACATTTCATTGTACTTTTGTAAAACAGTATTTGAATAATATGTGATGAAAATGCACTGTATTATACTTGTATTTCAGATTTGAATAATAGTGAACAATTTTAACAATTTTTTCAGCATTCTGCACTTTATTTTCTGTACTCAATCAATTTTGAATGCTCCAAAAACTAGAAATATAGCAAATGTACCTTTCATCAATGCTGTCTAAGCTTTGCCAATTTGAGCATGATGCAAAAATTGGTAACAATTACATAGTCACAATATCAATTCAATAATTGCAAAAAAGCAATAATTGCCCCTTATACTCCCTTTAATCAAAAGGAATGGTACCAAGGTACTTGTCACAAAACTTTGCACCCATGTTTGGGGTATGACCCCCAAGCAACCTTGTGAAATATTGAATCAGCCTCCAAGTCTGAGATTCGCACATGTGAGGCTGAATCTCCAGAGAAGGCTGGCTTCCTTCCAATCAGGGTGCACCTAAACTACTCTTTGAGGGAAAAGGGAGGAGAATGCATGAAATGTAAATGGGGGTGATGCACCAAATTGACTGTGGTTACTCCTTGCCTATAGCTACACATAACACCAATAAAGCACCCAACTACACAAATCTCAACTCTAATCTACCTTCCAAGGACTCATATGCAGGTCAGAACTAATGATGTTCTGAAAGGAATAAAAAATCTTCACAATACAACATTCATGAGCACATTAAACGACAACATACAAACTAAGAAAATAGAGAAGAAACATTCACCACAAGGCAAAAGACATGCACAAGATAGAAGAATGGAGAGAAAAGGTAAGAACAAAGTTTTCTATTAATGCAAGGCAAAGGAAATTACAGTTGCAGAGCATAGCCACTACAAAAGAACTAGACAAGAACCCAAAATATGTACAAAAGATTGTCTTTTAAAGAGTTCAGACATAACTCAGATTTTACCCTTAGAGTTCAAACTCCAACCACATTGGAGTTAAGGTTACAGAACAGCAGGACAACAAATCAATGTGAATAAAATAAAATTTGATTTCTGTGAGTACATCGGATTCATGAAGTGACTGAGTCCTCCTCAGCTAATACACTATACCATTTAGTTGCATTATCTATTTCTCCAAAATTTGTGACTTTAGCTACAATATCATTGACAGTCATTGTGTGAGCCTTGCCTTTTTCTGGAGACACTAGAAGTGTTGGATTCATTGGTTCATCACTGATGTCAACAATGATTGGTTTCTCTACTCCGAGTACACCTTTTCCTTTCCCGATGTCAGGAACTGGTGGAACTGTAGTCCTTTGGCATGCTTCCTCTGCTTGTTGCTGAGTCTGGAGAAGTTTGGTCCAGGTAGACACACCTTCTTGATGAACTTTATCTACCTCTCCAATAAGCACTTGACTGATCCTCTTCCTTGTTAGAAAATTTTGTTTGTGCAGATCAGCTTGTTGAGTAGCTTCCTCCAAAGTGAGGTGATTTTGCACTTCCAACAGAGCTCGTACTCGAAGCTCTTCTTCCTTGTCCATTGAGGCTTCCCACCTGGCTTTAAGTATCTCATATAGATCTTTTGGTACAACCTTTTGAGCTCAGAAGGAGAAAGATTAAACTTGTGAGTGCAGAAAACTATACCTTCTTCAATTTTTCTTCTATCTTCGTCATTGCTTATTTCATACCTTCTGCCCACTTGTCCTAACCTTCCTATATCCTTTATTCCTACTACTAATTCATCAATGTTTTGTCTTTTTGGTCTTGCTTCAGGCTCCTTCACTGGTTTGCTTCAACCCCTCTTCCTTTTGATTAAAGGAACGATGTCCTCGGATTCTTCAGATTCTTCTTCTCGAGTGCTCGTTACTGGTTGAGCTTTCTTCTTTTGTGCCCTTGGTGTTGCTGTCACCGGTTTCTTCTTCAGTGTAGGGGTCCTTTTGGTGTAGACGTTTTTGATCGGTGCCCTCTTTTTAAGATTTTCTTGAATCTCGATGAACATACCAAACCGGTTGGCAGATAGATCCAAATTTGCTTCATTTAGAGCATCAACATATGCTTTAGCAATTTTGGCAGTGATCTCGTATCCTAGCTCAGGAGCATATACTTCTCTTGGTTCCACTGCTTGAATGATGCAGTGATTGGTGGAAACCAGAAAACATACATTATCTTTGTATGCTTCAACAATTGTAGACAGCACCCGCTCTCTTGCATGCATCTTTAGTTGAAAGGCATCAAAATATTCGTTCATAATCTTAGTTAACTGGTTTCCCAGTTTGTTAGCCAAATCAGCTATTTGGTGTATGACCGGTCTGTCAATCTTCCATGCTACTTTGCCGATTCCAGGAAAGAAAATTTCATAATAGAAGTAAAGACATACCAGTAAGGTTCCGTACTTCATAGATTTCTTCTTGACAATACCAAGATTCTTCATGTTTTCAAATATCTGACCTTGGAGCATTCCGCAAATATCATAAGTGGCGTTATCATGCATTATCCGGTGTGCGGCATGTATGGCTCCACCCGGTATGTTGTTGAGATTACTGGACTAATAGATTTTATAACCTATCACTGCGGATGCAAACCAAACCCCATCGTCTTCGATGTTGTTCATTGTCATGAGACAACCATCGTATTTGGATTTCGTCAGCTTTGTGACGATTGTATTTGTGATGGTTCGCAGCGTCAAGGCTTCCCCTACCTGACTGTATCCAATTACACGATGTAAATCCTCCTTGGTTATTTTTGTAACTGCACCCTTTTGGAGCCAAAACCCTAGATTGTCTACTTGACTGAGGACAAGTTGGATCCAGTCTTGTCGGAAGATGGCCGGATATGTGACTCTGTTGATAAGACCAGACGACACCAACTTCGCATATTTGTCTTGTAGTCTTCCATCCTCACACAGAGATAGGTACTCGCCCTGAATGTAAGTTTCGCCAAAGTTCTTCCTATTTGGCGTGGATGAACGCAGTCACATCTTCAGTCATAAAGAAACCCTCCGGTACTGTTGACAAGGCTCCAACCATATCGGTTGCTCGATTCTGTATCGCTACAATATCATATGAAGGACAATCGACTTGATTTCCCTCGATCAAATTCACAGTAGCGGATGATGAGGCCATTGCAAATAGTTTGATTCACAGAAAGAAGCTTTGATCGGTCTTAACAGATAATCGCTCGCGATGATCAAAGCGCAAGAATATTACTCACAAAAATTCGTTAATCTCAATGAAAGAAAAGTAAAAGTAACGAGTAATACTTCTTTCTTTTATAGGGTTAGGTCATAACGGTAATTATCAAACGGTAACTATTTGTTAAACAGCTACAGTAATAAATGTCTTACCTAACTTTTCTTTCCGTTTTTCCCAACTGGTGATCCGGCTTTTTCGGTTTGGCAAACCCCAGTTTATTACCTCTTACCTATCCGGTTCTCCTTGTAGACTGAGTGAGTCTAATTCTCACTAGTCTTACCGCGAATAGTAGATGGTCTACCGGTTCCCTCTAAGCCTTTATGGCTCAGTTTGCTGAGGAGATATCAGCTTCTGCAGATGATGATCTTTCCTCTGTCTTCTCCTCAGCGAAGCTCTTTGATTCCTTTTTTAACCAAATTTGTCTGACTTTTTTTCCAGTCTTCTCTTCCTTATTGATCTTCTCATTTGAGGATGAGATCTTCTCCACCGGTTTGACTAATTCTTTCCTTTTGATAGACGACCAGTTCCTGTAATTCTTGGCTAGGTGTCCAACTTTGTTGCAGTGATAGCAAAACTATGCAGGTTGACTTCCATGAGTTCACCCCTTTTGTGTTAGGTGATTTGCTCCATGAATAATTGTGACTGTGTATCCCATAGTTTGCACAATTGGTTGTGTTCAATTTCTTGTTTTTCTTGGCGAATACTGGTCTCGGGGATCTGAATGTCATTATCTTTGATCTGCATTCTTCAGCCTTGTGTCCAAACTTGTTCCATGCATAACAATAGCCCTTGAAGCTTCCCCTACTTCCACTGTACACTGATGTGGGGCTGGACCAGTATTTATTGGTCTTGTGCCCATACTTGCAACAGTTCTTGCAGTAGCTGTTGTTTGGTTTTTCCAATGCATTCTTGCAGTTATTTGTTCTATGACCCGATTTCCCACAATGATTGCAAGAGGTGTTAAAGGTCTTCTTACCTTTTTGTGTTAGCGGCTTCTTCTTATCCTTCTTGATTGTTCTTGCTCTAGAAGACTCACCAGTCTCTATGGTGTCATTACCGGTGAATCCAAGACCGGTGTGATCTTTGTACTTTCTTTGAGCTTTGAGTTGCTCATCAAGCTTGACCGAACTTTCATTGTATCTTCTCAGGGTTTCATTCCTTTCTTCAAGGATTTTCTTTTGTTCCTTGAGTTGATACACCTCGATCGCCAGTCTCTTGCATGCATCATCCCTATCCTGCTATGCCTTGTGCATATTGGCGTTTTCTTGGGTGACAATTAGCATGTCTTCTTGGAGTTGCAAAATGATAAGTTCATTTGCCCCTACAGCTTCCATTGCCTGGTCCATTGCTTTCTCAAAGGTGGTTAAAGACCTTACTACTGTGTTTCTTTCATCTTCAGCTTTTCTCTTTTTTTCAATCGAGTTGCTCATCAAGCTTGACCGAACTTTCATTGTATCTTCTCAGGGTTTCATTCCTTTCTTCAAGCATTTTTTTTGTTCCTTGAGTTGATACACCTCGATCGCCAGTCTCTTGCATGCATCATCCCTATCCTGCCATCCCTTGTGCATATTGGCGTTTTCTTGGGTGACAATTAGCATGTCTTCTTGGAGTTGCAAAATGATAAGTTCATTTGCCCCTACAGCTTCCATTGCCTGGTCCCTTGCTTTCTCAAAGGCGGTTAAAGACTTGACTACTGTGTTCCTTTCATCTTCAATTTTTCTCTTTTTCTCAATCAGCTCAGTCATCCTCAGGGCATTGTCCTCTTGTTCCCTCTTAAGATTGGAGATTTGATCGGTCAGGATCTGATTCTTTTCCATGAGTTCAAATACAGCCTCCTCGGCTTCATCAGATCCACTCTGCCTAGAGAGTTCATCAATGGTTTCGTTGCTCTCGTTCAACTGTATAGCCAGTTCCTTTCTCTTGGCTAGAGATCTTCTCAGTCTGCTGTCCAGAGAGGCTATAATGTCATTAGCTTCCTCTAGCTGTTTCTGATACCGGTATCCCTCCATGATCTTTTTCTCAAGCGGTTAAGCTTGATATAACAGAGATCCAGGCTCTGATACCAATTGATATTACTAAACCGGTTACTAAGAGGGGGGGTGAATCAGTTAAAAAAATTCTTATACTATAATTGAAAACTTGTTTAATTATCCTTTACTAATAAGCAGAATAAAACAACTATTCACAAGCATAAAAGAATCACACAGATCAACACAAGTATTTATACGTGGAAACCCTCAGTTAGGAGGAAAAACCACGGTGAGACAGAGCTCACAACTTCACTACTGTAGAATGAAGGCGCTCTGTTAGGAGCTTACAAAGCACTGGTTAAGGTGCTACCTGGTCAAGGGATTTTACAAAAGATCGGTTAAGATCTGAACCCTATTAAGAGCTGCCTGGCTACAGGACTTTGAACATCAACAAAGATGTTACCCTGTTAGGGGATTTTACAACAAACCGATTAGATCCACCCTGTTAGAGGGATTTCAATTTGCTTTCACACCTTATAAAGCAATGATCTTCTATGACACTGAATGTCTAATCAGATCATACCTGTTGATCTCTTCCCCGGTTTGCCTGGCTGTTCATCTCTGCTCTCTTTCATCTCTGTGACTGTAGCGCTTCTCTCAGAACACATTTCTCCTCTGCTCTATGCAATCACCAACAATCAACAACAACTTATCTTGCATCCTATGACCTATATTTATATTGACCCATAGAACCGCCAGGGTGTAAACTCATCCATAAATTATGCAACACATAAAAGCTATGTGTTTTGAGCTGGAGTTTACCTTGAAATCATCTGCAGAAATAAAGTTAACTCCTATTAAAAAGCTAATCTTCAGATCTGAGTGGTGGATGCTCCGTATGTACGGATTGCTCCACAATATTTAGTTTTACCTACAACTGCTCCGCAGATTCCGATGCGGATCTTTATGTAGTTATGACCGGTTGTGACCGGTATCTATCTCATACCCGGTCCACCACTGTTATGTAATATAAGATCGGTATAATGTACTTATTTCGGTCTACCGGTGTAAATATTTTGTTTCTATTCTATCGGTGCCTTTAAAGTAACGTGAGTAAACTACCGGTGAACTTTTACTGGTGAGAATGGTCTTTGTGAAATACACTAATGACAACTTATATTACTAACACATTCTTCATTGGACTACAGGTCCATCAGCTAAAAAAAGGTACTTTTATCTCTCAGTCCAAGAATATAAAAAAAATTCTTAAAACTTTTGGACTTGAAGAATCTAAACCGGTTGGAACCCCAATGAAAACTAATCTCAAGTTATCAAAGGAGGATGATGCAAAAGAAGTAAATGAAACAATGTATCGGTCCATGATAGGAAAATTGCAGTATGTTGTTCACAGTAGACCGGGCATTGCACATGCAGTTGGCATTGTGGCTAAGTTCTCTGCAAATCCCAAAGACACACATCTGATAGCAGTGAAGAGAATCTTCAAATATCTAAAGGGTACTGAAGAATATGGATTATGGTTTCTACACAAGGGAGGATTCGAAGTAAAACTTTACACTAATGCAGACTGAGCCGGCAACATTGATGACAGAAAGAGCACAAGTGGAGGCGCATTTTTTTTCGGTGGGAGAATAGTCTCTTGGACAAGTAAGAAACAGAACTGCATTTCACAATCTACTGCAGAATCTGAATATGTTGCTGCTGCAATCAATTGCACACGGGTAATCTGGATCAAATAACTTTTGGATGGAATCAAAGAACAGATACCTGAACCAATAGCTATCTATTGTGATAGCACCAGTGCAATTAACATATCCAAGAACCCTGTCATGCACTCCAAGACAAAGAACATTGCCATCAAGTATCATTACTTGAGAGAGTTGGTACAAGACAAGGAGGTAAGATTGGAGTATGTTACCACCAAGGAACAAATTGTTGATATCTTCACAAAGCCATTACCAGAGAGTACTTTTGAGTATCTTAGAGGTAAACTAGGGGTGATACCCCTTCATGATCTTCAGTAAAACTGCAAAGGAGTTCATCAGTTCATTATGCCTTAACAGAGGGTTACATTTTTTTTGGACTGATGAAAATGACTGCTGCTCGTAGGGGGAGAAGATTAGATAAAGGTAGTTTTTCTGACTAGCCTTTGGCATTATTGTCAAAAAGGGGGAGAGTTTGGCAATAACCAATAGATAAACTAGCAGTGGCAGTAGCAGTGATACAGATATGCAAGCTCAATAAACACAATAAACTGGTGATATGATAATATGATTGCCCATCAAGGTTTTGCCATCAATGCCAAAAGGGGGAGATTGTTGGCATTAAGAAATAGTAACCGGTAAGCCTACTACTGGTACAAGTATTGTCATTGATTGGCAAAAGAGGCTAGAGATTTGTCATCTCTCTAAAGTCTAAAGATCCAACGAGATCTATATGCAAAGAGGCTGGTTTGGCAAATGGTGCCAACATACAAGAAAGACATGACTGTAAACAAATGCAACCGGTCAATACACAAAGCATCAGCAACTGGTAGATGTATATAGTCAAGGAAAGGAGGATTCAACCATCAACCGAGGACCAGGATACAACCGGTGTAGACAAGCACAAAGAAAGTAAAAACAAACCGGTGTCAACAACACAACCGAAGAATGTTCGACCGGTGTTAGAGCTCTAAATTTTGGGCAAAATTTGGAGTCCTATATAGTGATAAAACCTTAAAAAATGGCCTCTTAAACTCCATGCCCAATAATTAATGATGGAGTACATGAAATGGGATGAAAAAATTACATTAATTTTCAATTCAAAGTTGAGAGATTAAGAAAGGAAGCTCTGTGACAGGAACAATCAAAATTCTGTGATCAAAGCCTTCAGAAAATGCTAGAATTTCGACCTGCTGCAAAGATGATGCCGACAGAGGCTGAAGATGGTCGAATTTTAAAAATCTAAAAAATACCCAGTTCGGGAAATCAAATTTCCTATTTCTAGTATAAATCTTAACTTTCCACAAGGTGTTTTGATTTTTCTACCAGACCCAAATCCGAAAGTTAGGTAGTTATTTTTTAGTTAGTTTATTATTTTTTCAAAATAATTTGCAATAAGGGTGTGTCTTTTCACCCTAAAGAGGTGTGAAAGCCACTCAAACATGTATATATACATAATGTAAAATGAAAAGATAGAAGAGAATACAAGACATATTTTCATAGAATAGAATTTCATAAACAACTGCAACTATGAACTCTTATGTACCAGTTTTTCAACATCAATAAAGATAAGTGTTCTTCTTTTTATTTGTGGTTATAAGTTATATGTTTTCAATTAGTCTTTCGGATATTCTATTAAATAGAGTGTTTCACTGTGTTGAATTCCCTGAGTATCATAAGTCAAAATTAATATATACAACTCGAATATCAATTGTATGGTCTATGAACCTACCATTGTTCTTATCGATCTCTTAATTTGAGTTAAACTCAATAGGATTAGTTGTGTAAATTGATTTGAATTGTGAATCAAGCAGAAGCCTCTGAAATGATGGTCTTGTCTTATTAAAGCAAGTTTTTAAAACCGTCTCTGATCGTATGTAGGATTGAAAGTTTTTTGACTCTATAGCCCAAGTATTTAGAAGGCACTGATCTAATCATTATTTGAAAATTGTCATTTGGTTCATACTTTGTAGTTTATAGATCATTAAATCATTATTTCAAAAGCATTACTTTCAATTCTTTAGTATAATCCATTTAGTCAAGTATTACAAAATAGAGATTTTCAGGAGATTAGTTTCTTTCCTCAAAGGATCATTCACCACCTTTGGAGGAACTTTGTTTCGTGTATGCAATTGAGCAACACAGAGAATTTGATAGTTCAAAAGTGAATTTAGGCCTATTAGCCTTGGCTTGATTAAGTCAGAATTGCAGAGGTATCATTATACCTATCAGTTGGCCAAAAGCAAATCCATCGTTTTTGGGCACCAACAAATTGGCGACTCTACTGGGGAGAGTTGTTCACAATATATATTTTAAAGTTACCAAGAATTTCAGATTTCGCATATCAAAATCAGAAAGAATTGGTGACTCTACTGGGGAGAGTTGCTCACAATATATATTTTGAAGATACCTAGAATTTCAGATTTCGCATATCAAAATCAGAAAGTAGTTATATTAGTTTGTTTGGAAACACACTCTACTGGAAGAAAGAACCTAGAAGCAAGACATTCCTCAAATGAGGTGACGACTCTATTCAATAAAGCATTTCAATCAGTGACTCTACTGAGGAAGAAGACCCAGAAGGAGATAAGTAAAGTTTTCCTCTTTGAAAGACGTGGTGACTCTATTGTCAAGAACCTAATGTATAAAGAAAAAACTTACTACCAATTCCGATATTCAGAATGTATCAGAATAAACAACTATTTCAGAGAAAACCATTTGTTCTAGTGGACATCAGGCCTTTGGATCTTAGAAGGTTTCAATGTAGTAATAATGAAGTATTTACAAATCGTTCACACAGGGTGCCTGAATTTTATGGAGATTATGATGAATCAGCTCTTGATCATTTGGATACTTTTCATATGTTCCTTGATGATTATGAGGTTGATACAGAAAATGATTCCATGAAGTTGTTTGCATGGTCATTAAAAAATAATGCGAGAGGCATATGAATCATTACCTACACAAAGTATCACCTTGGAAAGAATTTGAACAATGGTTTCTATATGAATTCCATTATGCAAGTGAAGGAAATAACATGTGTTATGAACAGGAAAAGGATCAACAATACATCTGGGAAGCAGAGCCTTGTATGTCTCCCTTGGATGAATTTTTAAATATTGAAAGACAGGAAGGTGATAGATGCAGTGTAAAATCTACAGGAGTACAAAGATCTAATGAAGTTCCAGATCCAGATGAAGAAAATAATAAATCCAACCATGGACTTATATGTCGAATAATCAAACATGTATTTCGTAATTATATAATAAAGGATGACATCAGAGAAAAGAACACAATAAATCCAGTTATTGATTTATGTGTGGATGACTCTTGTGACAATAGGACCTATGAAATAGAAGTAGATAATATAAATAAAATGAACGAGGAAGAAGATTTTCTCGGTACAGAACAAATTTCAGATTTGTTGGATAAGGAATATCAAAGGCACATACACAAAAATAACTCAAAAAATTTTCCAATTCACAAGGATAAAAAAATTGATGAAACACCAGAAGATAAACCTGATGAGAGAGACACCTATCTTGTTCATGAAGTATATGATTCTAAAAAGGATGAATTTAGTAGAGAGGAAGAAGAAGAAGATTTGTCTAAATTCTCTTTGTTCCTGAATCCATTGTTTGAAGAGGAAGAAGATGAATATATGTTTGAGTTCTCTATGTTCTTGAATCCATTATTTGAAGAGAATCTTCTATGGAATCAAATCCATCGACATCATGATGAAGATAACAGGCCTAATGATAATTTTGAGGATGATGAAACTCAAAATATGTGTGGAGAAGTGTATTCAAGAGGTGAGACATCTTTCAGTTCATCCTATGAACAGAAGTTGTATCAAACATGTGAAGATAAGATGGTATCAACCAGGCATAATGGGGAGAATGTGTTGAGGAATAGTGCTAAAAGTTTTCCAAATATCCTATCTAATCAAATTCTTGATAAAAGTACAGTAATGTCTCCTAAATATGAGTTATCTTCAAAACTATTTTATGATGAGAAACAACATATGGAGTATAAAGACAAAGCAAATTATGAGCAAGAAGTTGTCCAAGTAAAGAAATTTCATTTTGATATAACTGGTCTAATGCATAGAAATCCTCCATTTAGAAAAAATCATGATGCACTTGATTCCTCAAAGATTAAACAAAGGTCAAATACCAAGGACCGCATCGATGAAACAATGCGAATTGTCCATAAGGAAGATGCACCCAATGCAGCAAGGAGGGAGTTGTTACATGATCAGAATCAAGTGTTTGATAGGGGAAAATGTTGATTCTATGTTTTGGTGGCCCGGGGCCACCGAAGGAGATTTGATTTGATTATTGAAATATGTAGTAACTCTATAGCCTAATGGACTTCGCACTTGGTCTGCTTCTTCCAGAGATAGCTGGAATCTCTCTATGCTCACATGGAGCATACGTCCACAAAAAGAGCCTATTGGAGCTCTAAATTTTGGGCAAAATTTGGAGTCCTATATAGTGATAAAACCTTAAAAAATGGCCTCTTAAACTCCATGCCCAATAATTAATGGAGTACATGAAATGGGATGAAAAAATTACATAAATTTTCAATTCAAAGTTGAGAGATTAAGAAAGGAAGCTCTGTGACAGGAACAATCAAAATTCTGTGATCAAAGCCTTCAGAAAATGCTGGAATTTCGACCTGCTACAAAGATGATGCCGACAAAGGCTGAAGATGATCGAATTTTAAAAATCTAAAAAATACCCAGTTCGGAAAATCAAATTTCCTATTTCCAGTAAAAATCTTAGCTTTCCACAAGGTGTTTTGATTTTTCCACCAGACCCAAATCCGAAAGTTAGGTAGTTATTTTTTAGTTAGTTTATTATTTTTTCAAATAAATTTGTAATAATGGTGTGTCTTTTCACCCTAAAGAGGTGTGAAAGCCACTCAAACAAGTATATATACATAATGTAAAATGAAAAGATAGAAGAGAATACAAGATATATTTTCATAGAATAGAATTTCATAAACAACTGCAACTATGAACTCTTATGTACCAGTTTTTCAACATCAATAAAGATAAGTGCTCTTCTTTTTATTTGTTGTTATAAGTTATATGCTTTCAATTAGTCTTTCGGATATTCTATTAAATAGAGTGTTTCACTGTGTTGAATTCCTTGAGTATCATAATTCAAAATTAATATATACAACTCGAATATCAATTGTATGGTCTGTGAACCTACCATTGCTCTTATCGGTCTCTTAATTTGAGTTAAACTCAATAGGATTAGTTGTGTAAATTGATTTGAATTGTGAATCAAGCAAAAGCCTCTCAAATGATGGTCTTGTCTTATTAAAGCAAGTTTTTAAAACCGTCTTTGATCGTATGTAGGATTGAAAGTTTTTTGACTCTATAGCCCAAGTATTTAGAAGGCACTGATCTAATCATTATTTGGAAATTGTCATTTGGTTCATACTTTGTAGTTTATAGATCATTAAATCATTATTTCAAAAGCATTACTTTTAATTCTTTAGTATAATCCATTTAGTCAAGTATTACAAAATAGAGATTTTCAAGAGATTAGTTTCTTTCCTCAAAGGATCATTCACCACCTTTGGAGGAACTTTGTTTCGTGTATGCAGTTGAGCAACACAGAGAATTTGATAGTTCAAAAGCGAATTTAGGCCTACCAGCCTTGGCTTGATTAAGTCAGAATTGCAGAGGTATCATTATACCTGTCAGTTGGCCAAAAGCAAATCCATCGTTTTTGAGCACCAACAACCGGTAAGCTAAGGAAGGGACAGTAACAGGTCATTAGCTCTTGTCTATTCACAACATGAGGATCTCAACCGATCTAGCAAATGACTCCGGTCTAAACTGAGGAAGTCATAGTCAACTATCTGTTTCAACCAACTCTTTGACCGGAATTTTCTGCACTAAATCCGGAAGGCTTTGAGTTAAACTGGTGATCGGTTTGAGGCACGTTTGGAGGTTTTAAAGCCGGAATCTGTGGCTTTAAAACAAAGAGTTATCTCTTGTAAAGGAAAGATGTTTGGCATGCATCTATTGATTTCTTTATAAAGCAGATAAAGCAAGGGCATGCATCGTATGTTTCCTCAGTGAACTAATACTCCACTGAGTGATGTATCTGTAAGGGATCTGAAGATTAGGTCATGCATGAGAGATAAAGTTAGGGCAACAACTCTATATATTCTTTTGCCTGTTGAATTTTAGTTGCCTTCATTCTGCCAAGTAAAAGAGTGAACCTGTATGCTGAAGAAGCTAGGGTGAAAAGAAGTAAGAAGAGGAAAGGAAGAAGAGTGTGCAGAGAAGCACAAACAGTAGAGGAGAACACACCTACGGCAACCGGTGATGCTTCTTAGTTGAGCACAAACAGAGATCTTATCAGACTATGAAAAGCCATTTGTAAAAGGTCAATCTTTCTATAGTTCTCTATCAATTACAATAGTTAAATCTCATTATTTGGGTGGACTCTTACAAGTCCCTTGTATCAAATCCCTTAACTGGGTGACATCTTTCAAGGTGTTCTAAGTCGTCTGACCAGGCAGGCACTAACCGGCCTTATTGTAATAAACCCCTTAACCGGGTCGCATCTAACAATGCGTTTTCATCCTTTAACCGGAAAGGCTCCTAACAGGGCGTACTCCAGAAGAGTACAAAATTTGTGAGGTCCCCTCACACTGTGGTTTTCACCCTAACCGGGTTTCCACATGATAAATCTGGTGTCACTGTGTGATTGTTTGCTTGCTGTTATTATATGCTTAAATCTGTTTTGGCTTACAATTACAAATATACTTTACTAGATTTGAAAAGAAGAGTTTTAGAGGTGCTAATTCACCCCTCCCCTCTCAGCACCAGTTGGGACTGTCAGGTTTCGGATGAGTTAATCAAAGTTAGAAATGTTTAGTATTAAGAGATATCTTCCCTTCATCAAAGATCAATCAAAGCTACAGGACAAAGATGATGAGGTGGCAATTAATTATCTCCTCCAATCAAAAAATTCCAGATTTCAAGCACAAGCAATCATAGCATGCCAAGTGTCATATCTTCTCATTGGTTGAGAGATCTGTGTATTTTGCTTATTAGCCCATGGTTTGGTGCCCTCTTATAATTGGTTGTAGTTATGGCAACCCTAATTAGGGTTTATAGCATGCAATCTGGGCTCTTGATTTCAGATTTTTGACTCTTAATCTTAGCCACTCATTGTACTTGAGCCTCTATATAAGGCCATTTTCTCTCATTTGTAAAGGGGGTTATGTTGGAGAATTGTTGCCAAAATACTATCAAAATTGTTCTCTATTCATTGTTGTGGCTTGCATGGTGGATATACATGATCATTTTGGTGTATTTGCATGGTTCTTTACATCTCTCAATTAAAATAGGATTTCATTTCAAAGTTGTTAAAGTAAGAATAAAAGTAGATAGATTGTATGGTAATATTTGTAGATGTTTGATTGGATGACTCTATAAAACTAGGCCACTAGCTCCTTGTAGATGCAAGGGTGCCTTGTGTGGTAATCTAGTGATTGCGCTCAAGTTCAATTAGCATTAGATCCTTAATTTGTACTCCAAGTTGGATTAAGGGGAAGGTGTTGATATGAAAACCATTTGAGATCCTTTGAAGCTCTGCACTAGGTGGAGTTGAAGTCGCAGGCAAGCCTCAATCTGGTAGGAGTCCTAGTCCATCCATTAGTTTCCCATCCATAGTTAGAAGTAGAATTAGTCTAGATAGTAGGAGTTAAAGAGCAAAGTCGAAAGTGATATAAATCACGGATATATTTTTATTGCACAATGTGAAGCCAAATCTTTAGTAGTGCAAGTAAGTTGACACCCTTGAATGAATCACGTAAGCCCACCTAAGTGATTAACCAGCAAATCACATCATTTCAACTGAGTTAGATATCCACAGGCGTAAGGAACCTTGGAGTCTTTCCATGTTCTTCATTGCAAAGCTTAGCTTGGGAGATTACTTTATTCAAGAGAGGGTTTAATTCTCTATGTTTCTCGAAGCATTGAGTGTTTAGTCCTGCATGTTGTGTAAGTGGAACAAAACTCGCATCAATAGGTAGTACGGCCAACACCTACTCAAATATTATTTACTCCACCATGCCTAGGAGCCGTGCACACACCAGCAGGAGGATCGGTAACCACAACGAGTATTCCTGTGTTTGGGCAATTAAGGCTGCTAGTGGAGATGGGACCCATGGGGGTTGTCGAGGTGGAGGCTCCGCCTACTGCGCCTACAGAGGTTGGAGAGGTGGAAGTGCTAGAGGTAGTGGCAGAGTCTCAACCTGAGGAGTTGGCTTGTGGATTGGAGTGTAGAGAGCAGTTGGACAGTGCAGAAGTTTGAGAGGTGCGGAGTAGTGAGATGCAGGTAGAGGCCTTGGTTACCCCGATGACTCCTAGTATTGCCTTTGTCACTTCTAATGCAGTCCTCTTGGCGGATTGACCACGTGCTACACTTTCTACCAATGACGTTTCTACTTGGCTTACACGACGGTTGCAGATCACTCCCTTGGCACCTATGGGGGCGGGTCCCTCTCCTAGACGAGATGACCCCACAGAGGTAGTGGTGTTGGACAGCGAGACATCCCCCGTGACTACCCATGCTTTGGCAGCGAGTCCATTGATAAAGAATCAGCCTCCAGGAGAGATGGCGATGGAGGAGGCGTTGGTAGACCATTCAGCGGCCATAGTGAGTGGCGCAGTGGACTCAACAGTCCGGGTAACGGAGGAAGGGCCAGAGCTACCAGCTTTTCGTGAGCCTCCTAGCCAGACAGCTACAGAGGATGTTGAAGCGTACATAGTGGACATGGCTGCACCTAGCCGTCGAGTTGTTGTTGCACAGGCAAGGGTTTTGGAGAGTGTTGAGGAGGAACTTCAAAGGGTGCTCACCTTTATGAGACATGACTGCCCTACAGTTTTTGCAAGTTGTTTTGAGTCTAGAGGATGGCCAGCTGTAAAGACTGCTGAGATGATGGAGGCATGGGTTGTGGGTGTGTCTGTGGTTGCCAGTAGGGTGGAGACCTTGATCACGGAGATCGAGCAGGCCTTCAGGGAAGGCTACTATACTTGGCGACGTGCAAAGTATGTTTCTCAGGGTCACGTTGTAATGACCCTTACTATAAAGGGCACTAAAAACCACTAATTCTGAACTGAGAAAATTCGTCAAACAGTTGGCATGCACTGGTATGTTTTGCTTGCAATGATGTGTTTCAAGGTGTTTATTGTTTTGGCACCAAATTCCAATTGAGCTAACAATACCAATGTAGAAATGTATTACAATGTGCAACAATGAATCTCAAAGCAATGTAAAGACTCACTACATATATATCAAACTTCTCTAATTCTGATTTCACTTTCCAGAATTTATATGACTATTACATCTATCACATATGAGCACTGTTTATGGACTGTCTACAATATATGAACTAGGATATGAAACGTATGAATCATCTTACATGACATAGTCCTATCAATGCACCACATTACAATGCAAAGTCTGAATACAATGACTGTTTCATAAACATATATAGGGGACTGTTACATAGAAAGGAACTTGGTAACAACTAAGTCTAATAATGCAACTTCTAATACAATGACTCCAAGACTATAACAGTGACTGATTCCAATACAATGCATCCAATTACTATGCCAATTTAATTATGACAGTGACTAACCAATATCTGCTGTAACTATGACTGAGACCAAGCAATTATCACAACTTCCTTGAATTCAAATGCATACTAAACTCATGAATGGAACCTGTTAATCACTTCCCAATGCCTGGTGATGACCGCTGATGTAATCTGGACTGGAACAGTCCCAAACTTCACCTCCAATCTCTGCCAAACTACCTGCAAGTACAGGCCGTACCAGGCCGTACATGTACGGCACTTGTATAAAATAAAGGGGAGGGTTTTGACACCCCAATCTGATATCAATAGGACCGCCTATACAGTACTAGTCTTCACTCCAAAGCATTAAATTTATCTCCAAGGGATTCAAGAGATATGAGCAAAATTTTGAATCCAGGCCCTAGTATGAAGTGACTGAAAATGTGTCAAAATGTCTTCAATCTATCACCAAAATGATTCACCAATTAAGTGATGAATTCCAAACCCTTATTCAACCAGTTACAAACCCTCAATATCAATTTTTCAGGTCTGCTTTTTCGGACTGCTTTTTCGGGTCTGCTTTTTCGGACTGCTTTTTCGGATTTGCTTTTTCGGACTGCTTTTTCGGACCTGCTAAAAACGGCCGCCTATAATTTCGGCCCTACTAAAAATGCCTTCTGAAATGCTATTTCAATCACAAACAAACCCTTACATCAAATTCTCAATGAAGTACCAATGAGATGGCTGAGTACCAACTCCAAATTTGCAACCCTTCAGTAGATATTTCACTACCTCAGTTATGCCAATCCAAGGGAGTGATTCGTTCCCAAAGATCAAATAGAATTTGCAGACCAAAGACTACAAATCGCTTCACAATGAAGAAGTAGAAGAAAATCCAAATCCAAGCATGTCCAAATGAAAGCCCAAGCCCTCTATTTATTCTTTTCCTTGAGAAGTTGCTAGAACTTCTAGAAACATCCAATTATAATGTACTTTATAATAAAATAACATTATAATAATAAAGTACATTTCTCAACTCAAATTATAACAATGTAGGCCCAAATGTCTCATAACTGAATGTAGGCCCAACTACAACTGAACGTAGGCTCAAGACTGAACGTAGGCTCACTACAACTGCATGTAGGCCCAAACTGGATGTAGGCTCTGCCGAATGTAGGCTCTGTCAGCAATAAGCAATCAAATGATCCACATAATGACCCTCTCTCCAAACCATTTGCCTACAAGAGTCGATGATAGGCAAATCCATCATGCCAAACGATGTCAGCCAAAATGGGGACATGACACACGTGGTTGCCTGGGAGCTTGTGGAGGCAGCTCGGGTGGAGTCAGTCACTCGGTAGGAGGCAATCGAGAGGGACTTCACACATCACAGGGAGGATTCAGCCACCCAACAAGCTGCATGGGCAGAGGAGAGAGTGCATTGATCGCTCAGTTGGTGGCCACTAGATCGGAGAAGGCAGCTCTGCAGGTACAGTTTGCTGCAAAGAAATCCGCTCTCGAGACACTGTTTGTTGAGGAGAAATCCTCCTTTGAGCAACCGTTGATGGAGGTTGGGGAAGAACGGAATATGTTACAGTCAGATCTGACTCAAGCCCGTTAAGAGGTTGATACGAAGGGGAAAGATCTTTTAGAGGCCACATTCATGGTAAAGGCAGCATTGGAGCATCAGATGGTTGCAGACCAGGACCTGAAGATTAGGACACAGCAGGTTTACGAGCTACGGGCTTGGCTATCATCTTCATCAGGGCCACAGGCTTCTTCTTCAGGGACACTTCCTCAACCCCCAACTTAGCTATGCTTTATTTCTATAGTAGTATGTTTAGTTGGTGGGCAATTTTGTTGTGATGTCATCTCATTTTGTTGTTCTTGTCCTGGACATTTTTTGTTTCTTTTCGTCCAGAGACGACTTTCTTTTTGGGGGGGATGATGTTGTCTGGCATTGTGGACAATTAAGTAGTTGTACCAAGGGTAGGTAGTTAACAAGTGCGACGGTTCGCCTCGCACTCCCTCAATCCCTATTTATATGTACTCTCTCAATGGACGAGACATGTTATGTTATGCTATATACTCCTTGTATTTGGTTATTTCATGAACAATGAAAGATACTTGAGTTCTCTCTTATACTGTGTTGCATACTTTATATTCATCTCTCTTATACTGTGTTGCATACTTTATATTTCGTATGACTGTAACAATCTAGTTTACCCGTGAGGGCAAACAAATGATTGGCCTATCTTTAGTGGGCAGGACACACTTGGCGGCGTTAGGAGAGTGTATGCAAAGGTGTTGACGGGCACGGTTAGCACTATATCCGAAGAAGTGCAGATTCATGGTCCCACAGGGCAAGCTGCTAGGTCACATCGTATGTAAGACAGGATTGAAAACTGATCCCCACAAAGTCCGAGTGATAGTAGAAATGGAGGCCCCTAGGGACGTGACAGGAGTGAAGTCATTCTTAGTACACATCGGCTATTATAGATAATTCATCAAGAACTTCACACAAGTCTCATGTCCCTTCAACAGGCTAACATGGAAGGGGGAACCATATGTGTGGGGTACGGAACAGGAAGTTGCATTCGGAGAACTAAAGACGAGGCTGGTCAGAGCACCAATCCTGGCATATCCCAACTAAGATAAGGAATTCCATGTACATGTAGATGCTTCTAACTTTGCAATCGGTGCAACTCTGGCACAAACTAGTGAACACGGCCTCGACCATCCCATCTACTTTGCCAGTAGACTATTGTCGAGAGCCGAGAATAACTATAGCACAACGAAGCGAAAGGCTCTCAAAATGGTGTACGCGGTGCAGAAGTTTAGGCACTATCTGTTAGCAACACTGTGCACATTCTACGTTGACAAGCAGACATTGATGTACCTGGTGAACAAACCAATCATACAGGGGAGGGTGAGTAGATGGTTGTTTCTACTTCAAGAACTCACCTTCACCATTATTGTGTGACCTAGAAAGAGCCACGTCATTGCGGATCAACTCTCTCAAATCAAGTCGTGAGAACCACTAGAAGGAATTAACGACGATTTTCCAAACGCTCACCTATTTCATATTGCTATCCTTCTGAAATGGTATAAAAGGATTGGCAAATATCTATTGACATCACAATCTCCAAGGGAAATGCCACTAGGTGAGTGACGAAAGCTAGTACTGAGCAGTAGAACATTTCAATTGATCAATGGACTTCTGTATAAGATGGGCCCAGACCAAGTGTTGCAAAGGTATGTTATGGAGGAAGAAGTGCAAAGTGTCTTCAGGGAAGCTCATGAAGGCCGGACAGGGGGACATATGGGGCGAGACACGACGGCGCGAAAAGTACTCCTGGTAGGGCTATGGTGGCCCACACTGTACAATGACGCCAGAGAATGGGTCATAAGCTGCTATACATGCCAACGAGTGGGGAAACCATTAAAAAGGGATTTTATGCCCTTAAATTCCTCACATGCAAAGAACTTTTCGAACGATGGGGACTGGATTTTATTGGGTCCCTCAGAACAAGCAAAGCTCACCAGTGTCAATACATTGTGGTTGCCACCGAATACCTGACGAAGTGGGTGGAAGCACGGGCCCTGTCAAGCAACATGGCCTTGAATACGACCAAATTCATATACGAGTAGATCATAACAAGGTACGAAATTCCCATTCAATTAACTAGTGACAAAGGAGGGCGCTTCATCAATCATGTCATTCGACTGTTCACCACGGAATTCAAAATCTTTAATTCCCTGTCTAGTCCGTATTACCCTCGAGCCAATGGCCAGGTTGAGGCAACAAATAAGATTCTGGTGTCAGTCATTTACAAGTCCTGCGGAGTGGAGCACGAGGATAGGGAAGAAAAATTGCCTTCTGTATTGTGGACCTACAGAACAACGTACAAGGTGACAACCGCGCAAACACCCTTTCAATTGATGTATGGACAAGAAGTCGTGGTGCTAGCGGAGTTTATGGTTCCAAGCCTAAGAATTGCAATAGAAAATATGCTTAGGGATATGGAGAGTCTACATTAGAGACTCTACAACTTGAACAAATTGGATGAATGACACATGATGGCGCAGTGGGCCACAAAGGTCACACAGACAAGACGTAAAGCATGGCATGATAAACACCTCAAGCGAGTTCAATACACTCTTGGCCAACTAGTGCTCAAGTATAATGGAAAGAATGAAATCAAGCTTGGGAAGTTTAAAGTGAAGTGGCTAGGTCCGTATCGAGTCCGACAAGTCGGTGACAGCAGGGCAATCAAATTATGGACGCTCAATGGCAAGGAAGTCTCCAAGATAGTAAATGGGTCCAAATTAAAGCCATATCACGAAAGGCGACAGGGCGACGACCTAGTTCACGTCGGCAGGCCCGGTCAGAGGGTACAGTCAAGTCCGTACGGCAGAAAGGGAGGAAAATGTTGAAAAATGACCGTAGGGTATTCAAGAAAACATACGGTATAAAACATTTGATTCCGTATGGCACTGCAGATCGAGGAAAGGTCGCACGGCAGCAAGGAAAGAAAGGACGAAGAGGAATCCGTACAATTTGAAGAAGTTCGTACGATGTTGAGTCCAGTCTGTACGGTGTTGAGGAAGGAGTTGCATGTACAGCTGGGGGAAAGACCGTACGGTGCCGAAACAAGAAGCACATTATTGCAGGTTGAATCCATATGGTGCCAAAAAAAGACTGTACGGTATTGGGAGGCAAGCCATACCATTCCATACGCAAACAAAAGGGCAAAAGACTATTGCATTCCAAGACTGTACGGAAGCATAAAATAAGACAAATTATTGTACGGTCCATAGTGAATCAAACACGAGGAGAAATAACGCAAGAGAGAGAAGGGAAACAATACTGAAGACCTAACCGTTTCACCTGGTAATAAGGGATCGATTATAATTGTTTGCACAAAGAGACAATAGCAAAACTATTAATGGATACAGGAAACCAGAAACGAAACTGGAGAATGCAGTTACAAGCAAGTGACAAGAGAGCCAAGGTATTACTGTCAGGGGTAAGAATTGCAGGCAAGGCAGATGCCAGCACAACTACAAAGAAGAAATCGAGGGATAAGGCACAAATGGCAGACAAGAGGGAAACAGTGACTGCACAGACAGTTAAATTTGAGGGCTTGAATGGATGGGGCTGTCGGAAATGGTGGCAAGAAACTCCTGACACAAATGAGGTGAAGTGAAGCCTGCGGAAGGCAGAGGTACATTGGGCTATGATGACGCCGTTATTTTGCATTCCTAACTTCGAGGGTCCGTTGAGAACCATGATCGAAACATTTGATCATTTTACACGGACGAGTAGCTTTCCCTACCTAGGACACACCATCACAGTTTCCTTTAAAGATGCAGAATTCACACGGGTGTTTGGCATTCTAGGATCAAAGGGCAGAAAGATTGATACCAGGCAGTAGAAAATGACAAAGGAGGCAAAAGAGTACTGGGTAAACTAGATTGTTGCAGTCATACAGAGTAGTAAATACACAACACAGCATAAGAGAGAACTTCAAGTATCTTTCATTGCTCATAAATGACCATTTACAAGAGTATAATCATCACATGTTTGTCTCTTCCATCGAGAGACTACATACAAATAAGGACCGAGAGGGTGCGAGGCGAACCGTCACACCCATTAACTACCTACCCTCAATTGTGCAACTACCTAACCGTCCATATTGCCAAACAATAGAATTGAGTCATGAAACCTAGGGTCTTTGTAATTTACAGCATTGGAGGATGATAATTCTTCAATGAATGTGCAATTTTGAGTCTGTGAAAGACCAGTTGAATTATTGCTTGATTGTGGGCTTCATTCAAAGGTCCAATTTGTGCAAATTGGTTGAAGTTTTTTGGAATATTGAAGGCTAAATCAAGGGTTGATACTGAGCCAATTTATAGCTGTTGTCTACAGCATTTGTTGATTGAATTTGTTGAGTTTGAGGTTGTTGTTTTGCATCCTAGGACTCACGTGAGTCTCTACAGTAGTGTCGTCGGAATTTCTTGGCCAAATCACCTATGTTTGGTGGCTTATTCTCATGCTATCTAGCCGCCCAACAATATAAAAGGACTGCATTAAGTTTGGAAAGGGTTCAAAGTAAATCTCCAAATGGTGCGATCTATTCCAGGTTCTACATTATAACTGCAAGTTTATTTCAGACTTTATAATTGCTATTAATATGCATTGTAATTATTGAACAATAAATATAAGGCAATATTTGTTTGTGATTTGTAAGTATTTAGATTTCATTTCATGTATTGTTCTTTATTTCTAAAAACTCAAAAAATAGCATAAATCTCAAAACACAAAAAAAATACAAATTCTTCCAAACCCAAACTAGTCAGTTTCCAATTGGATAGAGGTTGTGGTAGCAGGGCTCATCATAGTGGTATCAGAGCGGTTTCCTACCATCTTGCAAGGCTGAGATTTTTATGCAGCCAGACCATTTTGATCCTAACAGGTATTATACACACAGGGGAAGAATGAAACAATAGGTTGGTCAAGTACAAGAAACATCATAGGAAACAATGGGTGACAAGAGAGGTGGTAATTCACCCAGGAATGTAGAAAATAATAAAGATAGAGAAGCCATAGATATATTTAGGGGGCTTGCAATAGGACAGCAACAAGTGATCAATGTTTTATAGTAGCTACCACAACCATTCAGCAAATGTCTTTTCCTAGAGAGAAAAATCATCACTAGGAAGAGCATGGCAATACAGTTGGGACTCTTATGGCAAGAAGAGTTCCTATAGGTATCTATGATAGTTAGAGCTTGGATTAGTAAAGTTTGATGGTAGTGGGAAAATCACAGTTAGAGCTTGGATTAGTAAAGTTGATACCTTCTTGACTCTTTGGCCTAGTTGTCGGGTTCGTACCCACAGGCCCCATATCGCATTCGGGTATGCACCTAGGACGGGTACATATGTGGGTACCTAATGGGTTCGCACAAGGTACCTGCTGGGTACATATATCCTTATTTGAATATTTTTCCATTATCAATTCGCATTTAATATTTATCTTTGGCATTTGTCATTGATCAATGATCAAGTATCATACTATGAAATGATTTAATTTTAGAATTTTGTATATTTCACTTATTTTTTGTATATATAATGCAGATATATATATATATATATATGCACACATGTACCCACGTACCAGGTTTTTGTACCCACACTCATCCCCGAACCCGAACTAGTAACTTAGCTCCTCGGCCTATGATAGAGGTAGATGCAATTAAGTTTGCAGCATTGCATTTGGATGGTGCAACTCACGATTGGTGGCATCACGGGATGATTACCTTGCAGCATAACCTTATTACTTCCTATCAGGAGCTCTCCGACAGGTTGATTGAGCGCTTTGAAAAAAAGGATCCAAAGGTATACTTCAAAGATCTTTCTCAGCTTAGACAAGTGGGCAATTTGGATTCTTACATTAGTGAGTTTCAGAGGCTTGTTGTGATGGTTCCTGATGTGATAGAGAGACGATTGGTTATGTTGTTTACTGAGGGCCTTCAAGAGCCTTTGAGAAGTTGGCTTAAGGCTTTTGATCCGCCTTTCTTGCATGGGGCCATTAAAAAGGCAAAGAGTATGGAGCTTGCAGCTCCTAAGAGACAATTTTGGCCTAAATCTACCACTTTTCATTATGAGGAGGATCATCCACCAATTGTAGATCAACAAAAAAAATCAGTAGCAAAATATGATGATGCAACTCATGAGGACCTAAGGAAGAAACAGCTATGTTATTGGTGAAAAGAACCCAATGATCGTGTCCATACTTGTCCATTGAGGCCGAAGGGCAAAGCTAATCATTCCATGTGGGTTTACTATGATTATGATGATGAGTCTGAATTTTTAGACCAGCCGCAAGCTGTTTTTGATGATTATGAGGCTTGGAAAGTCACTTTACAGTTCAAACCTAATGCCAAACTATCCCTGTTGGCATTATCTATCATTGTACCACATGCATCTACTGTCGAGATTAGGGGATTAGTGGATGGACAGTGATGTATTGCCATGCTTGACACTGGGGCTACACATAAATTTATTGATGAGGGATTTGTTAGTAGGTGTAGACTTCAGCCAAAGGACTTTGCTGGATTTTGTGTCAGAGTGGCAGATGGTTATACCCATGCTTGCACTAGACATATATGTAATCTCACTCTTTCATTTGATGACTAAGAGCTACAGGTTGACTTCTATGTATTCAACTTGGGTGAGTTAGACATAGTGTTGGGTATGTAGTGGCTTCAGAGCATTGGAGAGTTCACCCTCAACTTGCCTATGATGGAGATGAGATTTGAGTACCAGGGCAGAAGGTACATGTTGAGGGGAATTACAAACGGGAGTTTCAGCTTTATTTCTCTTTTTAGAGAGAAGAGCAAGGTGTTTGAGGAGGGGCATGATATGATTCAAGAGGAGTGTGACATATTTCATGCCTCCGGCAGTTCAAAGATATATAGTTCAAATCAGCATAGTGGTGAGGTTCACTCTGTGAACAATCCTTTGTTTGAGAGAGACACTGCATTGTCATATGAAAATCCACTTTTTGAGATTAATGTTGATCCCTCTCTTGAGATGAGCATTCATGATGCTTGGGATCCTACCAATGCATCAGGATTCCAGACTGGTCTCACAGAGGAGTTTTCAGGGGTGTACATGGTAAGGAGTGCATATAATTTCTCATTTGATCCTCATGTGCACGATATTTTCTGGATGCACAAGTCAATGGCGCATGAGCTAGATGATATGTATGACAATTTATTCTGCGCAGTGAATGGGGGCAAGTCTTACCAGTCTATAGAATTGCTCTCACATGATGTTTATGTTCCTGGGACATTGGTTGTTGTCATGTCCCCATTTTAAGATAGAATTTTTAGATAATAAAGTATTATTAAATAATAATGATACTAAAATCATATATTAATATTAATATTAAAATATAAAAATAAGAAATAATAATAAATATTATTAAAATATAAATAATAACATATATATAATCTATTATCAAAAAAATAAGATTTAAAATAATTAAATAATAATAAAATTACAATGAATGAATAAATAAATAAAATTTACTACAAGGGAGAATATTATAGAAAGTATGTTGCCTTTCTAAATAGGATTTAATAATAAAAGATAATAAACATAAAATAAATAAGTAAATAAATAGTATAATATAGATTAATATAAATTTAATAAATCTAATGAAAAATCAAGAGATATGTAATAAAGAGATGTGACTCCTTCAAATTAAGATATAAAAGAGAGGAGAGTTCATTTGAAAGAGGAAGGAGGAGAGAATAGGAGTTAAAGAAGGATTAATGGAAGAGGAATGGAATAAGAAAGAAATATATAACAGAGATTACAACAAAGACTTCAGCAAGAAGTTCATTTTTGTTATGTCAATTAGTACGAATTAAATTATTTTTATTAAATATTATATATATATATATATATATATGTATTCAAAGGATTTTATTTCTTTTATCTATAATTAATGTCTATAAATATATTTGATATATATTTATACATGTGCAATTAAGATCTATGAAATTATGTTATAGGCATTTTGTGTTTTTGGATTTTTTATAAATCTGAATATATGATCATGTAATTTACATTAATTTTCAGGACATTTATATGTCCGCCCAAATTGATGATATGGAGACAGAGAGAATGAATTTTATATTCATTAAGAGATGGATCTCATGTCTGGAGGGGACTAGAGGAAATTGTTATAGTTTCCCTAGTCTCGAGATTGTTATAATCTCACCATAAATGATGTTATGGATTCCATATAAAATGAATCTTATGTTCATTAGAGATGGATCCCCATATCTGGAGGGGGCTAGAGGAAATTGTTATAGTTTCCCTAGTCTCAAGATTGTTATAATGTCACGTAGGCAGTATATATACTGATGTCAATCATATGCATATGCGTAGGCTTGGAATGCATTCATTGCTTCCAAGAGATTCTTATGGGCAGTGGTCTATGGGATGACGTGTCGATAGTCCGGTTGCTTAGAGTGAATCTTATATCCCTCAAGCTGAGAATCGGAAATTCTATGAAACCTGACCTAGAGGCAGCCTTAAGGATCAAATCCCCCCCTTACTATCTTAGTGTAGAGTATGAGTCATGCAAATATTGTGTAATATTTTGTACTAACGTTGGTTTTGCAAGAAATTACATAAGGAGAATAAGAAGGGACATTACATAGCCAATATTATTCATCAAGATTATATATTAATTGGTTGTTTAATACCATATAAAATATTAAAGATAAATAATAATCAAAATATAATATATCATTAAATAATATCTTATAAATTAAATATGATATATCAAGATATAAATTAACAAGAAAATTAATTATAAATAAACAAATCTATTATTGATGAAATATAAGTATTTCATCTATGATTAAAAAAAGAGATACAGAAAATTAGTTCGCAAAAAGCTTAAATGAGAAATTTACATGAGGTCCCGACAAGGGACATTACAGTTGTTGAGACAGTTTTGGTTTGGCAGATTCTACTCATTGAATTGATGATGTTGTTGCAGCAGTTGGTTAGTGACGATAGGGATATTACACGGTTGTACCGGTGGGACCCCGGTAGAGTAGTGATTTCTCTTCAAGTTGAATATGGTGAACTTTCAAATGAGAGATTGCTTGGGGACAAGCAATTTTAGGGAGAGTGGACTGTAATGTCCCCATTTTAGCTCACCTTGGTTTATGTTTAGTTTAGCCTATTATTGGCCCCGTAGGCTATCTAATGGTTAGAGGGTCCTAGTTGGCAGTGCAGGAGGCCTATTTTCATTCCAGAGGTCAAGGATGTTGAGGATTGCTCTTTGTTTGGTACAGTTTGGCACACTAACTATTTATATTAAGTGACTATTTCAAGAAAGTTGGGATTCTAATTATAGCAGGGCACTTGAACGGGCTATGTTTGCAATGTTGAGCCCTGGCACCTTTGGCTTGAGTAGATATTCAAGGACTTAAGTCAACTCAAGCAATTATATAATCTTTAATGAGACTTATTGTGGAAGCTTTATGATCGAACCATACTGAGAAAATATAAAAAGGCCAAACGGAAGGAAATGGAATTCATGATGCATATGATTATTTTCTTTTCATGATGAAGTTGTTGGGAATTGAGCCATCAAACCTAGGGTTTCTGTTATTTATAGCATTGGAGGACGATAATTCTTCCGTGAATGTGCAATTTTGATGTAATGTCCCCTTTTTAGCATGACCATGATAATGGATGGATTTAGCCTATTACTAAGTCCTTATAGGCTAATACTGGTGATTAGAAGACCCTGTTGAGGGTTATGGCTCCATTTGGTGAGACTTACTATTTATAGTAAGTCAAGGGATGGTTCCAATGAGCTCAGATGAGTTAGAGGAGTTGAATAATGCTCTCAATTTTTATTTTTGGCTTTCGGTTTAGGCTCCAAGATTCTTGGAGAGCGTCTATTTTTAGTTAGTCACCCCATCAGGTTCATTCATCATTTTTCATCGTCAAGATCATGCATATGTTGTCAGATTTTGATTCTAATACTTCTTCATTCTTTTTCGCAAGACGGGTGAATTATGATTATTATTTAATTAAATACGCTAAGGTTGTTGTGTTGTTGGTATTGTATATTGGTCACCTTAGTGTCCTAGCTCGTTGGAACCGGGTTGAAAAGCTTTAAATCTTGGGCACAGGAAACAATGACCTTGTGTGTCAAAATATCATTATATTAATGAAAAGGTCATTTTTGGAGCAATGGGAGAGTTTAATTAATAAAGTGACTTTATTATTTGTCAACTTTAAATTATAACATAAATTTGCTTTATGAGAAATGAAATTAAAGTAAATTAAAGGAGATGAAGACAAATGCAAATTGAATATTATAAAAGGGGATTAGGATTTCATTTCATTCATTCTATTGTGAATTTGCTTTGTTGATTTAGGTGAAGAGAAGAAACAAGGGTTTGAAGAATTTCAGTATGGTGGAATTGTGAATTCTACACAGGCTTCAACACTTTGAATTGGTTGAAATTACACCAGTGAATTGTGCAAGTGTTTTGGCTTCATACAGAGGCCAAGATTCATTCAACTATTATCAAAAATTTGGTGATTAGAAATTCATTTCATTTCATAATTGTTAGCAAGGGCAAAAGACTTCGCTTTATGCAAATCGCAGCCCTGATATGGTTCAGTGTTTTGACTTATTGCTGCTCGCAGGTCATATAGAGCAGCAGCAAATTGTTAGAGGACAGCATTTGGGGTTTGGGTGACTAGTTTTCTTATTGCTGGGTGTTTCTCATACATTTTCCAAGGTAGGCATCACTTCCTAGAGTAGCCACGTTTCATTGGTGGTGTCTATAGTGATCAGTGATCGATTCCAAATTTTCATAATTGTGGATTAATCTTATTTCTCAAATTCCAATTACTGTTGTATGCAATCAAATTTCTTATTGAATTAAATTGGGATACTTTGTTTGGATTTAGAAAGCAAATAGTTTATTTCATGCATTGTTATATGTTAAGAAATTGCAAAACCATTCAAATACAAACAAAACAAGCATACTTACATTCAGAAATCAGAACTTAAACATTACCTACAAAGTGTTTGACAAAATGTCAAACATTCAAAATTGACAACCAAAATCAGAATTAAGGCAATATCCTAGTGTGGGATATTACATTTGAGACTGGAAGACCAGTTGAATTATTGCTTGATAGTGGGCTTCATTCAGAGGTCCAATTTGTGCAAATTAGTTGAAGTTTTTTGGAAGATTAAAAGCCAAATCAAGGGTTAATACTGTGCCAATTTATAGCTGCTGTCTGCAGCATTTGCTAATTGAATTTGTTGAATTCAAGGCTGTCATCTCACATCCTAGGGCTCATGTGAGTCTCTACAGCAGTGGAATTGGAATTTCTTGGCCAAATCGCCTATGCTTGGTTGCTTATTCTCATGCTATCTAGCCGCCTAGACAGTATAAAGGGACTGCATTCAATTTGGAAAGGGTTCAAAGTAAATCTCCAGGTCGTGTGATCTGTTCCAAGTTCCACATTATAGCTGCATGTTTATTTCAGACTTTATATTTGCCATTCATATGCATTGTAATTATTGATCAATAAAAATAAGGCAATATCTATTTGTGATTTGCAAGTATTTAGATTTCATTTCATGTATTGTTCTTTATTTCGAAAAACTAAAAAAACAACATAAAATCTCAAAACACAAAAGAATACAAATTCTTCAAAACCCAAACTAGTCAATTGCCAGTTGGATAGAGGTTGAGCCAACAGGTCTCATCACAAATTCTTTAATTTTTAATTCCGCTGACTGGCATAAGACAAAAATGAATATTTCACCCTTTTTTTAAACTTAATATATGTGCAAGTGAAACATTTTAACATTAATTAAATGCTAACATGAAGAACATGACTTAGCATTTAATTAAAAATAAAATATTAGTCTCGTTGTCTAGAAAGGGACATTACATCTTTCATGGTTTGAAAGGCAGATCAATCACATACATCCAATAAAGAGAAACATTAAAAGCATCTGATTTGTTTGGCTCAATCATCACTGCATACTACAAATCAATCAAACCAAGACACATTATCTATGCATAATTGATAAGGATGATTGGGTATAGAGACTAATGAATAAGGATTAGTCCAGAGATATCTAATAGCCATTAAGTATGGTACAATGTGCAGATCTGTGATTAGTCATTACCAGCGATTTGAATGATAGCAATAAGAGATAACTATCAAAGAAGATCAACTAAGACGAAGATAAGATATGCGATTGGATAATTAATGGAAGCTATTAGTATAAGACTTAACAAATAATCCTTAAACACGAAGAGACACGATTTGCATATTAAATCGATTTGCTTATGTTATGAGGAGATGCAATTTAATTATGGAGAGAAGAGACATGTCTCTTAAAATGCAACCATTCCCATTGTGCAAGATATAAGATGGAGGCTGAACTCATTCCATCCAACATCATTGAATTTTTTACCACCCACACACACACACACACACACACACATATACATATATATCACTCTAATTGAGCATTTGGCCTACTGTCAAACCAGTTGCATATAGAACAAACTTGATATCAGAGAGAGCACTACCATGGTTGCAAGCATATAAAGTCAGATCAGAAACATCATATCACTATAAGAGATACAATTCCATACATTTGCATATCCCATAGTTTGCAAACTCTGCGAGTGCTCTATTTTTTTGCTGGGCAAGTTTTCACAAGTTTAACTCTCGCGTTTTTATGAACACAAAAAACCGTGGATAAAAATGTTGACACAGGTAAAACAGTGGTTAAAATGCATTTTTCACATGTTTTTGCCATAAAACCATGCATTTTCTCTTTTAAGATGTCAATTTTTAATTTAATACATTTTGTAACTGAATTTTTTTTAAAAGGATCTCTTTAAAAGAGTTTACTTTTTAGTACTTTCTAAGTTGCAAAGTTTTTGCTGAGTTTTTATTGAGTATTTGCCGATTTTTTGCCAGGTAAAGAGTTTTGGGCTAGCCAAGTACACTGAGTCCAAGTCGGCGGACTATGGCATATCCATAATGTTATATTAGGAACAACAGACCATCGTATCGTTATAAGCGATATTTGGAAGATAATTACATAGGTTCAAAGATCAAAATCAGACACAGCAGTAGCAGTATTGAGAACATTTGCAAGTTTACATCGACAGTTCAGGAATAGCAACTCAACCATCGCCATAAGCGATTGGAAAGATAATTCATACTGAAGATCATCCTTGCACAGTTTTCATAAGTCACATCAGAGATGGCAAAGATAATCTACACATTGTTGAATTGCACTAAGTGCAGATATATCGACCAAATTATCTTGCATATATCTAATTGTTTAATCAGAGATAGCAGTGATATTGTTCTCATTTATCCTATCAATTGTATAGCGTAAACATTTAAAAGTTGTATCATAGATTATTACCCTTACTTCAATTAATATCATATTTAGTATTATTTGAGACTTTGAGGAAAGAAGACTCTTGCAATTGATCTTTGCAAGTCAACTGTCCCTATTTTATAAGTTCTAACAAAAGGGGACACTACACTCAAGGCCCATTGAAATAACTTTTGGTCATCTATGGACATTAATATGATTTCCTTCTTTCTATGTATCTGTCAATCTATCTTCCTTTCTTTCTTAGATAGTTTAAAGATAGTCTAATCCCATGGCCAATGGAGAAAGAACAAGTCTACTAATCAACCATAGATTTTATGGTTCTCCTATGCAACAAGTGTATGTCATGGCCCAAATATAACCAATGTTTGTACCCATACAAAACTTTTCACCTTGACTCAAGCGTCAAGCTATACTTTTGTTTATTCATCTAATTATGATTCATAATATGGAGCTTGGTCATCATCATTTGCATTGTTCTTGTCCTAATTTTCTTCCCAATAAAAGAACACTTTCTACTAATGAAGATGCTGAAATTATAATGATGGCCATTTAGTTATATGGCACATTTATAGTAAGAATAATATTTAGTTATATGGCCCATTTGTTAAATTTGAGTCAAAGTTGCAGCCAGTGTCAAGAGAAGCACCTTTCTGAAGCATATATGTTTTCAATCACATTAAATCTATGCTAGTAGATAAAATCAGATAGAAATTCAGTCAGATTTATTCATTACCCTTTATTGTCATGCAGGAGCAGAAACCCTGGGCATGCATAATTATTAATGACCGTCGAAGATATCAGTTTTCAGACAAACTACAGAAAACCAGTATGAATCTCATGCCTGACAGTGTGTAAATGCAATTATTAAAATAGAATTTCGAAGTCAAGGGTCAAACTCTACAAGTTTTAGTCCTGCTGCATAACTCAGAAGAGAAAAGTAGAATTTTGAAAATACTTTTTTGCACTCTGCTACTGCACCATGTTGGGGGGCAGTCTCCATGCACATTTTCTGATGAACCAAAAAAAGTTTTTATAATGACCAGGCACATGCTTAGGAGGGGGCTGACTACATTTTTAACTTTTAACTTTAAGCATAATTCCATTCAATGTTATTTAAAGAGTGCCTTTCATGAGCAGTCATCGTCTTCAGAAAACAAGTCCAAAATTTGCACCTTATAAAGATGCAACCAAGGGAGATCAGTCTTAAAATATAAGATTCAAAATGAAGAAACTAATTCTTTAATTATGCAACAAAGGTGCTTAGAATAACAGATGTAAGTGTGCCTGAATATATTTTAGAACAGAAAAGCACCAGGGTAGGGTGTATAATCAGCAGAACAGTCTTTAAATAAGTACTGGCAGAGGCATGACTTCATTCTTGCATCAACAGGGTCTTAGCAAAGACAACAGGTGAATTTTCTATCATATCATCAGCACCTAAAGCAGAGCAGCAGCTAGGATCTAAATGAAATTTGGAGATGGCAGTGATCAATATGTCCAATTTCTCCAGTCATGTGCAGCAAGAGCATTTGACATTAATTAACAATCGTTATATTATCACTGAAAGGTGCTTGCTTTAAATAGATCAGCATTCATACCTCTACCAAAAACATTTGTTATGGTAGGTTTTTCACATTCAAGACGATTGGACATGTAGGTTCTATTTGTAGCGTTCTGGGTCTGCCATCCAAGATCAATCAAGAGGAAGAGCTTTGCCAAGCATCTCTGGGAGCAACCCTTGGTATATCAGCCCCAGCCAAATTGGGCAGGGCCCTCCTCCCCCTACCCCTATTATTTTAAGGGTAAGGGCCCACTAAGAAAATTCAGATTTTCAAACAAAAGCAGTGCCTTGGGTTTTCAGTTGATGTTCAGTCCTCAATTTTCAAAATCTCAGCTTATTCATAGTGAGCAGATCTTCACTGTGCATTGTGTCCTTATTTTACCAATAGCAAAATATGGCCGTACAAACAAAACTGTACCACATGGACAGAAAAACAATGGAACAAATGTATAAGTTTTATCCAAGTTGTATCCTCTAAAATGTTGAACAAACATAAAGAAAAGGAAAATCATAAATCAGTCTCAAAAATTATATATACTCTTGGTATTTGCAATTTATAACACAAAATTCTAAACAACTTGCTCCCATATCTTCAGGTCGTTGTTGTAACAAATCAGGTAAATAATAGCAAAGACTTAATTTATATACAAAGATATGAGTTACTATATAGTTCTGAATGAAAATTTTGCCAAAGAAAAAATGAATGACCAATAAATACCATATCATAAACTGGAGCTCCAAAGATGCTACCTCCACAAGCCAATTTAAAGACACAACTTTGACTTTGTGGATCTAGTGCATATACATTATGATCATGTGAACCACACCTGCAAATATTAAAAAGAAAACACTAAACAGTCTAAAAAGCATGGAAAAATAAAATTGAATTGCAGCCCAGCTTATACAATTGATTGCATGCGCAATAATCCACCAAGTAGCGTTTTGTGCTTGATGACCTTTTCTATGGCCTAAGCACAATATTTCAATGCTAAATTTAGTTATAAGATTTCATATACAATATAGACACTTTCAGTCAATATTGGACTGATCGGAGCAGGAGAAAAAGGCTTCTACAGCGTACGGTGCTCGTGTTAGTCTGAAACTCCTTAAATGATCTTCAATGAATGTACTACAGTCTAAATTGTATAAAACCCTCCAGTATAAACCTCAAACAAACTAGAAAAAGGAGAGGTTAAATATTTGTTAACCACTGTATAATTTTTACAAAAATAAAAATATGGAGCTACAAAACAGAAATAACCTACCAAATTGACTCTAAAATTTGAAGCAAATGAGTAAGGACATGAAAGATACCAGATCAAACCTCTTGACTTATCGAGAATTGGCTGTGATTTTACCTGCAAAACAATCAATATATCAATTTGGCTGCATATACTTAACATTTGTGTCTTCATATTTTTTTAACTTTACAACTTAAAGATCACTCATAAATCTGTTGTTAATTCTAAACCCATTCTTCCATTACCAAGAAAGAAAAACATGATACTGATTTATATCAGCGGATAGATGTTAAGAATTTCAAGAAAAGAAATGTTATGTAGTACTCAAATCAATCACAGTTATGTTCTTGAACAAACATTAACTCTTAAACATGAGGGCCTCCAAATCTGCATATTCAGAATGAAAAGCAAGCCATTCACTAGAAAATAAAGGCAGTTACCATCTTGAAAGTTACTTGTATAGTTCACTAAACAAGTGACGAGTACCATCTTGAAAGTTACTTGTAATGAGAATTTGTATTATCTCAATCTTTTTCAATTTTCTTATTTTACTTTATTTTCGATAACCATAAATATTATTTATTTGAGTGTTTAGAACTCAACAAGCCAGATCAGGTCATTTTTTTCAAATTGTGTTAACCTTTATTGTATTTTATTGTTCTCTTCTTTTCGAAATTCCGCTTCTCGTCAACAAGTTCCCAAGAACTAATTCCAAAGACGTCAACACTAAGAATAAAATGAAATCATTTTAATATCTATAAATAAGCAAAGTAGGTTAAGGTGAAGAACAAGAAAAGAAAATCAAAATATCTACTCACATGTGAAAAGGGATTTGCATAGCCATGCCATTCCCCATTTAGTTTTAGGCCCTTTTGATGGAATATTTTAATACCATTGCGTATTGACATGTGAAAGTCAGGTTACATTTGTCTCATATCCTAATTCCTATCCATCATTATTTCTTATCATTTGCACACATCTCCACATATTCAGCATTTATTAGCCATTCATCCAATCATATCTAAACATTTCATACATTCATTCCCTGCAATTAATTCACAAGTGATTACAAGGTGAATTAGTAAAAAGCACATGAAACATCCTGAATGAAGTATTTTCAAGATTTTTGCAATTGTCATAAATAATCATGCATGCTCTGATACCATTATAATGTCCCTATCCAGAATTTTAAAAACTTGCTTATTCTCTATTTTAAGCACATAAGACATTTTGTCAATCAGTTGAAGGAATGTTCTAGTATTCAATATTTCTGAGAAATATCAAGAACGTCCACAATATAAATAATAATCATGGGCGCTTTCACCAACAACTTGTCATGCATTGAATTCCATTGGGATATTTTGTCAAACAATTGACAACTTCAAGAGACCAGCTGATAGAGACTTACAATTAAAAAAAGTGAATGCTGACATGAAAACAGAAATACATGCTGACAACAACCCCATCGTGAATACTAGAACTACAAAAGTATACTATTAATGTTATGGAAATCTGAACAGCACTATGATGAATGCAGTTTTCTCCTCTAAAACCCCTCAATGTGAAGCTAACAAAGTTTGCAAATCATGCTGGTCAAAGTGTAACCCCAACATGAATAATGGGATTGCAAAAGTATTCTATTAATGTTATGCAAATCTGAATAACACAATGCAGAATGCAGTTTTGTAAGGTCCCCCCTTTTTGTGGCCTTTCCAATATCATCAGGAGCTCCAACTTTATTGGAGAGTGCCATCTTTGCCAAAATTGAGTTCAATTATTGGTGTTCTATTCAAGGGATCAAGGAGAATCCATTGATGCTTTCCTTGGGTAGTTTCACCATTTCAGGTGAATTCCAAACTTCTTAGAGGAATATTCTATTTTTGGAAAGTGTCAATTTTTAGTGTAACACCAGGACGCGCCCACCCCCCCTAAACCCCCGCGTTCTCGAGACAAGGGGATGGGGACGGGGCATCCACCCACCACTACCATTCTGCCACCCATCAGTCGCTAGGATGCTGCCGGGACACTAGGACGACACAGCGTCCCCCAAATGGTGTGAGGACACCCAACCATCCCTCAACCATTTTGGGGATGTCTACCCTCTTCAACATCCTAATTAGCCTACGAAGGTCATAGAAATAAGCTAATCCCATATGCCTAAAAATGGGGACATTACAAAAAAGGAGGAACAAACATAAAGTTCAAAATTTCTTAAAATCCCTTTTCTGCCCTAAAATGCATGAAAGTGAAATGTGTTATAAAATGAACTTCGAAAAAGTAAGGCCCAACAAAAAAATCAAAATTTCTTAAAGTTCATTCTATGCGCTAAAATTCATGGGATTGAAATGTTTCATAAAGTAATCTTTTGCTTTTTTCCCTACGCACGCGATTTCCATTGTTGGTTTTTATCAAAAAGAAAAGGGAGAATAAGCAAGGTTTTCGAGCCGTACAATTTAACGTGAAGCCTGGGTCTACAAAAATGCCATGATTTTTTTTGCAAAAACATTAGATAGGAGTTGTAGGGACAAGCCACGATAGCCCCCACGCCACGCATTTTAAGGGGCATTTCAAATATGACATTTTTTAGTGCATGCAAATCAAATTGGGGCAGGTTTATCGTGTTTAATGCTCGAAAATACCAATATTCCTCCATTCTAGAAGCAACAACCAGAGATCGAAGAAGAAAAGGGATTTCAAGTAGTTGGGCAGAGATGTCTATCTTTTGTTGCTTTCATACTTTCAAAAATCACCAAGTGCACTTATAAAACCCTAAGTTTTATATTTTGAATAGAAAATGATGAATAAACTTAAGGTGTTTACAATATCGAATGACATGAAGGTTTTTCTTCACCAAAATCTGAAAATTCCAAAATCCTTTGTATACATCATTTCTAAATTTCCAAAATGCCTACAATGTGTGCAAATGTGGGTTTCCTGTACAAATGCGAAGTTATTGGGATAAAAGAAAACTTGAAATTTCCAAAACTTCGTTTATGCACACCAATAGTCATAATGAAAAAAATTCTCAAAACAAGCATATGCAGGTCTGTTTTTCAAAATAGGAACTCCTTGAATGACCACATTTCCAAATTTTGTAACGCGTGCATTTACGGGTCTGTTGTGAAAAATTAAAATTTCCTGAAGCATTAATTCCTTTCCCTTTGCCAAATCAGAATCTTATGATCAAAATTGCCAATATCTCTTCAGGGATTTGATTGTCAATTTCCGATCTCCACATGCGGATGTCTAGATATGGGTTGTCTTAAATCCACAAAGTTAGAAGTTTAAAATTTTCAAACTCCCTAATTCTGACTCTCAATTCCGATTGAACTCTAAATCAAGACTCCATATATTTAATCTAAACTCAGCAATGCAAAATCCTAATCCATATCTCGAAATTCTGAGTTTCCATTCCCTTTCCTCAGCATAATGAAAATCCAAGTTTAGAATGAATAACGTGATTGTCCGAAATTTGAAGAATATACCAACCCGTTATTATCTTGATCTGAAAATGTTCTAATTCAAGCACAAACTTAAGATCCAAGGATGACTGATTGTAGTGGTAGTAATGCTCAAGTCTTCATGAATTCAATGTAGTTGTAAGTAATAGGAGGTTGTGTGCTTGCAAGGTAAATGCCTCTGAAGAATTCAAAGGAGGCTAGTTCATCAAAAGCTCCTAAAACAGACAAGAGGTATAGGGCTTCCCGGATGAGGTACAAGCATCAAGGTACGATGTACGAAACAAAGATCACCTCAGCATGGGATCAAGTTGGGGACACGGATCTGGGTCATATCAACCTAGCTGAGTTCAAGAGGAGAATGTATGGTCCGTTGGCAACCAACTTGGCTAAAAGAATGTCCAAAATGGTATCGTGTAGGAAATCAGATTTCCACCAGCACTATGAAGTAAGGAACTCATCTTGGAATGTGCAAAGCATTTTGTACCGAATACTAGAATGGTGGCAATGCAGGGTAAGGTCTTCCTAGATTTCAGAAGGAAGGCGATAGATGAAGCATTCAATATTCTCACATACAAAAAGATGCCTTGTATGACTATCGAGCAACCCCAAGGGCTATAGGACAAAGGACCCAATGACTACAAAATCAATATTAACAACTTTTAACCCAAAATCCCTAGACAACACTATTTGAAGCTTCCAAAGAAGAAAATGAAGAGGGGAGAGTTCCTTAAAGAATATTGTGATATGATTACACTATTAAGCAGAGTGATGGGGCTCCAATGTCAAATAATTTTGAGGATTGGATGTTTTATTTTATTGAGATAGTGTTCTTCGGGGAAGACTAGATAGACTAGGCGCAGATCATAAGAGATAACATGCACCTCCAGCTTATCAATTCGCAAACTTCTAGAGCTTTTAGTATGTCTTCCTATGTAGTATACATGCTGGCTCAGCATACCAAGTACAAAGGACTACTTTGTGAGGGACCAATAGGTCCCAAAGAGGGGAAGTACATGGTGTATAAAGTGTATCCCAAGCTGAACCTGCATCATAAGACACAGTACAAAAGGGCTAACGATGCTTTTACTATGTACATTGTACGTACCTTACAAGGAGGATTAGAGGAGAGGTTATCAACAAAGGCAAAGGAGACAGTGAAGGAATACGGCTCTTGGTTCTTTCAGTTTCATACAAGGATGGAAAACTCGTCGAGTTTTCCAGCTCGGCGAGTAACTCAGCCAAAAACTTGCGCCAGAAACTCGCCGAGTTTTTGGCAAAAACTTGCCGAAAAATCAGCGAGTTTTTGCCAAAAACTCGGCGAGTTTCATTTAAAAACTCGCCTGCGTCAAAATAAACAGGCGCAGCAACAAAAAAACGCAATTTCATTGTTGCGTTTTGATTTTGCTGCCTCTTGGGCGACTAAGGAAGAACTAGATTGGGTTTCCAAGCCATTGTAAGGCATATTCAAGTGGATTCAAGGCAGATTTCAACCATTTTTTGAAGAAAAAACACATTTCTAGGTACGGTTGCTGAGATTTTTTTATTTTTTTTTTCAAACATTCTATTTTGTTTTTGTTGAATCTAAATGAATACTACTTAGAAATGATTTTGAATCATTAAAACAAGATTCAACACTGTTTTGGACAAGTTTTTTTTTAAGAATATCAGATTTTTTTTAAATATCAAACCCTACCAGTTTGTTTTGTTTTTTTTTCTAACTTTGAATGATGTCTAAAAAAATTGTAACTAATTTAGATAGTTTCTAACTTTGTTTAATTTATTTTCTAAAATATTTATTTTATGTTTTAAATTTCTATGTGTAGGGCAGCAGTTAACCATTAAATCAGCATGGTAGATTCAGGGGAAGAGTGGCCACTAACACCATGCCCTTCTGGATTTATAGGCACCCGGCCTAAAAATGCTAGAGATAAAACATGGAGGTATGCCTATGAAGTACCCAATGAGCCCAGGAAAGTAATTTGCATAAACTGTGAGAAAGTAGTTTCTAGAGGCAGAAACTGCCTCAAATACCATCTTGCGGGCATTAGGAAGCATGATACAAATCCATGCACAAAAAATACAAAAGAGATAAAAAGATTTGTTAATGCACTACTTGCAACCGGGAAAGAGAAAAAATTAGAAAGGGAGAGGGAAAGATTAGCTGTGAGGGCAGCCATAGCTGAAACTCAAGGTGCTCCTATTAACATTCAGGAAGAAGAAGAAGCACTTGAGAGCATAGTGGGCTCTTTTCGTGGCCCACGCATCCACAAACATAGTGCCTCTTTTACCGCTTCTGCTTCCTCTAGTAGAGTGCCACCATCAGCATCAGGGATAGACAATTTTTTTGTGCACAGGAATACACCTGGTGCACAACCATCATTAGAGGCCACTGGATGGAACAAGGAGGCACATGAAAAAACTGATATTGCATGTGCTAATTTTTGGTATTTCAACAATCTCCCATTGAGTGTGATTGAGAGCCCTTATTGGCTCAATTTGGTGACTGCAATGACAGTTTTGGGAAAAGGGTACAAGGCCCCTTCTTGAAAGGATTTGAGTGGGAGGTAAGTAAATAATTGGAATCCACTTGGTTTCATTTTGAAATTTTAATTGTTATTTCTTGTTTATTAAATCAAAATTGAGTACTAAGAATTGATTTGACTTTGATTTTGTAAGTTGCTTGTAAATGCTGTTGATAGGGCAAGACTAGTGGTGGAGGAGCAAAAAAAAGAGTGGAGTAAATATGGCTGCACCATTATTTCTGATGGGTGGACAAATGGAAAAAACCCAACCATCATTAATTTTTTGGTTGCTTGCAATGATGATGTTGTATTTTGGAAATCAGTTGATGCCTCCAACAAAGTGAAAAATGCACAAACTTTGGCATTAATGTTGGAGAATGTTGTCATGGAGGTGGGAGTAGAGAATGTGGTGCAAATCATCACAGATAATGCAACAGCATATGTGGCAACAGGTAATTTTAAATTTTAATATTTATGTTGCACATGATTATCATTAAAATTTTAAATTTAAATATTAATAAGTGATATTTAATTTACCTTTTAGGTAAAATATGGAAATTGGAAACTAATTATTGCATTGATACTAATATGCCAGGTAGAATCCTCCAAGACAAGCACCCCACTCTTTTTTGGACACCTTGCGCAGCACATGTCCTTGACCTTCTTTTGGAGGACATAGGAAAACTTGATTGGGTGACTCCAATTGTGGAAGATGCAAGGCCGGTAACAAAGTATATCTACAATCACCCTTGGGTTCTAAATTTGATGAGACAATTCAATAAAGGGAAAGATTTGGTGAGACCCGCAACCACAAGATTTGCAACGGTTTTCTTGACGTTGCAAAGTATTATTGATGGCTTGAATTCTTTGAAACAAATGTTTGTGAGTCCACCATGGATTGAATCAGCTTATTCAAAGAAGCCTAAAGGAGAATTTGTTGCGCACATTGTCTTTGATCAACATTTTTGGAACAAGGCTCAAGAGATTGTAAAGGTAACTTCAAGAATCAAAACTTTAATTTTTAATTATTCTTGATTCAAGTCTCTCATTATTAATTAATCTTGTTGTAAACTAATTTGTAATTTTAAAAGTTCAATTGCAGGTATCTGAGCAATTGGTCAGAGTTCTGCGCATGGTTGATGGGGATCAAACCCTAATGGGGTCTCTGTATGAGGCCATGGATAGGGCCAAAGAGTCTATCAAAAATCACTACAAGGGGGATAGACTCAGATATGACCCCATTTGGGAGATTGTTGATAGGTGGAACAATCAGCTCCACCAACCCATTCATGCAGCAGGATACTTCCTCAACCCTCGTTTCAGGTATGGTGATTCTTATTCAGATTTTACTAAGACTTGATTTCACTTTGTTTTTGTAGGTTGTGTACTAAGACTTGGTTTCACTTTGTTTTTATTTTAGATATGATGATTCCTTTTCAAATCCTAATGGCGAGGTCATGGAGGGCCTCTCTATATGCATTTAGAGGATGCTACCTGATGTTGTTGAGTGTAAAGAGCCCAATTGGCTCTCAGCTACCAACTGGCTTCTAACTCAATTTTATTTGCAAATTTCTATCAAATTTCAAATATTTATAACCTTTGCAATTTTTCAACAACAAAATAATTTGACATCCAACAGCAATTTAAATCTGATTCCAAAGTTCATTATTAATTCATTCACATGGCTGAAAATTATTAAAAACATTACATATATTAAATAAGGAGGCAGCACCTTATTGAATAGTTTCAAAATCAAATGACCCCACTCCCTTGGAATCAAACACAGCACCTAAGAATGAAGATGCAACAACTATCCAATGACACCAGCTTTAAATGTTCTCTCCCATGCTATTGGCGGCTAAAGACACCATCAACCAGGAAATCTATACTGCAGCAAACAACAACCAATTCTAAATTCTTCTCAACCTTTACCTTACAGCATGTACGCCTCTGCTAATTCCGTACAGCAGCTGACAAAATCCGTACAGCTTCAATTCAAATGCAAGCTTTGACCAATCTGATGTAACACCATTTCAATTTCGATCATAGCTTGGTAAATATAGCAAAGAATTCGATGCTCTCTCCAGAATTGAAGACCAAACACTCAAACCCTAGCTCTTCCTCATACAATTTCGAAATTCTCCTATAAGCTCAAACTAAACTTCTGAATGAAGCCCACACTGTAGCAAATCTTAATGTTTATTTCAACACCTCAAATGCTTGTAATATCTTTGAAGAATTCACAATTCTCCAAGTCTGAAATTCTGAAACCCTTGTTCCAAATTTCTCTTCACACAAATCAGTAATATCAAATGCACAATAGAATGGATAAAATGAAATCTGAATCCCCTTTTATAATATTCAATTTTCATTTGTCTTTATCTCCTTAAATTTACTTTAATTTCATTTCTCATAAAGCAACTTTATGTTATAATTTAAAGATGACATATAATAAAGTCACTTTATTAATTTAAACTCCCCCATTGCTCCAAAAATGACCTTTTCATTAATATAATGATATTCTGACACATAGGGTCCCTGTCTTATGTGCTCAAGATTTAAAACTTCTCAACCTGGTTCCAATGAGCTATAACACCAAGGTGTCCAATATGCAATCCCAATAAAAATAGCAACCTTAGTCAATTTAATTAACTAATAATCATAATTCACCCATCTTGCGAAAATGACTAAACACTCATCAGAATCGAAATCTGACAGCACAGGCGTGATCTTGATGAAGAAAGATGATGAATGAACTTGATGAGGTGACTTACTAAAAATAGGCGCTCCCTCCAAGATTCTTGGAGCCCAAACTGGAAGCCAAAAATATAAACGAAGAGCATCATTCAACTCCTCTAACTCACCTGAGGTCATCGGAACCATCCCTTGACTTACTATAAATAGTAAGTCCAACCAAACAGAGCCATAACCCTCAACAAGGTGTTCTAATCACCAGTATTAGCCTACAAGGACCCGATAATAGGCTAAATCCAATAACTCAGATGCTTGCTCAGAATGGGGACATTACACTGAGAGAGACCTTGTTGTGACCAAACAACAAATCTATGTGGAAGCAAAGGGTAAATTATTTTCTTCAGAGTTGGCAAAGAGAGCAAGAGGCACTCAAACCCCAAGTAAAAGTAGAACATTTACAATTTTGGCATTTTGTCATTTGATAAATTATGTTTCGCTTGTCTCTTTTCTTTCTAACTTCTCAATATTTTAATTTGCAGAGGCTTGGTGGCAAAGTTAGGGTGGAAATACCCCATATCTAAAGAAATTCGCTCTCAGAATCTTATGCCAGCCTTGTAGCTCATCCCATTGTGAGCGCAATTGGAGCTTATTTGAGTCCATCCACACAAAGAAGAGAAACAAGTTAGCCCAAAAATGCCTCAATGACCTTATCTATGTGCAATACAATCTCAAGTTGCACTTGAAGAGGGCAAAGGAAGCACCAGTTGGTCCAATTGATTTGGACGATATAGATCCTTACTCTGATTGGACGACACAGGAGCAGCCTCCATTGTTTACAGAAGATGACATCTCTGATTTGGAGAGGCAGGCTATGGAGGGGGAGGGGTGGATTTGGTTTCACATTGGATGACATTGAGGAGGATGATGAGGATTCAGACGAGGAGTCATTAGCAGTGCTAGTGCCAGAAGATATATCCAGGATGGAGAGCGAACCACACACATCAGGAGGGATACCGAGCGAGGAGGCACAGTCATGCTCAGTGCAGGCTTCTACTTCTAGGACTGGGCCCTCTACTTCTAGTTCCTCTCCCTTATTTGCTCATAGAGTTGGGAAGAGGAAGATGTAATTGTAATTTGTAATGATGTATTTCCTTCTAGTTTTGTAGAAACTATTTACTATTTTGCTTCCAGTCATCAGCATTCCACATGAGAATGCGATTTTGTACCCACTTTGCATTTATATATATCTAAACTTAGCTTGTTTCTTTCGTTTTCTCATTAATTAACTCATTGGATGCATCTTCTCATAGAATTTTGCAAAAAAAATACATTTTTAATTAAATTTTATGCTATTTTTAAGTTCCCGAGTTTTTTGCCGAGTTTTTCCAAAAGCTGGCCAATTTTTTCCCAGGTATTCTTTTTCAAGGCTTGGCGAGTTTCTGCCGAGTCCGAGTATTCCATCCTTGAAACCATATTCTTACATAATAGTCTTAGGATATTCAAGGTCAATTTATCGATTGCCAAGATACCCTAATGACAAATTGGTATTGTTGGAAACATCATGACAACTTTATGAAATAGATAAGGTAATCAAGCTGAAAAGAAAGCATGGAATAGGCTATCCTATAACCATGGGGAAGAATGATGAGATTTGCATCAACATTTTCTTGTGCGGAGTGTTTGGAGATTGAGTTGTGCTTTTATGGGTTTGATTGACATTCAACCCGACATAACTATGATCCTTTGAGGAAGGCTAATCATTTTAAACACAAGTATGCTCTAGAAGACTACTAGGCCAATTGTACTAATGACTATGAAGTTCAGAGGCACTCCTTTTCCAGAATGAGTGTCAAACAATTGTAGACATAAAGTTAGTTGTCATTGGCAAATTCATTGGCAAACATCAATCACACTGGTACTCATGATAGTGTAATAATTGTGAACCGGGTAGAATGAGCAAGTGAGCAGTGTACCTTAACCGGTCACGCTAATACCGGTCCAGGTTTTGTCCAACCGGTCTTGGCAAACACACAGGGTGAAGATGACTAACCCGATACAAATCACACACCGGTTAAGTGCATGATAATCCGAACCGGATTACGCGGAGCGTTTTTCAGTAAAACTGGAGTTAGTTTTTTCAATGGAACTAAAGTTAGCTTTGTTTTTTTCTGCAAGCATTTCGAGGTAAACTAAAGATCAATTTGCAATCGTTTTGGTCAAGATTTTTGCATGCGTGATTTTTGGGAGAGTTTACAGCTTGGCAGAACTGTTAGATGTATTTTTAATAAGATAATTTCTTATAAATACAGGACATAATACATGAGAAAAGTGTTGTTGAAAATCAAGAGCATAGAGTGAAAGAGAGTAGGAGAACAGAATCTTCTAAGAGGAAACACAGTCACAGAAGCTGAAAGGGAGAGAAAGATTCAACAGCCAAGCAAAGGAAAGGGTGAACAGGTATGATATGAATCGACAAATATAGTGTCATCATAAGATCATTGCTTTAGTTGTGAAGCATATTTAAATCCCTCAATCAGGGTGAACCCTAACAGGTTCTATTGTATAAATTCATTTACCAGGTAACATCTTTGTTGGTGTTTTAATGTCCTTTGATAAGGCAACTCATAACACGGTCAAGATCCTAACAAGTCTTCTATTAAATCTCTTAACCGGGTAGCACTCTCACCAATACTTTGTAAGCCTTTAACAGGGCAACTTTATTACTGCAGTAATGAAGTTTCGTCTATCCCACCGTGGTTTTTTCCTTCTAACTGAAGGTCTCTAGTATAAATTCTGTGTTGACCTATGCATTTAATTTATGTTTATGTTTGTTAAAATATACTTTTGAGTTCAATATTGACAAGAATATCTAATTGCATAAAAGAAGAATAGAAATTGAATTTACTAAATCACCCCCACTCTCAGTAACCGATTAGGAACAACAATTGGTATCAAAGCCTAGGTTCTCAGAAATAGTAAGCTTAACCGCTTGAGAAAAGATCATGGAGGGTTACAGGTATCAAAAGCAACTGGAGGAAGCCAATGAAATGATTGCCTCTCTGGAGAATAGACTGAGAAGGTCTCTTGCCAAGAGAAAAGATTTGGCTCTACAACTGAGTGAAAGTCATGAAACCATTGAGGAACTCTCTGGACAGAGTAGCTCTGATGAAGTTGAAGAAGCGGTCACTGTTCTCATGGAGAAGAATTTGAATCTAACCAATCAAATCTCCAATTTAAAAAGGGAACAAGAAGGTCATGCTCTGAGGATGACTGAACTCATCGAAGCCAAAAGAAAAGCTGAAGATGAGAAGAATAGTGCCATAGAAGCACAATTGACTGCTGAAAGAGAAAGAAATCTGGCCGAAGATGCATTAAGAGAGAGTGACGCTCTCATATTGCAATTGCATGCAGACATGCAGGGGATAAATCAGGAGAATGCAATCATGCATGAGCACTTGCATGATAAAGATGAGGCATGCAAAGAAATGGCTGCTGAAATTGAAAAATTGAAGGAAGAGCTGAAAACTCTTGAGAGGAATGAGAAACTCAGAAGGTATAATGAAAGTTTTGAGAAGCTTGATGAGCAACTGAGAGCTCAAAGGAAGCATAAGGATCCCACAGGACTTGGGTACATTGGTCAAAGCAACAATGAAACCGGTGAGTCCTCTGGAGACAAGCAAGGCAAGATGGAAAAAAAGAAATCAAAAGAAGACAAAGGTAAAAAGATCTTCAAACCCTTATGCAAATATCGTGGCAAATCGGGTCATAAACTCAATGACTGCAGGAATGCACCGGTGAAATCGTTTACTTCTAACAGTTACTGCTGCAACTATTATAAGTATGGTCAAGGGACCTTTGAATGCAGCTCTTGATCCAACAGTGTGTCCAGTGGAAGTAGGGGAAGCTTCAAGGGCTATTGCTATGCATGCAACAAATTTCGACACAAGGCGAAAGAGTGCAGGTCCAAACCAATGGCATTCAAATCTCCACCAAGACCGGTATTCCATAATAGGAATGTAAACTGGAGCACATCTAACTGTACTACCTGTGGACCATCAGGGCATAGGAACACTGATTATCACTCACCCATGGAGAGGGAAAGAAGGTAAATCCATAGAGGAACCGGAATGGCTTGTTACAATTGTAACAAGATTGGGCATCTGGCCAAGGACTGCAGAAACTGGTCAATGAACAAAGGCAAAGGACCGGCTAAACCGATCAAGAAGCATGTGTCCCCCAACCCAAGGGATAACATCATTACAAAGACCAATAGGAAAGTCAAGAAGACTTGGTCCAAAAAAGGGACAAAGAGTTCCGTTGAGGAGAAATCAGAGATAAGGTCATCATCTGTCGATGGTGATATCTCGTCAGCAAATTAAGCCAAAGGGCGTAAGCAGAACAGGTAGCAAAGCTATTGTTCCCAAAGGAACTGGTGAGGTATGGTCTCACTCAGTCAATGATTGGAACCGGGAAGGAGTCATCAGTCTAACATATTAACCGGATAGGTAAGAGTTGCTGAAGCAGCAAGGTGGATGTCGAAACTGAGGATTTGTAAACAGGAAAAACATATGGGAGAAACACCTCAAACACATTGAAGTACTGAACATTTTAGAGTCAGAGTCATTATATGCAAAAAATTTCAAGTGTGAGTTTGGGTTAGAGGAACCAATATGAATTCTAGATGGTTATATATATTTTGAACCAATATGAATTTCCAAAGCTTTCTTCATTTAAACTCATGGGACTAGATTTTAATCGCCAACACTAACCACATCTTCAAGTCTATTACATGCCACTGAATAAAACCAAAATATTTAATTGGCCCCCACACATTATATTACGGCAATGATTTTAATCTCACCCTTCAATAGATGTGATGGCAACAATACTTGCAAACTTCAGAAATAAGCATTATAGTATATGAAGAAGCCAAATAAAGAATCGGGACCCACAAAAATGTATCATTACAATAGTCTATGATGAAATATTAACCAAAGACCATATTTATGAAATTGTCTAGCATGACAAAGGGGCACTCAGCAAATATTATCAACAGCAACCCAGTTAATGCTATTAATGAGAATATTATTCATCCAATTGCTTCAATCCTTTCACCTTTGGTATTAGTATTTCCAGCTATAATAACTATGCACAATTATTTCAATATTACCTTCAAACATTTATTATTTGTTTGCCCAACTTAATGCTTTCACAAATATACACGCTTCCCACAACATTTATTATGCTTAATGCTATTAAGACTTTGGCACAAGTTTGTTTTTTCACGGCTATATGGAATATAACCACAATGTCATTTCCTCGGCACATATCAAACCATACATGAGTCGCCTCACATTAGACTTGGCTCTGCAATATTTCAACCAAACAACCAAGCTGCACTTCTTTGTGATTTATAAAACCTCACAGGCTAGCAGGAAAAGCAGCTCTGATACCACTGAAACATCCCCCTAGGATATTATTTCCAGATTTGACTAGAGAAATTTAAACAAATAATTTGAATGCAATTGATTTCAATTTATCCGGCATATTATACTGAAAATTATAAAATATCAAGCTGAAAGAGAGATATGAATATTGCCTTTAAATATTCAGTACAACAACAAAAAAATATCCAATCGTAGCCGCGGAACTTACAATCAGATTGCATAACCAGAAAAATGAATTTTGAAGCGCAAAGTGGGATACCTGAGCGATATCTCCAACAAACAATGGGTTTCCGTCCACTGCTTCCAAGTTTGAGGGTTTTTGTCCTCAAACATGCTAAAAGCCAAAGCTTCCAAGAGAGAAAAATAACCAAACATATACCAAGCATGTTGAGAATGAACCTCTCAATGTTCTTTTAAAGCACAACCCTGTGACTCTTCATTTCCCTTCTGCCTGTCTCTTCATATTCCTTTTTCTTTGTCTCTTTATTTTCCTTTTTAACTTAAAATGACTTTATTAATTTTTCACTAGTCTCCATAAAAGTCATTTTGATACTTTATTAAATAATTAAACTAAGTTATCATTTAATTTGATATAATATGACAACTTAAAATTTAATTATTTAATTGACTTCTAATGTCCCAAAAAGGGGACATTACATAAGGCAAAAATCCTACTAAATAGACTACCTCACATGGATGTCTGAGCCTTGCCACCAAGACCAATGGGGCCAATGTTCTACTCATGGACTTAGCATGGGATTAGCTTGGCCAAACTTATCATGACCTGATCCCTATACTCTAAATTTTCTTAATAATGATAATAGCATAGGAAATTGTATTTTAAAATTATATACATTGGGCTAACTAATGTCATTAGTCTATTTAAATGTATGTATGCACCTGTGTTCCCTTTGTGGTTGTAGGGTTTATAATTCAAAGCATAATGAAAAAAAGAAATTTGGCTTATTCTCTAAGGGGACATTACATACATACATACACACACACACACACATATGTATGTATGTATATATCAGTGTTCCATGGGGACGTGTCCCCACCCTAAATGCTAGCGTCCCCAGGATGGGGACATCGTCCGAACTTGGGGACGTCAGTCCCAAGTCCACAGTTGCGTCGTTGATCACCGCCTTGGGCCCAACCTCCCAAGGGATGATTAGAGGCCTCCCTTCACTACATTTTCACATTTTGTACTTGTTTGGATATTATGCTACTCATTGTAATCATCTTTATCATATTTTTAATCTTCCATTTGCCGACTCCACTATTTAAAATTTTATTTATGATTGAGTATTCTAATTTCTAATTAATAATTCGATATTCGAAACTTCAATGTTCATTGTTCAATGTTCAAGTATTTACTATTTAGTATTTGGCAACTGCAATTTTGTTTCTTAACTTCTTAATAGTCTTATACATCTTTTCATAACTAGCATTTTAAGTACCATATGTATAGTATATAGTATAAACCCCCCCCCCCCCCTTCGCCCTCCCTCCCCCAGCCATCATCCCCAAATTGAGGCCCTTTGTCCCCACGTCCCGAAAACCCATCCTTGACGATGGTGTGTGTGTATATAATTTTGACAATGTTTTTGCACTAACAAGCCCAAAACCCCATTCAAAATCTTTCCATAACGGCAAATCGGGTTCTTGAACCTGAATCGGAACCCAAATCTGAACTAGAAACTTAGTGTTTTTCCAAATAAGTAATTTAGGTTCAAATCTATTAAGTTTCCACAATCCATACGTATGAATATATTAGTTTCTAGATTCGATTGTGTAGAATTTTTTTCCATCAACGTTTCGGATCATACTACATGATCCATCATCAAGATATCAAAGAGCAAGAGCAAGAGGACTTGAAAGCTGGAGGACTTGAAAGATAATTTAGGTTCCTCAATAATGTATTGTTTTGCTAATCTCCAAAAAAAATTCTCTGATTTGTAAATATTTTGTGGTTGGATGCCTGGTATGAAGTTCTAATATGATGCTTGAGCCTCTGAAGCAAAGTTCTACTTTTCTTCCTTCAGCCTATAAAGACGAACACTACCCCATGTTTTTGATTTTCCAGGAGCTTCTCATTTTGTATCTACTTATTTTTTTGATATATCAATCTTCATCTAATAGTGCAAACTCATTTGAAGCTATCAAATCACCATTTAGTGTTGTTCTTTTGATTACATTATTATATCATAATTCCGTTATAGTCTTATATACTGATGTCAATCTTTTGTTAGTATACTTCTCTACATAGCTGTTACAGATCATAGACTGAATGTATGTATTCAATTTTTTTTCACTTACAAGAAAAGGTTTCATTGATCAATCAACATTATAGTCGTATTGTTGGATACAAATTATAAATATACATCTAGCCCTACATATTTTCAGAGGAGCGGATAATTGTATATTCTTTATTGCAAGATAAAATTGCATACTTTGTAGAAAAAACTAATATCAACAAAAAAGATTAAAAAGGGGTAAAACCACAGAAAAAACTACCTCACCATCTGTCTGAAAGCTCCAAATGATTTTTCCAGTACGAAATGCCAGAAAATAAATTGCACCATTGTAACACCCAACCACCACCTGTGGTCAATTATAAACATTTATTTGCAGAAAGGTGAAATTATAAAGCTCGACTCCAACCTCTGTTGGAAGTCTTATGATATAGGTGCCACTATGAGTAATTTATTATGAAACTCATGAAACATATACAACAGACAACCATATTGTTTAATTGAAAGCATTTCAGTATTTATGCACCTGAGTAAAGTCATCTGTAACAGCAGCAGTACATTCAACTCGGCCTCCTAACTCAGCTTCCCATTGCACTTCACCACTTTAAAAAAATTAATAAAAACATCAAGAATTCTATAAAAAAAGTTAAAAACTTGGCAGAGAAATCTTAAGACACCCAAAAGCACAACTTCAAGCTCCATATAAAATGTCTCTCTGCAATACAAGATGTTAAAAGAAATTGCTCTTAGAATTAAGCTCTCTTATCACGATCTGTGATTATTAAGTAATAAGCCTTCCCGCTATGCTCTGATTTTATCCAACCATACAGTGGTTAACTAAGTTTATTCACGTATTCAATTATGTAGTAAACTGCTTCTTAACAGGGAAATTATGTTGCACACCAGAACCCCTAAAACAAACTTCAGAATTTTTTTTAACATTAAAACATAGCTATGAGATTATTATTTTGTCATAACCCCAATTTAAGGACTTTATTAGTGATAGCATTTCAGTTTGATTTGCAATCTTGTATGTATTACAGGACTAATCCTGGCAGATTGACTGATAGTTTCAATGGTTCTTGAGCTAATCAGTTAATATATCTGATCATGATGTTTCAAAATTCATAATAGAAATGTGGTTAAGTATTTCTATTATGTCGTAGTTCATTAAAAATGTTTAGTGTGGATACTGCTGATTTCTGCATCTTTGCCTCTTTGCAGTACTTCTTTCCTACACTCGTGACGAGTTTTAGGAGCATAGATTGCAAACTCAGCAAATCGTTAAATATTTGTGAGTTATTAATCCCCACAAGTAATCGTAGGTTTAACTAGCGAAAATTCAATGGCAAGTTTTTTTATGAGTACTTGCAAGAAATCGGTGTTTGACAACTTGACTCGACACACCAGCAACATATCAAAAATGCAGATTAAAACATGGGTTGAACACTCCAAAAAACAGCTTTTCTAGCTTTATGAAAATTATTTTTACCTTTTAAAAACTGAAAATAATGTGCACCATGAAGATCTGTTGGTTTTGAAGGTCTACATTTGGGCTAGGTGTCAGGGGCTTTGCCCTCAACCCTGCCCTATATCACAAAAGGGAATGCACCTGAGGTACTCCCCTGAAACCTGCAAAGGGAAAATACTCTTAAAAGTCTTACCAGACTCATTTGATGAACCTTGTTTTTGTATTTTGCATTAAGTTTATGTTTCTGTCAAAAATTTATGTTTCACAAAATTTTCGAGTTTTTGAAGTTACCAGGCTTTATTTTGTTTTACCCAAGGAAGAAATTTTTGGCTTGTCATGAACAAACTAAGTCCAAGCACGTGAACTATGGTTAGAGGTGAAATCAAATGGGTTTTGTGAACAAGTTCTCGCCACGCTTTTCAACAGTATGTGGTTTCTATGTCATATTATCTGTCTTTGATTTCAAGCCAATCATTTGCATTATAGATTCAATTGCTTTAGTGTGGTAGATGTGTTTTTGGTTGCTAGTCTTGTTTTAGTATGATCTTTTCTTGGCAAACTAAGTCATGGTCTAGTAGAAGCCTTTCGAGTCCAAGACTATCCGCTTAATAAGATTTTTTGTTGTTAATATCCTTTCGTAGGGTGTATTTGTTTTACTGGAAAGCCCCATGGAGTCTGGTGGAAATTTGAAGAGATATAGACAGCCCACTACATTAGTGGAGGAGGCAGTAGCATTTACTAGCCTCGAATCTCTCAAAATTTGTTTGGGAAGTTAGAGGCTTGTTTTGTCATGGCCATTTGGGTTCAAGGCGTGTCAATGTGATCTCACTTGTGGAAGGCCAATGGCATGGTGGTTTTCACAGCCTCATCTTCTAGGCAAGCATTGTCCCCCAGTATTCTACCTTTGTGGCTTATTTTGAGGATGGTGATGATGTGAAAAAGGAGGAAGAAAAGATTTAAATAAAGGGAGGATAGAGAATAGACAGGGAATAAGTAATGCATGTTTTAATATCAAATGGGAACTATGATAATGCTTCATTTGTGGAGACTTTGTTGCTTTTGGTGTTGAGTTGCTCATGTTGGATTGCCTCTCTAGAAAACAATTTTGGTGCCGAAGTTGTGCTTCGCCAATCTTTCCATGAGAGGTTTCTTGGCATCAGTAGTTTTGTTTGTTAAGTTTGTCTTTATTCTTTCTACTTGGCATTTTTCTGTGTTAAACATTTTGTTTAATGGGAATTTATTTTAAAAGAGTTATGGCTGTGAAAGGCAAACATTGTTCTAATAATCAGCCCTAAACTAAAATTTTGAAATTTCACCAATGAAGTCAACACATGAATTTGCAAATGAACACGCAAATAAAGTTATTCTTCTGTTATAAGTTCTGATTATGAATTTCAGTAAGCCCAACTTCTGTCCAAGGATCTGATTTGATTTGCAATAAAATGTTGAATTGATGTACTCTTCTGATGTGATGTTTCAATTTGCAAAATCACTGCTATTTAAGTTTTCATAACGGGTATACACCTAACATGGAACCTTCTTAATCAGGAAAGAATTAAAAATTGTACGCCAATTAACTTAAACAAGGTTGCACTGTCCCCATTTTTGGGTTCTCTTGTACTATTGTGTCCACATGATCAGAATAGAAAATTGATGTTACCAATTAACTCAGATGGTTCAATGAAGATATTTGACACTTTTAGATGTTATTTACGTCTTCCATTGTGTTCTCCGAGATTCTTGGAGGAAGCATCTATTTTTAGTAAGTCACCCAGTTGGGTCCAATTATCATCATTCATCATTGGTATCACTCCTACGCAATCAGTTTTTGATTCCCATGCATTTTAATTATTTCCACAATTTGGCTGTACTAATGGGCTATATTTTCTTAAATCCACTAGGATTTTCATTTTAATTAAAACAATTTATCGGGCACCTCAATATTATAGCTCATTGGAAAGAGAATGGGAAGTTATAAATAATGAGAAGCTGAAAAGTGACTTTAAGTGTCGGAAATGTTTTAAAAAGGAATTTAAATCTTTTTTTAGGATTATAAAGCTTATTAAATTAATAAAGTGATTTTGTAATGGATTTTTGCAAAAGGATCTTGAAAAAGCTTATAAAAAGGGAGTTGAGAGCTCATTTGGTATTGTGCAATTTAGTCTACTTCTTTGATAGACCCTTGTGGTTTGAGAGATTGAATGTAATTCACCCCAGCCTTTGGAAGATGAAAACCCTCTTGAGAAGATGTAATGTCCCCATTATTAGGTTCTTTAGCGATGCAATTGTCGCAGACTTTCTAGGTTAGTGTAAGTTGTTCAAAGGGGTAATTTTATGTTGAAAATGAGCTCTTTCAAAGTAATAATATGACACTTCCAGATGTTATTTTCGGCTTCTAGTATAGGCTCCAAGATTCTTGGAGGGAGTATTCATTTTTCGTAAGTCATTTTTGGGCATCGAGAGTCAGTTGGCATGCTTGCTATTTTTAGTATTCGATGTATACGATTTTAATGATCATCTCGACTTTGATATAGTCCAGGGGCTTTAAATTAAATAACGATGTTATAAGTTAATAAAGTCAAATTAAGGATTTAACTTTATCATTATTTTTATTTATTTATTTAATGAAGGGACTATACAAGCCAAATATTAAATTAAAGGTGACTTATTTTAATGGATGGGCCTTTATTGCTTAGCGCTAAACTGGGAGATTAAAAAGGGAAGTGATTCTTATTAAATAAAAGCAAATAAAACATTCCCAAAAAGATAGCAAAATAACCAAAATAAGTGTTTTTTTCAAAAAAAAAAAGTAATGAAAAAGCAAACTAAAAGCTTTCCCGAAAAAATATCTTGTCAACCTGTGGTGTTGAAGGTTGAATTGCAGTTGTGCAAAATTAGTTTATGATGGGTTTGAGCTTCATCTGGGAAATTAATTTTCAGTTTGTTAACCATGGCATCATTAAGAGATAAGAGTTGGCCAATAAACTCTTTGATGCAAGAGGTAAACTTGATCATTTATATCAGCCAAGGGATGTACTCTTCAGTACTCTAAAGGAAGTGGAGGATTGTTTGCAGATGGTGGACCAGTCACCTTCTCAAGTACTCATTTCCACTAGTGGCAACCTTCAAATTGAATGTGACACCAGGCATGGTGACAAGGCATGCTTCATATCTAAGAGTGAGCGTGGTAGACAAATTGGGGAATAGATTAAGCTATAATCGCCACTTCAAGGAAATCACAAATAGGCCTTCTAAATCAATCTATTTCCCAGTGTGAACATGTGGCTTTCAGGGAGCATCAACTAACAGGCTCCTTAAGATCTGAATGATTTCAAGTTGTAAATCTGGTCACAGTCTGGGAACAGTCGTGTGTCCATTTGCATTTGATTTAATATGGTTAATGTTTTCAGAGACCAGCTAAATAGAATGTAAAACCGAATGTTACTCTATTTGGGATATGAAATGATGTACCTCTGAGTTCTTTGTTTAACAATTTTCTGTCTAGGTCCCCAAAAGAATTTTGTGTTGATATATTTCAGTTCTTTTTTAAATTGCAATTTTGAGTTCGTATCTTTCATATAAGTACATTGTATTCGCATTATGAAGCAATCTTGTACTCTACGTGTATACAAGTCTAATAGAATACACTTCCCCAACATTGTATAGACTCATTTGCTACATTTTTTAATAATATTTTGCATAGAATTTGTGTTTTTTTTCAAAACAAAAAAAAAGGTAAATTTTTAAGTTGCTTAGGTTTTGCTAAGTCACAAAATTTTGGTCTACCAAATTTACGTTGAGTCCAAGTTTGTTAACTATGCCCTAAACATTTAGAAGACAACAAATACCAACAATATTTTAGACTCCCCTTAGCTCATAGCCAAGATTTAAAAATGCCATGTCCCCTTCTCAAAAATAAAAGTAATTGAAGAGCTGTAGCCTATTTTATTTATCATAGGCCAATGATAAAATAAGGAAAATAATATTTAAGTGGCTCCAAACAATTTATTCAAAAGGGACAACTTCAATATTATTGTAACTATAAGGCCTATGTAGAATTTAAATAAGTGGTTTCAACACTATTGAAGATGTAATTCAAAAGCAGCTTTTGGATGTAATTTAGAAGTAAATTTAGATATTTGGATAAGATAAAGATCAGATCAATCTATTAATGTCCAACAAAAGACCACAACGTGGGTCCAAGGGACTACTGAAAACAAGACAAGGGGCCAGCCCACAGAAGGGACACCAAACGGCACCCGAAGAGAAGAACCAAAGACAAACAACCAAACAAGAAGGAGAGAGAGGAGAAGGGAGCCCTCACCAGGCCAAACCCCTAACCAGGCCAAACCCCTACTACAAAATCTGCACAGACATGGAGAACCCCAACACCGAAGGATAAGCAATAGAACTAGCCGAGGGGCACCTGGCCTGCTTCTGACACTTCCTAGAAGGTGAAGAAACCTATTGCTGAAGAGAACCCTTTCGGGGGTTCACAAGCCAAGAATGGCGAGAGGGGCAACCAATTTGGTGCTTGGTGCCACGCGTTGAGTGAATCTCAGGGAAGGAGGTGATAAGCTGGCAGGAAGGCATGGTATCATAGTGTTGATGCTAATGCTGAAGAGACTGGTCCAAAAGTGTAATGGCCTCCTAAATTAAGAGAGCAAGGCACCACTGGTCTGTGGATCTGAAAAAAGCGGAGAGGGGTTGAACACCTCTAAAAAGGCAATAGAATCTGCCTCTGATCTCGTAGTATATGGGGCAGCAAAAAATAAAGTGCTCAGTCTCCCTCTCACCCATAATGCATAACTGACAAATCCTGCTCTCCCTAGGCAGCTAATAATCAGTCTTGATGCGGAGCCGATGAGAACCCACCCTAAAGGAACCAAGGGGGATCAAGAGAGAATGTGCCCAGTGGTGGGATAAGTAAGAAGGGAGAACAATGAGTCCGTTCTTCACCACCAAAAAGTGCTCAGTATAGAGCGCCATCTTTGGGTGAAGACCTCTGTGGGGGTTAACCCAAATAGTGTGAATGAACTGCCTATAAATGTCAGTTCTAATACACTTGTTCAACTCTTGTCTAAATAAGAAAAGATAGGAAGGCGCATCGAGACAATACTTGTAGGGAGGGAGACGATCAGTCTCAATCCCTATAAACCCAAGAAGAGTCGAGGCCTCGGAAAACCAACCACAAGCCCGACCCGAAGTAACAAAAAAAATGGACTTTGAAGAGTAGTAAGCGAGGTAGGGGTATTTGTGACGTCCATCCCTAGAATCAGCAAAGCCTTGCAGGCGATATAAGAACCAAATAAGATCAAAGATGGCCCCAAGTCTGAAGGGGTGAGCCCCAAACTCTGCAAGAAGAGTACCATGAGGGATGGACTGCTTGCATCTGATCATTCGCTGAAGAAGAACCTGAACCCGTTCCGCAGAAGCCCAATCAAACTCTAATAAGGAAGGTCCCCAAACCACAAATCCATTAAGAATAGTAGATCAAATTAGAGTGTCCATAAGTGTCATCTTGGACACAGAGTCCTAGAAGTGATGTCAGAAGCACTGTCTCTCAATAAAGCCCAAAGAACCATAACCCTTGTTGATACACGGCTGGAGGGAAAGTCTCAAACTAAAGCGGGGACCGGAGAACTTCACCCCAAGGCATGTGTATGAAGAAGAAATCTCAACCTCAACTCCTCTGAAAAAAAAGTGAAGGTGAGAAGTCTTGAGGCAATTAAAGACCATCACCTTAGTCTTCCCCAAATTGACAGTCAATTGCCTAAGGTCACAGAAAGCCGCAAGGCCGAAAGGCCGCCGGAAGAAAAAATTTAAATGAAATGAAATAGATGGCCAAAGGGGGTGCCTATAGAAAGGTCACAACTCAATGCAAAGGGTCCAATTTTGACATTTCAATTTTTCTTCCAATTTGGATTTTGAAGCATTCAAGGACAAAAAGCCTTGGAGTAGGAGATCTTGACGAGGAAAAGCTCTCTTGGTTTTCAGATTTGAATTCAAAGGCAATCACCCTCTTATCTCTTGGAGATGATTCCATATGGTAATCACATTTGTGCTAAATTATTTGTTGAAGATTGGGCATTTGCCAATAAATCTTTTGGTGTTCATGTTGGACCACTGAATTTAATTGTTGTTTCTTATCATCCTAGCACTGTTCCCCTATTGGATTATTATTTATGTTTCAGCCATTTTTCATCATTTTTCTCCCTACTAATGACTGCACCTAGCATATGATTACTGTTTCCATCCACCCTTGGTGCTAACTTGAGGGTTTGACATACTATGCAATTGTTGTAAAACATATCAGCTATTGTATTTGTTGTTTTTGGTGTTTTCCCAACCATCATCATCAAGGCACCTAGGGTTTGGAGTTTTTCTGTTAATTGTAAGGGATTCCAGCCATTGACGCAGCTGAAATTAATGTTTCCAGCCACTTGAGCATCATTCCTTCCTCAACAGCAGGTTGTAGTCCTTGACAGGAGATTACAGCATTTATACCATGCGTTCTTGATGCCCTAGCCACCATATAACTTAATGACTGCCCCTTGGAAGTCATTCTGGCATTTGTACAAATGTTGAAACTTGAACACATTGTCCTATTGTACTTGATAGTAACTTTTGATTAAGCTGCGAAATTGCAGATAGTTTGGAGACTGCATGAATATTGTTGTTCAATTGCATTTTCAAGTGTTTGAAATTCTGGTTTTCAGCTGTCATGGATCAGATCTGAGCATAATAATTATCCTAGAGTTTTATAATGTTCCGAACCTGGACGGACTCTCTTACCCCGGAGGGATGCTGTGCAAGGAGCAACAATGGCGTTTCCTAGCAGAAGTGGCGTACAGTACAAGAGATGATTGTACGGTGGGATGGCTACACAAGCCATACGGTACACAAGCCATACGGTGAGGGAGAAGTTTTGTGGCCGTACGGTGAGGGAGATTCGGAGGGGCCCGCACAATATTTGCCTAAGGCAGTACGGTACACAGGACCGTACGGTGATTGTTGCCCAGGTCGTACAGAAGCAGGAGCCACGATTGGAATGGTTGCACGGTTGGTGGCTTGGAGGTCGTACGGAGAGGGTGTCCGTACGGAGAAGGTTGTCTGGGCCGTACGGTGATGATATCGTACGGTGATTGCTGCAGACCGTACGAAGATAGAGGAGTTTGTACGGTATGCCCAAATGCTTACGTCTAGTACCTTGATGTGCCCAAACCCACTTTACTTCCTTCACCTCGATGCTGAACTGAGATAAATCTCCAAAACTCGACAATATTGGAACAAGTAATGCACCGTGGAAATAACAATATGATTATATAACTCCCGATCACCCAATTAGAGATAAAACGCCAGATGCTAATGATGCCACGAGTAATTCAAACAATAACAGTGCCACAGAATACCGAATGCCAACTACCAAGGATGCCACCAGTTGCATTAACGCCAAAGATGCAAATAGATTTCGCAAATGTATACAAAGATGGTGTTTCAGATTTGCCAGATCCGAAACCAACAAAACACAACAGATTCGACGCACAGTCAAATATCGGAGTGCTATTCCCGACAGTAGACTAGGGTGGCTGTGAACCACCGAAACTGCAATAAACCAAATAGGGAGGATCTTTCACCTCCGAAATGGCAGCCAACAGAACCCCAACAGGAATTCGCAAATACAAATAAAATATAAAATCTCAACATATAAAATCCAACTTACACGCCGAGCATAAATATCCATCGGGAAAACTCCCGAGAGCGCACAAAAGAGCCGACGGCGACAACTACACCTACGCCAACAAAAGAAAATGGGCCCGAGATAAACTAAATCGATCGGGACCCAAATACAATAATTTTATTAAAATTGGGGACATTACAAGTTTATATTTGTTTTTCATGAAAAATTGATTATAAATTGGCTATCGTACTTGAGTATTTTGACACATAAATTTCAGATCTATTGGTGTAGCTAATTAATATTACATTTGAGAGACTATGACCATTTGAGGGTTAGAATTCATGATTGAGTTGCATATTTGATTGATAAGGGTTTACAGTTATCAGATAATGTTGATCAACATTGGTTTTGTAGGGTTTAGCATCTACAATTGGACTTGAGGTTTGTGCACCATTTCAACTTGTACATTGTTTGAAAAATCAGCTATTTCCAACGGGTTATCTGATTGGGGACTTTACAAACAACAATGAGCTTATATGCTCTTTCTAAACCCACTTCAAATGCAAAACCCTATGCTAATTCAACCACTTCTGATTGGTTTTCAAAAGTAATCCATCTAATATTCAATCTCAAGAATATAGCAATCATTCTTGTCAATGTTTAAGCATTAGTTTTCTTGACCTTTGATCAAAGGTCAATATTAAATTACTTGATACCAAATACCCATGATTATATAAATAGAGCACAACTTACCCATCTTATACATCGCTGTAATCACAAGAAAGAGAGTCACATTGCAAATTACAATAAAAAGAATTATGTTAAAGTTTCCCATGGAAAGGGACCTTAAACCCGTAAAACACTAGGTGACAAGAATGTCATCATCAACAATACCACTCATTGAGACCATATGAAAAGCATCATACTATGCTTCAAAAAGTACCCTTAAGCTCAAGGGGCAGCACTACAATATTGGTAAACCACCACCTTTATGGAGATTGAACCACTTCCACCCTCTTTATTCATCTAACCAACTTCCATATATCCTTAATTGTTTCCCTATATCAATTCCAATGTTGTTTGTTGACCTAATTTCTAGAATGTAATGTTCCCTTCTAATGCGACCCTAAAATATACGTATTTGATAAGATCATAAAAGTAATTAATCTAATTAAATATTAAAGTGACTTTATAGCGAGTTAAGTGAAAAGTTAATAAAGTCACTTTATTAGCATTTCCCCGAGTTAAAATTAATTTAAAATAGGGGCAAATAAAAAGACAGGAAAAGGAAAATTGAGGAGCAAAGAAAAGGGAAAGCCAAGAGTCTCTGTAGTGGGCTATAAAAGAACAATGAGAGGTTCTTTCAAGCATGTTTGATTATTAATTTCTTTTGGAAGAGCTTCAGGAGCTTCTTGTTTACGTTACAGTTTCTTGACAACAGAAACTGTGGGGACTACTCGCAAATTGGACAAAAACCCAATTCAAGTTGGAGGTTTCAAACGGGAATCTCACCGAAGGCTTAATAGCAAATTTATGAAGTCTCTTTAAGCGACAAATTTGTTGAAATTGGAGCTCATTGCTATCTTGACAGATGATAGCAGCTCGGTTGCTTGGTATTGTTATTTTCTTGAAGTCTATTGCTTGGTGTGAAGATAATAAAGAATACTATTTTTAAAAGGGAGATCATTGTTAATGTGTTGAATATTTTAATTGAACTTTTGCTATCATCGGGAGTAATAAGGATAACTAAGTGACAATAGGGAGCTTTGATTCTTTAATATTATTGGTGTAACATTAAAATTATCAAATTGAATAAACTTGACCTGCTAGCATGGCATTGGGAGTAAAAGATTTGGTTCCATTAATAATCAAATTGGGTACCATTGCTGGAGAATAATCTGCCAAGAAACAAACAGTCAGCCGCTTCATGTTCCTATTGACATTGCTAAAGATTGGTTTGAACTTTGAGTTTCTTCTTCAGCGGCAAACTTCAGATTTTAACATGACTATCCTTGAAGAGAATCAAGGGCGCTTAGAACACCAAATATATTTCCAACCAAGCTCTTAATGTGAAGGCCATTGTGTGGAGCGTTAAAGAGGGCGTATTGAATCCAGTGAAGCCATATTGAATCCAGTTGCCCATATTGACTCTAACCAAGCTTTTCCCAAAGGTTGTATCTGCCAATCTTTCACTCATAATGAAACGCAAGGTTGATGGAATTTGGTGAAAGTTGTAATGTCCCTGCTTCCCTGATTAGGATTTGCGAACTCCTGGCTAATAAACCTACAATGTGTGTCAGTAATCTCAACAAAAATATATTTATTAACAGAAAAATAAGTTATAGTCTATCTATTTCATCTATTATGACATCCTAGTTTCCTTTCCTTAAGGGGAGGCTGTGATCAGATGCTTAGCTCCTGGGGAGTGCTTCCTAGGGCTCTAGTGACTAGAACAGCTCTCCACTAAGCACCATCTCCTCACTATATTTCCTCTCTTAAGATATAATGGATGATCAACATTGATGCATCCATCCTTCCTAGGAGAAAATTCCTTCAACCTAGGCCTTATGGAAAACTGCTCTGAGTATCCATCCTTTCATATGCATATGACTTAAGCTTTTCCAGTAAACTAACCTTCAGAGATCTTTTAATCCCTGCCTTGATCCCTTAATAGGAATTATAACACCTAATATGGTGATCCTATCCTTTTGATTCCTGTCTTCAATGAACGTTCCTTGCCAATACTCTTCAAGGAGATCTGAATTCTCCACCTTGATTCTGTAGGGAGTTAATGAATTTCAATATTCCCCTTACGGTGTGTTCCTTATATATAGCGTTCTCTATCCGATGTCGGATAGCTGATTTAATAAGTAATTTGATACTAGTCACTGGTGGTCTAAAGTTAGATGATGTTGTAAGGAATTCTGGAATCACCCTGTGTTCTTCTAATATGGAACACCGGCTATTATGGTCCTTGGCGTTGTATGAAAAGTCCGTACTATGGTGACCTGGTAGTGTTTTATCTGAGCACAGTTATCCAGTCTTTGTCTTTCACGTTACTTCCTATCGTCTGAAGTATCTTTCTAAATCTGAGACATATGTCGTCTCTGCTTTCCTATTTTCTTCTGTCGTGTTCCCTTTGACTTTTCTTCCCCCTATCCGTGCTCCTCCTCCAATCGCTTGCATGTCTTTATACACACTGGAGGGTCGCGTTTTTGTGAAAGGAGAAGCCGACGGTTCATAACACTGTCAGCTATATTATGGCGGTGGTTTAATATCGCCTAATTTGGATTTATTTATTTATATATATATTGATATTAATATTAATAATTATTATTATTATTATTTAATAATTGAATCATTATCCTGTTTATTAATACTAATGATAATAATTATTTAATAATTGAATTATTGTCCTGTTTATTAATTGTTTATTTAATAAATGAATTGATTATTACCTTTGATTAATAATTAATATAATTTTGATTGAGAATAATTTTTAACTATCAATTCATTATTTAATAATCGAGGCTTCGAGAAATTTATTGTATTAATTTATATTTATTTAATGAATGAATTAATAATTTAATTATTATCTAATATTATTTTAACTAAGGACAAACTGAATAATAACAACTTATTATTTTATTAATGACTGATGCCCCTAGGATTTTATTACATTTTTTATTTATGATATTGGAAACCAACAAAGATTCATCTTAATCAAGCGTCATTACAGTCCTTCCGTCTCAACTTTGCTTGTCCTCAAGCAATTTGACAACTTCTTTCTCCCAAGTGGCATCTTCCTCCAAGTGGCATCTTCCTCGGGCAGGCCCTTCCATCGGATTAAGTATTTTGTAATACCTCTATTTCTTAAACTCTTATCCCGAGTGTCTAAGATAACCTTTGGCTCTAGGGTGAATTGGCCTTCGTCGTCAAGTGGTGGTAATTCTATGCAGGGTACTATCTGCTGTCCCAAAACTTTCTTAAGTCTGGAGACATGAAATACATTGTGGATTTTACTGTTCCCAGGCAATTCTAGTTCGTACGCTAATTCTAGTTGTAGTCACTAAGACTACAACTTACAAAATTGTAGTTTTAGACAACGGTATCGTGAGATAAATCTCTCCTCTCAGCAATAGGGGAGGCTCCCTTCTTACCGTAGGTGGCCTCAATGGATACTTAACTGAAATTACAAAAGGGGTAATTCTCTCAATCAATTCCTCTTTTTTCAGGAATGACTTGCGTACAACTGTTACTTTCAAATTCAACAAAAAGAACCTAATTGCTACGATAATACCGGTGACTTAGTAATTGACATAAGAACAATAACTAAGGCAGCAGTTACTAATCTATAAGGTGAATCAACAACAAGGGCCCAAAGTCTCTTGCAATCAATTCTGTTTCAAAGTAATAAGAACTACTAGTGAGGCTCAAAGTCTCTCAATAATAATCCTGAAAATCAAGATAATACTTGAAATTAAAGCTCAAAGTCTTTTAACTCCAAATACTAGCAGCCACTATTATTATAGCAATCCCTCCTCTGTAGCTAAAAGTCTTCCAGAAAATGGATTGAAGCCTCCAATGATGCACACAAGCTTTGCTTTAGAAATGAACTTGGAAAAGATCTAATAATGCAACATAGGAAAACATCATCTAATCTCAAGATTTACAACACAAAGTTTGAAGAATCTTGCTTCCTTTATTCACTCTCAAAAACTCATACAATGAAACTCAAAGTTTTCATCAATTAGTTCTTAATAGGCTCTACTTGTTTCAACAAAAGATAAGAAGAAATTTACAAAGAGCTCTCTTCCTTATATAGGGAAAATAGAAGAGAGAAAAGTGGAGAGAAAGAGGGAAATTCCAACCACTTTGACTTATTCAACAACTAACTACTTGACTTATTCTATGTTACAAGCCTTAATGTACTTGTAACTTGATTACATGACTTATGCGTACAGGAATATGTTCTCCCATACTTACAAACATTTTATAAATTACATGTAACCTGTCAATCTACCTAAAAAGCATAGAAAAAGTGTTCTAAACACTTAGAATATTTACATCAAAGAGTATTTACGTAAGCTTCAAACTTCCGTAAAGACTCATGAATAACAGAAGGGTCTGGGGATCCTGTGTGCCGAACAACTGCAATTGCCTTCCGCAAAATGTGGGATTTTGTGTACCCAGTTGCTTGTTTCTGTAATTGATCCAAAGATATCTTGCACCACATAAACCAATCCAGTGTGGCCGGACCAAAGTCATCAGCATCTGAATGTGAGCGCACTATCTCTGAAAACCTTGTCACTATGATCTGCCCATCAATCTGCTCACCATGCCCAGAAGAAACATCACAGGAAATCTTCTCAAATTCTTTCACCATATGAAGCTCTTGTTCCTCCCATGATCTCAGAATATCCTGTAAGTTTGTGATCAACTTACTTAACACTTTTTCCTTGTTAACCATGAGATCAAGAGATTCAAAATATGAATCAGCAGAAGAGATGACCTCCAACTGACATAATTTCTCAAGATCTAAGCCCTGTAAAGTCTTCCAAACATTAAGATCGTCACCTAAAATCTGCAACTGCTGCTGGAAGGATGAGATATGCTCTCTAATTTCTCTGGCAGTGATACGAATATGCCTCAAGACTTCAAGTGAATTCTTAATCACTTGCGCACCTTGCGTCTCTATCTGTGCTGACCATTCATCCATCACCTTGGCCTTCTTGTGACGTCTATCATAGTCTTCAGGATGCGAGACTGAAATCGGAGCAGCATTCTGGGAGTTGTTCATCATGCTAATAATTTCCAACAAGCGTGCATTTTCTTCTTTCAATTTATTTTTCTTCTCCCAAAGTTGATCATTCTTTTGAGAGAGCTGTAAGACAGCGTCTTGAGCATCCTGCTGACAACTCAAACATGTCTGTTTTCCCAACTCCACCCTGGTGATCCTAAAATCAGAGGGCTGTCCACTATCTGTGACCTCATCAGCTAAAGGTTCAGCAATCTCGGCATATTTGGCACTATTTTCAACCACGATCCTTGAGACTATCTTCGCTTTCTTACTTTTGGGGACCTTTGGTTTAGAAGCATTTTTGAAGTCAAATGCTTCCAAGGGAATCTCTTCTTTCTTCCACTTCTGTGTTATGGCGAAAAGCCAAGGAGGTAAAGAGAAAGAGGAAGAAGTCGTCTCTACTGATGTGATAGCCAAAGTGGTGACTGGTTCTGCATGCGTAACTGTGGCAACAAGAGGGGGAGCCTCTGTCATGACAGCCATATGTGTAGGACTACCATGAGTAACCTCTGATATGAAATGATCTACTTGTGCCAAAGTAGTATCCAATACCACTGCTGAAGAGGTAGCCATGGATGGGATAGTCATTGAGTATGCATCAAACACACTCTCAAAACTATGGTAGGACTCCTCCTGTACAACAATAGGAGCGGCTGATGAAACAAGTAAAGTTGATGTGATCAGAACCGAATCCATAGAAGGTGTGAGTCCTGCAGTGAATTCATCTGCAGCAGTGCCCATAGGTGAATCAGGAGATTCATCTGATGCCGGTGTGGAACCAAGGACTGTGATAGTAGCTGAATCATCCCCAGGAGGAGGTACATCTGAAGGAGGTTCCTATGGTACAGGTGCATCTGGTGAATCAAGCATCTCATCATCGCTGGATTCAACTTGAATCCTCTCAGACTCTGTACCTTTGATCTCAAGAATTCTCCCGCTATCTTTACCCCCCTTAATGGTGAGCTTTGGAAGAGTGGGTACAATAGGAACAACAAGATCAACTGCAAAAGATGAAGCACCATCTTTGGTTCTTCCCTTAATCTCTGACCGCTTGCCAACTCGGCCACCATGATCAAAATCTTTGCCAGCTTTTACCTTAATGCTCCTTAGGCCCCTGTATTTGCAAGAATGGACTGAAAGCAATCCCAGATGGAAACATTCTCCTTACCAGACCAAGAAGGAGATGTGATGAGCAAGTCTTCAACATGGTTGCGGGTGTAATCTCGATCAAGGATGTTATCATCATCCTCAACACCTGGTGGAATATCAGCAAGATTAAAGTCTACAATCTACTTGAGGGATAGACGTTGATAATCCATCTTTCTTATGTCCGTCTCAGTACGGAGATCTATCCAGATATCCTCCAATCTGTAGACATGTACAAACTGCCTCCTCATTTTATCATTAAGTCCCTGCCAATCAAAGTGACTTCTCGCCATGAACTTCTTCAAGGTAATGCGTTGAAGCTCATATTCCATGTTCTTGGCTTTAGGAACTGTATCAATAGAGTACCTGTCGATCTTCAATGGATTCCGAGAGGAAATCCCCACACCAGGTCTATGTAATGCATTCTGATGCATTTGGACAAACATAAGTTGCCGGGCCAACTCCATGAGAATAATCTTATCAGTGGGATATCTCGGTAATGTATGCGGCTCACCCTTGAAATAGCCCACCCTCATGTATGTGAAGCTAGGAAACTGGAGAACTAGGCAACCATACTCATTAACCTTGACCCATGCTTCATCTGACACCTGCCAGTTTGGAAGACTCTTATCGAACATGCACATGAAATGCCCAAAGAAGGCATCCTGTACCCTGCGATAATGCAAGCGGCTTGCCTTCAAGACAAGCTGAGGATAGTACTCCCAAACTGGAACCAATGATCTATCTCCCTTTGTAGATAATTCAGAAAAAGACCCGAGAGATGCAGCAATGTAAACCAGGTAGGAATTCATGTAGAATGTACAAGTGTCAACAACTTGGGTAAGTTGTTCACACAGCATATCACTGATTATTTCCCCCCAGAAGATCTTCTTCTTTGATCGGACAATGAGGGAGATATATTTATACATCCAGGGCTCGAAGGTGTTGGAAGTCTTTAGCCCTGCCAAGCGACTGAACAAAGTCATGAGATCGCTGATTTCTTCTTTGAGCTCAGTGCGCCGGATCCCCTTTGGCCATCTTGCAATACTCGGCCTCTTATGGAGCAGCCAGTTTTCATTTATGAATTTGGTACATGAGGGAGTATCTTCATTCCATCTATCAACAGCCTTCTGCTTTGTGATGTTGATTGTGATAGAGCTCACAGGTACTTTGAATATTCTGTCCACTGTCTCTGGATCTAGACTGATAATGGTCTTTCCATCCTGATCCTTAAAAGTTCTGGAGGTGGGATCAAAATTTCTGGCACAAGCAAACACGAATTCTGGTTCTAGAGCAGCTAATGGGAATGTAGAAACAAGATGTATATTGCTCTATTTGATGGAGAGCATATCCTCTGTAGCTGCAGCATCTACCCTTTGAAGAAAATCTTCAAAGTTCATGTGAGAAACATCCGTGTCTCTCACCTCATCACAATAGGAAATCATCTGTGAAGGTGGGATGGAGTTATGATAAGAATCATATTGATACTTCATCTTTTTCTTTTCCTTCTCTTTCGGTGGTACAATCCCTTCAGACATAACTTCTTGTGAATGAAAAGCTATGACATAGAAATCCCATAACGTGAGAACATCCTCTTGAGAAGGATTCATCAGCAAATGACAAGAAGAGAAAGGAGATGGCTGATTTTGGGAAAATAAATGGTTTTTTGGGTGAAGGAAAACTCAAAAAACGGGTTTTTCAAGGATGATTACATATGTGGACAGCATGAAATGTAAAGTGAAAAGATAATGGATGACATGGAAGGATAGTATTTTATAATGGAAAATCAATTTTGTCATCATTATGAGTTTGACGTCATATGATGACAATGGGGACAGCAATTTGATGCAAGTGGGAATAGGAAAATAGCACAAAAGGAACTTGCATTTGTCCTTTTCTTTCATAGGACGGGGTTTTTAATCCCTACTGCATGTACAAGAAAGATGAAGTTCTTGCACATGCATCTTTGGAAAATTGATGAAACTTTTCTACCAACATGAGTTTGAAGTCAAGTGGCAGCAAGATAAAGTCCAATGGAAATGGGTTTTTATGGAATGGAGACACATGGCTTGGATGAGACAAAAAGAAGTGGACCCATCTTCTTTTTAGACATAATATAATTAAGAACGGGGTTTTAAATCCCGACTGCATGTGCATAAGAAGAGAAGTCTTTGCACATGCATCTTTGAAATGAGGAAGAACAAAACACATTAATGCAAAATTGGAAATGAAAGACAATCAAAAATAAAACAAGAAAATTTACCTCACTCCTTCACAAGACAAAGGAAGAAAATTTCTTTGCAATCTTTGGGAAAATCTGGAAAAGATCGTGAAGATTCTCACAACATAGAAATGCTGGAAAAGAGTCTTTAAATAGAGCTCAATCCATGACCTATTCTTCCAAGAGATAAACATAAATTGACAAGTGTTGAGACAATGAGCAAATTAATGCCAAATAATAGCAAAAAGTTTGAAAAATTCAACACATGCAAAGGCTTCCAAAAACGGCGTCTAGGGCTGGAAATGCTTGCAAAAATCAGTCATTGAAAGTTTGGAAGTAAATCACTCACCTTAAAAATCTTGGAGAATGAAAACTTGAATCCCGTTTTTGATAAAAAGGCTCAAAAGAATGACTGAAAACTCTTGAAATTGGAGTGCAATGATGAGAAAAATCCTTCCTTAGTGCTGTAGCATCAAAAACCCTTTCATTTCATGCTCATACATTCTGATTTGAATGTGTTTTGAGCTCCAAAGTTGCCGCCCAATGCTTGTATACGGGTTTCAGCAAAAGGAAAGCATGTGCGGTTATAAGAAAATTCGCCAGCATGCTCTATGACACTTTTTAAGAGGCAACTTTAAAACATATGCTATCACATGAAAAATTGCCACCACTTAGCATTTAAAAACGGCTTTTTAAAAGGTCATAACACATGTATTCGAAAATACATGTTCTGGCATTTAAAATCACCACTTAGCACAAGAGAAAGTAGTAACGGGTTTTTAAAAACATATAACATATTACATATGTTATATGTTATGTGCAATGGAAGATAAAATCGCCACTCAACATGCACTAGGGAAATACAAACGGGTTTTGATAAGCCTTCAACACATTACATATATGTTATGCAATATGTAATGAAGAGAAAAAATTGCCACCATGTACAAGGAAAAACACTAACGCGTTTTGGCAAGCTATCAACACATTACATATATGTTATATGCAATATGTAATGATGTTCAAAATCGCCACCATGCACTAGTGTGATTTGAAATGAACTTTTAAAAACCAAAAACACACGTCGTCTCATCAAAAATCGCCACTTAACACATGGATTTTTAAAATAACGATTTTAAAAGATAAAGAACATATGTTAGAAGGTTTAAAAACTCCACCAAGTAAATCATTTTGATCAAAACATAAAGACGTGCTTTTGAGATGCAAAAGCACATATGTTTTTAAAGGTTCACACGTGTAAATGGATTAAAATTCTCCACTTATCATAATCAAATTTCATTTAGAATATGTATTTGCAAATGAGAACCCCACTGATTTACTGATAAGGAATTAATAATGGATTTAAAATGAATTAATGCATGGGATATATGCATCTGATAATGAAAAATCCACCTTGCACTTTAAAAATCTCATGAGAATTAAAATTTAAATTGAATACTATAGTCTTAATGAAGTAATAAATAAAAATAGACTTTTAAAGCCTAATTTTATTAAAACTTTAAAAACTATAATAAGATCAACTCAGAATGAGTTGAAATTTTAAAATGGATGATAAAATCCAATTTAGAATTCAAAAATAATTTTAATTCGTGCAATCGACATCAAAAAGTCCACTTTTCAAGGGATTTAATAAAATATGCAGTCGCCTTGAAAAACCCCACTTTTAACCTCATAACTTGAGCTAGAGAGCTCCGATTAAGGTCTAAGTCAGCTCGAAACGAGCGGAATTTAAAGGAGCATCTTCGCCAGGGTAAAACAAAACCGAAAACTATTTATAAAAAAGGGAAAAACAAAGAAAACCACGAAGATGGCCAAAAATCAAGTGCTTGCGATCGGAGAAGATAAACTCTTTTCAACAAGCGTTCAAGAAATAACTTGACAGCAATCTTCTAAAAAGAATGTACAATAAACGACACCTAGAAGACAATTCAAGGATTACAAATCTCTTTCAAGATACGTTTATTCATACATTAAAACCTAGAGAGTACACCTACGAATTCATGAGAAAAATTGCGTAGGGTTCTCTCAATTTTGTGATGTCAAAATTGAGGCCAACAGCTGGCTCTAACTGGGGAACGTACCTCATTTGTTCTTAGAAACAATGAGGAATGTAGAATCCAGACCTCTAAGTGCCTTCATCTACTCCATTGGGCTATAGAGTCAGGCGACCAAAAATAAAAGACTCAAAAACCTAAAAATCTAAAAAGACTTGGACATTATGTACAAAGGGTACTTATCTGGAGCTCATTCAAAATAATGCTTCAGATGCTGCGCACTATATGGCAGTGCGAAAGGAGTTCCATCACGGTAAGCCAACAGGAAACTGTTTTCTCCGGCTATTTGATGAATTGTGAAAGGACCTCGCCAGAGAGAGTCAAACTTGCTATGCATTCCTTTTGGTTCTCGCCTTTTATCCCATAACAAGACTCGATCACCAATTTGAAATTCCCTCTGCCTTGTTTTTTTGTCAAAAAGCTTCTTGACTTGCTGCTGATGCATCGCATTGTAATTCAAATGGCATGATGAAATCGGGTATGGTCAAAACGGGACATGAACTCATTGCTCTTTTAAGTTGTTCAAAAGCTTGTTGTGCCTTATCATTCCATGTGAAAGCACCTCTCTTTGTCAAATATGTGAGGGGGGCTGCAATTTTGGAAAACCCTTTTACAAAGCGCTTGTAATGACTACATAGTCCCACAAATCCCCTGAGTTGGGTTAAAGTTCTTGGTTTGGGCCATTCTTGGATGGCCTTGATTTTTTCTTCATCTACACTTACTCCTTCTGCGTTGATTTTATGCCCCAAATACAAAATTTCCTCTAGGCCAAACTCACACTTTGACATTTTGGCATACAATGATTCTGTTTCTAGGATATTCAAAACTTCTTCGACATGGTGTAGATGCTCTTCCCACGTCTTACTATAAATGAGTATGTCATCAAAGAATATGAGTAGAAATTTCCTTAGTTGTTGCCTGAAAATATGATCCATGCATGATTGAAAGGTTGCGGGGGCATTAGTGAGACCAAATGGTAGAACTAGAAACTTGAAATGTCCATATTGACATCTGAAAGCTGTTTTTGAGACATCTTCCTTCGTCATCCTGATTTGATGATACCCTGATCTCAAGTCAATTTTTGAGAAGTATCGAGCGTCGTGCAATTTGTCCATTAATTCATCTATTCTTGGGATTGGGTATCTATTCTTGATAGTCTTTTTATTTAATGCTCTATAGTCAATGCACATCCTCATGGTTCCATCTTTTTTTTTGACAAGTACTACTGACGAAGCAAAGGGACTACTGCTAGGCTGTATGTGACCCATCTCTAATAATTCTTTCATGGTTTTTTCAATTTCTTCTTTGTACTTATGCGGATGTCTATAAGGGGTTGTTATGACAAGTTTTGCCCCTTCTTCTAACTCTATGGAGTGTTCAAAACCTCTTTTAGGGGGTAGTCTTGGGGGAATATCTTCAAAGATTCTTTTGTGTTTCTTAAGAATGGGATGGATGTCTATATGCACCATAGGTTCCTTACTAGGTGATTTATCTAAGACCATACATTGGGCTACCCATTCCTCTTGATCATGTCTAAGGATGTGTTTCATTCTATTGCAAGACACTACTTTGGGGGAACCATCTGGTAGCCCTCTTAATGTTACTTCTTTCCCTTCGTGTTTAAAACATATTTCTAAATTTGGATTATCCATGGTAAAACGCCCTAAGGAATTTATCCAAGGCATACCTAGGATGGCATCATTTGGTAATTCCAATGCGTAAAAGTCCACCTTAATGGTGTGATTATTGAGGGTAATCTCTAATTGTGGAATGATCTCGGTGCATTGGTCAATGGTGCCATTTCCCATGACTACTTTGAGACCTTTGAAATTCTGAGTCCTTAATTTTTTCTTTGCCACCAAATGTTTACTAATGAAATTGTGAGAAGCCCCTATATCAACTAATGCAATCACCTTTTGACCTTTAAGCATTCCCTTCATACGGAAGGGTCTGTGTTCACTTTCTTGTGTGATGATTGCTAATGTCCCTCGTTCCTTCTCGTCGACCTTTGCCCTTTTGCTAGGTGTCTCATCCTCGTGTGTCTCTTCAACCTTATTTAATTAACCTCTATTACATTGGTGATCCCTTGCCCATGGTTCTCAACACTTGAAACATAATCCTTTCTTGGATAAATCATTCCTGTGTTTGAGTGCTTCCTTTCCTTGACAACATTGTCCTGGACTCCATTGTTCTTTACAGAAGTAACATGCCCTCCCTTTATTTTCTCCTTTTAACCTTTCATACTTATGTGATGTTTTAGGTGGGAAGGTTTTGAACCTTTCCTTCGATGTATTTGATTCTATTTTTCTTGCTTTCTTAATGGCTTCTTCCTCTGTTTGAGGTTCTAAGGGGTTGACTATGTTTTTAATCGAGTCTTTCAACCCTTCAACAAATAAATATGTGAGTCTCTTCTGGGATAAGTCAGGAACCATGACTGAAAGTTTTTGGAAGTCATTAGCAAACTCTTCTACTGTCCCTTGCTGTCTAAGGTGAGTAAGTTCCTTAAAATACCATTCAGGTTGCACTTGATCAAACCAATTAATAAGTTTCTGCAAGAATTCTTGATAGGAGGTTATATTTTGGTGACCTAAGGAAAAAAGGCCATTATGCCACCATTTGTGGGTTATCCCTTCCAAATGGAGTATGGCAAACTAGAGTGCGTCTTCTTCCGTCATTGGACTAAGGGTAAAATAGGTGTTTAATTTTTGGAACCAAGCATGGGCTGTTATTTTTCTTGATCCATCGAAATTTGGGAGAATTACCTTGTTCACTTTATGTTTGAGATCCTTATTTGTATATCTCCTCGCCTTCTTTGGGATCTCATGTTTTTGACCTTCACAAAACTCTACGAATGTTATTAGTTCCTTGATTTCAGGTTCCAAACTTGCATAGGCTCTGGCATTTTCTATTGTACTATTGGTAGGTTGATCAATTTCTTCTTCTCTCGGTGTTTCTTCCCTTGGTAGGAAGGGGGGTCTAGGGACCCTAGATGATGACGATTCATTATTCTCAGGATGGTTTGAGCTTCCATTTCTCCCTTAGGGGGAATTGTTTCTAAGGCTATTGAATGAATTTCCCATATTTTGCAAAGCTTGCAGGAAAGCCTGATTAGACTTTTCTAATCTTTCATTTTGACTCATAAGGGTTTGGTTTGTCTGTTCTATGAAATTTCTCAACTCGTTGGCCATTTCATTCATGGTAGATTTTTTTTCTTTTCTTTGATAGGTTTGCATAAGCAGCTATTCACAGGATGGCAAGAACATGCTCTGATACCACTGTAATGTCCCTACTTCCCTAATTAAGATCTGCAAACTCCTGGCTAATAAACCTACAAAGCGTGTCAGTAATCTCAACAAAAATATATTTATTAACAAAAAAATAAGTTATAGTCTATCTATTTCATCTATTAGGACATCCTAGTTTCCTTTCCTTAAGGGGAGGCTGTGATCAGATGCTTAGCTCCTGGGGAGTGCTTCCTGGGGCTCTAGTGACTAGAACAGCTCTCCACTAAGCACCATCTCCTCGCTGTATTTCCTCTCTTAAGATAAAATGGATGATCAACATTGATGCATCCATCCTTCCTAGGAGAAAATTCCTTCAACCTAGGCCTTATGGAAAACTGCTTTGAGTATCCATCCTTTCATATGCATGACTTAAGCTTTTCCAGTATACTGACCTTCAGAGATCTTTTAATCCCTGCCTTGATCCCTTAATAGGAATTATAACACCTAATATGGTGATCCTATCCTTTTGATTCCTGTCTTCAATGAACGTTCCTTGCCAATATTCTTCAGGGAGATCTAAATTCTCCACCTTGATTCCGTAGGGAGTTAATGAATTTCAATATTCCCCTTACAGTGTGTTCCTTATATATAGCGTTCTCTATCCGATGTGGGATAGCTGATTTAATAAGTAATTTGATACTGGTCACTAGTGATCTGAAGTTAGATGATGTTGTAAGGAATTCTGGAATCACCCTGTGTTCTTCTAATATGGAACACTGGCTATTATGGTCCTTTGGCGTCGTATGAAAAGTCCGTACTATGGTGACCTGGTAGTGTTTTATCCGAGCGCAGTTATCCAATCTTTGTCTTTCACGTTACTTCCTATCATCTTAAATATCTTTCTAAATCTGAGACGTGTGTCGTCTCTTCTTTCCTATTTTCTTCTGTCGTGTTCCCTTTGACTTTTCTTCCTCCTGTCCGTGCTCCTCCTCCAATCACTTGCGTGTCTTTATACGCACTGGAGGGTCGCGTTTTTGTGAAAGGAGAAGCCGACGGTTCATAACATCGTCGGCTATATTATGCGGGTGGTTTAATATCGCCTAATTTGGATTTATTTATTTTTATATATATTGATATTAATATTAATAATAATTATTATTATTTAATAATTGAATCATTATCCTGTTTATTAATATTAATGATAATAATTATTTAATAATTGAATTATCGTCCTGTTTATTAATTGTTTATTTAATAAATGAATTGATTATTACCTTTGATTAATAATCAATATTATTTTGATTGAGAATAATTTTTAACTATCAATTCATTATTTAATAATCGAGGCTTCAAGGAATTTATTGTATTAATTTATATTTATTTAATGAATGAAAAAATAATTTAATTATTATCTAATATTATTTTGACTAGGGACATTGAATAATAACAACTTATTATTTTATTAATGACTGATGCCCCTAGGATTTTATTACATTTGTTATTTATGATATTGGAAACCAACAAAGATTCATCTTAATCGAGCGTCATTACAAAAGTGCTCCTGTTGATGATTTTCAATCAAAAGTTCAATTTCAAATATTCTTGTGGGACGTGGTTGTTCATGAACAGTTTGATTGACAAGCATTCAGGTATTCCTGTGCTTTATAACTAGACTTTCCTTATGATTTTATGCCCATTGAGTAGTTATTGTGAATATCTGTAGCACTGCAGCTTCTTTATCAGACCATTCCATGTATATATATCTGAGCATTTTTTAAAACTATTTCAGAGGGTCAAATATCAGAGCTAATTCTGTTATATTCTGCTACAATCATGAGATATAAATAATTTGCATTGAGGACAGCAATAATATGTATTTCAGATTGTTATCAATTTACAGGTTGTCTTCAAATTAGATTTGCAAAATATGTTTGGTATATTTCAGTTCTGGGAGGTCATGAGGGAGTTTGTTAATGGTTCTCTGCATATACTTGAAACTTCTTTCCTGCTGCATCGAATCTCCAGTCGCACAGCTCATCCAGGTCATATTTTGAATGTGAAAATCACTTGTATTGAACTGTTACATATAATTCTCAATATTATGTAAATTGGACCTGATTGTATTTGGTGCAAATTAATATTTACCACAGGGCTGTAAACTGATATGGCTGCAAGTCACTCTCAGTTCAAAAATTAAGGCCTGTGTAACTA